>CM042834.1:25387261-25917261 GCA_023653725.1 Bungarus multicinctus
AGGCTGGCCCAGTTTTTCTTAAAGGGCACCAAATATCTGCTGTGGGCAGGGAGTTGTTTTCTGCCTTTAAAACATGTTTCTTCTTTTATCATCCAGGGAATATATAATATTCTGCCTTTTTAAATATTTCTCAAAATATTTCATTTTCCTAGGAGAGGGATGGGTGCTAACTTTCTACACTAGAAATGTGGTCCCACATGATATAATAAAAATATTTTTAAAATAAAGGAAGTTTGTTATTTATATCCATTAACTATTATATATTAATTGCCTAAGGCAATTCCTCTTCACTCAGTGCAGCTCAAGCAAGCCAAAAGGTTGGACATCTGTGATCTAGATCAGGTGTGGGGAACGATGGGCGCTTTATGAGTTGTGGACTTCAACTCCCAGAACGCCTGACTCACTGTGCGAGCTGAAGTCCACAAGTCATAAAAAGGCCATCATTCCCCACCTTTGTTCTAGATGGTTCTATGCTAGTGTTTCTCAATCTTGGTATATTTAAGATGTGTGGACTTTGACTCTCAGAATTAGTTGCCAAAGTTGATCTAGACAATGTAAAGGAAATCTGTGAATATGCATTTTATCTTGCAAAATGCATGATTCACAAAATCCTGTCATAGCTCAGATTCTCACAGTGAGTAGAATCTGTATCTGTTTGTCACACTTAAAAATCTGCAGCTCCTGCCTCTTTTATCTGTGATAGAAGCATCCCAAAAGGATGTGTGCTGGTAGTCCTCAACTTACAACAGTTCATTCAGTGACCATTCAGAATTACAATGGCACTGAAAAAAGTGACGTATGGCTGTTTTTCACACTTAAGACCATTGTAGGATTTCCATGGTCATGTGATCAAAATTCAGAGGCTTGGCAAGTGTCTCATAGTTATGATGTCAGGGCTCCGGCATCCACCCCCATTTAAATCATGTGTCTCTAGTCGCATCTCTCAAGAGTTTAAAAAAGATTTATTAGGAGTGAACATGCCAGTGCTACCTGAGTGTAGTCGACTCTGAGACACATCATTCATCTCACCCTTGACCACGGTCTTCCCCCACCCCCTGGATGTATATTCTCCAATAGGACACATCCATAACCAAGAGTCATCAATCATGCTCTCCAGTAATAATCTTGCGCGCCAGAAGCTTCGGTCGCCTAGAAATTATCTAAGGAATGCATTACTTCCCCCATTCCCTTTCTGCTGGCAACTCTAAAAGACCAAAGAAATATTTTTGCGTTGACATACGATGGTTGCAGTGGCCCAGAATCACGTGATCCCCTTTTACGACCTTCTGATAAGCAAAGGGAAAGTCAGATTCACTTTACAACCATGTTACTTAACAATTGCAGTGATTCACTTAACAACGGTGGCAAGAAAGGTTGCAAAATGGGGCAAAACCCAAGCAACAATTCTCTCACTTAGCATCAGAAATTTGGGGTTCAGTTCAGGGGTGGGATGCTACCGGTTCTGCCTGGCTCTATAGAACCGGTAGCTCTGCAGAGCAGCAGACACCAAACTGGTTTTGTGTTTGGCCCACCCGTCCACCCGGGCTCTTACCTGTCCTTTATTTCCTGCTTTTTCAACCTCAGCTGCTTTGCGCGGCACAGCTGAGGTTGAAAAAGCAGGAAAAAAGAGGCTTTTCAAATGCTGCGCACCTGTGCGCAGCACTTTTCAGCTGTCCGGGCGGCACAGCTAAAGGTTTGTTTACACGTATGTGCAGTATGCGCGTGCAAAATGTAGTCACCGAACCGGTAGTAACACCGGTTGAATCCCACCAGTGGTTCAATTGTGGTTGTAAGTTGAGGATTACCTGTGTTGCTGATAATTGGAAGTAGATGTAATAAGTGATGGTAAGAAATTATATTGGGGAAGTTATATTATTATATTATATTTAAAATTGTATAGAAGAAGAAAAGTTGATATTCCTCTAGATTTGAAGGCAACTAGACAGAAGTCACTTCAATATCTATTTTTTTTAAATAGTAGCTATGGCAGATTGCACTCTTTTATTTATCTAAAGTTTCTCACATATACTAGTAAATATCTGTGTCATCTGATAAATTTTGATAACACAACAGCTTTGTTGTCTGTAGCTGAAAGACATCAGAATTCTAATCAGAATAATATTATTTTTCCACCACTTTTTTGTCTTTGCAGTGAACAAGCTAAAACTGTCACGGGTAAGTATAGTGGGATTTAAGACTTGGATGGGCAGAATAGAATAGGGAGGTGGAATCGGAAAGATTTTGAAAACTTTCTGACATCCCACTTCTCTAAAGTTAATGAAAAGTTTGAAGAATTGTATGTTATCCCTGTCAATGTGGGCTGATGAGAATTGTTGGGATTGTTGGAAGGTCTTCTAGACCAAATCCCTGCTCAAACAGGTGACTCTATCCTATGTCAGACCAACAGTTGTCACATCTCAAAAGCCTCCTGCGACGGAGCCCTCACAGCTCCTGAAGGCAAGCCGTTCCTTCATCCCTCCTGTGATCAAAGCCCCACCTCATCTGATGTGTGTGCAGATGCAGGTAGCAAAATCAAACAGAGCTTCAATTGTGCAGCTTGGGTCGCCATTTTGATTTTTCCGACATCCCTTTGGAAGCCCCTGCATGGAGCAGAGGGGAAATCGACAAACTCAGCTGCAATAATCTTCCGAAGGTGCTTTTTTTCAAGAGGCAACTGGACATTTCAAGAAGAGATTGGACTGCCATTTGTCAGAAACGCTGTAGGGCAGTAGTGGGATTCAATTTTTTTTTACTACTGGTTCTGTGGGCATGGCTTGGTGGGTGTGGCAGGGGAAGAATACTGTAAAATCTCCAGTCAGAGGTGGGATTTGCCGTTCTCCGAACTACTCAAAATTTCCGCTACTGATTCTCCAGAACTGGTCAGAATCTGCTGAATACCACCTCTAGTGTAGGATCTCTTGCTTGGGCAGGGGGTTGAATTAGATGATCTACAAGGTCCCTTCCTTTTTTTCCAAAGCTTTTTATTTTTTATATTTCATAAATTATCTCTTTTAGTGAACAGTTTGGTTCCAGATTTTTACATTTCCATACAAACATGACCTTAGTTACATCTTCACCTTTCATATTCAGTTTCATATCATATCATTACATGTATTTTCTATGCATGTCTTAATTTTCCCATTTTTCTTCAAATATTCTCTTAATACAGATTCTTTATACAATATTTAAAGTTATATATTCATTTCATATCATATCATTACATTTATAAATTCTATAAATTTTCTCTAATATTCTTCAAATTTATTCCATATATTTCTACAAAGATCCCTTCCAACCAGTGGTGGGATTAAAAAAAAATTTCTAATGGTTCTGTGGGCATGGCTTGGTGGGCGTGGTGTGGCTTGGTGGGCATGGTTTGGTGGGCATGGCAGGGGAAGGATACTGCAAAATCCCCATTCCCATCCCACTAAACTGCTTTCCAGTCCGTTCTCCTGTGCAGGGCAACCAAAGAAGGCCCAGCCGATCAGCTGGGACTCGGGAGGCAAAGAATAGATGGGGGCGGGGCTAGTCAGAGGTGGGATTTGCCGGTTCTCAGAACTACTCAAAATTTCCGCTACCAGTTCTCCAGAACTGGTCAGAACCTGCTGAATACCACCTCTGCTTCCAACTCTGATTATCTGTTATCTGTTATCTGACTTTCTGGCCAGAAAGTCCAGTTGCCTCTTGAAAAAAAAAACCACCTTTGGGACAACTATCAGCTGGATGACTGAGAGTCTCCAAAGACAATGATCTTCTAGCACCAACCTGTATCTCCATCCTTTCCCAATTCCCGCAGAGTGCATCGGAAAACACCTATGAAGCTGATGTGCATTACGCTGAATTACAGAATCTCCCAGCCTCCGGCAGGGGCCAATGTGATGGCGGAACCAACCTAGATGTTCAGAACAGCGACTACGCTACGGTGGCCGTGCTGAAAGAGGATGCCTGCGAGGAAGATTTTGGCAGTCAGCAGCAAACAGAGGACAGCGGGGTGGAGGATGGGGTGAGGGAGGAGCAGGTGTTTGTAGAACTGGAGTCAACTCCATGTGACTTGGAATAAGAGAGCCAAATAGAGGGACAGATGCTTTGGTTGTTCCAAATGGATGATAAGTCTCTCGTGCTAACACCTTCCTTCTTGGGAAGCCCATTTTCTACAGCTTTACAGGTAGCCCTCCTCTTACAACTGTTCATTTAGTGACCGTTCAAAGTTACCACGGTGCTGAAAAAAAGTGACTCATAAGTTTTTCTTATTCTTTTCCCCTCCCACACCTACAACCATTGCAACCTCTTCATGGTCACGTGATAATCAAAATTCAAATGCTTGGCAATGGACTCACATTTATGATGTGTCCTGGAGCCACTTTTACCACTTTCTGACATGCGAAGGGAACGGGGAAGCCAGATTCACTTAATAAACTGTGTTACTGATTTAACAACTGCAGGGATTCGCTTAATGACTGCAGTAAGAAAAGGCTGTAAAATGGTGCGTAACCCACTTAACTGCTCTCTCGCTTAGCGACCAAAATTTTGGGCTCAATTGTGGTCATAAGTCGAGGATTACCTGTATTTTTTTAATGCACTTTTAGTATATATTCATACCAGCAGTGGGTTTCAAAAAAAAATTTCCTACCGGTTCGGAGAGCTCACCTCACATGTGGACTTCAACTCTCAGAATTCCTGAGCCAGCATAGATCATTTCTGTCTATTTTTCGGAGCATTTTGTGCAAATATGACAGAAAAGGAGTAGAAAAGTACTGTATGGAAAGATCCTGTTGGAATTCATTTTGTACTAATGTTGTAATTACTCATGGCTTTTTCTAGTAAATCACTGATTAAGAAAGGATCAATCTCCAGAATTCAGAACTACCCAATAATAATAATAATAATAATACCCAATACACTTTTGTCATTCTTTGGACAATAGCTGGCTGTATTTATTTTTATTTCATTAGTGCCTGAAAGAACATTTGGAATTTAAGTGATAGGAGAATCTGAGAAGATACTGCAAGCATCGAGTCCAGCATAAGAGCTGGACTCGATCAGATCAAAGTTCCTCTAATTTAGACTTCTTTTCGTGGTTTGTGGTTTCCTGGTTCCTACAATGACCAACCTAATGCTTCAGAAGGCCTTACAAACAAGACACAGATGCAATATTGAGAAATATTCAGCAAGCCTCTAATCTTAAAATATTAGATAGTCCATTGTGGTTCATAGGTATTGTTAGCATTATCTTTCTAAATTTGTCCAAGCGCCATTCTAAACCATTGAAATTGAAAAGTACTGTTCCAGCTTTCTGACTATTGATATCAAAATGTTGATCCGGTAGGGACCTTTTATCACAAGAAACATCACTGATGAGATGATTGTGGAATTTTCGAACAAAAATTTAAAAGTAAACTTGACCGCTTATGGGAATTGTGAGTCTTAATTTATGGAAGCAGGGACAAAGGATTTCCACTCAAGTAGCAGAATCGTTTGGACCAGTTTTACTTCTAATTTCCTCCTAAACATTTATACAATTAAAGGGATGTCTTCTATCACCTACCAAAGATTAAGTTTATTAAAGTACCAATAAAATGGGCTTCTAAATACTATTTCCAGGTTAAAAATATTTTAAAACAGTCCACCCCCAATAGATATCTCTGAAAACAGTAGAAGAGAGGTAATCTGAAATCTTGCTAGAGCTCCATAGTGCCTATTTCTTGAAGGTATGTATTTATTTTAAAACATTATAAAATTGGGATGATGGTTAAGCAGAGCTGATGGGAACCACCGTAACTTACACCCAAGTTTATGCTGGAAAAGGTTGTGCTGAAATTGAGCAGGCAAGCTGTCCTTCATGATATCAAATTATTCTTAGAAAAAAAATAAAAGGTAAGTTTTGAGGAAAAGGAAAGAAGCGCAAAACTCAATGTATGTGCATTTCTATAGCGAAGAGTCAAAAAGAAGATTACAACACTCTTCAAAGCAACTTACCAGCAACAACAAAGGAAGTGACATCTCTCACTGGTTTTAGGAAGTTATTCTCCCGTTCTTTCTCAGAGAAGACAATGAAAAAAAATAGGAAATGATCACAGTTCCTCTCTGTTTTTCTGTAAGGTTTTAAAATGCAGAAGGAGAAAAAAAAAACCCCACCACTTCCTTCTCATTGTGTCCTTCCTACCTACCTCCTCTCTTACACAAACACGCATGTTATTCAGATGATAAAGCCAGATCTTTTTCATGAGCTGCTCCGCACATGCCTGCAGCAATAGGAGGCTGATTTCCTGCCCCTCCCTCCCAAAAGTGCTTTTTCAAAAGGCAGCTGGGCTTCCTTTGTTTTATCTCAAAGACGTTTCACTTCTCATCCAAGAAGTTTCTTCGGCTTGAACTGAACTTTAACTGAATGAGCTGAAGTTGAATGAAAACTGAAGAAGCTTCTTGCATGAGAACTGAAACGTCCTTGAGGAAAAACACAAAGGAAATCCAGTTGTTTCTTGAAAAAGCGCCTTTGGGACAACCATAACCTGGGTGACTGGGAATCTCCACAGACATTTAGTGAAAACATTTCTTCAGCTTAATCCACAATGTCCACGTATTATCTACGGACACTTGGAAGATGCAGTTGAGTACACATATAATGCTTTGAGCCAACTTTTTTGCATCTAGGGATTGTAATCACACATTGTAGTAAGCCATGATTTTTTAAACAACCCTACTTGGTTTAATTTTTCTTTATAAAATTTCTAGGTAACCTTAGGCAGCTTACAATCATCATAATGAAGATCAGTTGGTGACATTTGCATATTAAAATCTAAATCATGATTCACGAACAAAGGAAGACTAGCTTCACACAACAGGCTCAGCCAAGAACAAAGGAAGCCATACTTCTTTGTACGTATTGACCATCTCAGGAAGAATGCAGAGCAAGCCACCTGATGTTACCTACCGGTAGGTAGTTTGAACTGCAACAGACGTGGAGTCTAGATGTGATGGAGTTTAAAAATATCAACTGAGTATCAAATTGCATAATTGTCTGGAGGAACTTTTATTTATTTAAATAAATAAAGGTTGAAAACAGCCTCCCCTGGGCTCTGGAGGTTCACCGGAAGCCAGAAACAGGCCCATTGTGCAATTTCCAGTTTTTCCGGGAGGGCCATGTGTACCTTCCCAAGGGTTCAGAGGCCACCCCTGGGCTTCTGGGTGGGCAAAAACGGCCTCCCCAGGGAACTGGAGGCCCACCAGAAGCCAGAAACAGAAAATGGCCTCCCCTGGGAACTGGAGGCTGACCAGAAGCCGGAAACACACCTGTTTCCAGACTTCCGGGAGTTCCGTTAGGCCTAGCCCACCCAGCAACTGGGCAGCGAACTGGTTGCTGGGATTTTTGAATCTCACTCTTGGCCATAATCCCTAGGCAGACCAGAAAGGAGCCACCTGATTAGCAGGGGGTTGGACTAGAAGACCTCCAAGGTCCCTTCTGACTCTGACCTTGGATGACTGGATGATTGAGACAGCAAAGAGGATAGATATTCTGACCCAGCCTTTACAAACGCAAGAAACAGACTCCCTGCAAAGAAAAACCCCTCTTTACTTACACATTGGGAATTAACTGCATTCACCAACAGAAAGTCCAGGCAAGAATCCTGCAAGGCATTAACTGAAGCAATGGTCCTTAACAGCTCATTATGCTAAATGCAAGACTGTGAGCTCCCAGCCGGGAGGCTGCAAATTATGTCAGTTCAACCAGAGAAATGGACAAACCTCAGTTCTGACAAGGTAGTCTTTGTCGCACAAAACACACAAGGAGCAAACTTTCCTGAAATGCGAACAGTTGTCTGCGACAATCCAACCACTCCCCTTTCCTCCTACGTATTCCCCAGACAGGGAAGGGGCTATTCAGGTCGATGTTTGTTTTGTTTCCCGAGCTGACTCACTGTCCTCCATTGTTCACCTCTCCTATCTGCTCATATGTGCATCCGGAACAGGCCCCAGCTGTTCCTCCTCCTCACTCATCTCTGACTCCAAAGGCAGCTGCCCCTCTGGTGGCTGGGAAATGCCACACGGCCCTGGCTCTATCTCTGGGTTCAACATTGAGCATCCATCAGAGCCTTCCTTAGGCTCCAGAACTGGCCCATGTTCTCCCCCAATCTCCTCATCATCCGAGTCTACCGCCAGTTGCCCTGGCAGTTGACGGGCCACAACAATAGACATACACCTCCATCATGTCCAGTTTTATTGTGAGGGGAACAAACACACAATCGATTACTATCAGTCGATGCAAACTTTTCACTGAGCTGTGGACATAAGAAGGCCCTCCTTTAGGCATAGAATAGTACCTGGATCAGATCACCTAGGATAGAAAATTGTTTGGTTTATCTAGCTCTTAAAATAAGGGAAGAAAAAAAAAAACCCTGCTCTACGATGATTCTCTTTTAGGAAGTTCAGTTGCATTGAAGAGCATGGGTTTCAATAGGAGCTTAAGGCCAAACAACGTGTTGCAGGTAGACCTCAACTTACCACCACAACTGAGTCCAAAATTTATGTTGTTAAGTGAGAAATTTGTTTTGCCCCATTTTACAACTATTCTTGCCCCTTCACTTAGATAAGTACTCATTTAAGTTGTTAAAGTAGTAACACGGTTGTTCAGCAACTCTGGTTTCCCCATTGACTTCGCTTGTCAGAAGGTTGCAAAAGGGGAATCACATGACCTCCAAATAACTGGCGGTGTTCAGTAGGTTCTGATCAGTTCTGGAGAACCGGTAGCGGAAATTTTGAGTAGTTTGGAGAACCGGCAAATCCCACCTCTGGCTGGCCCCACCCCCATCTATTTTCTGCCTCCCGAATCCCAGCTGATGGGCTGAGTCTTCTTTGGTTGCCCTGCACAGGAGAACGGAGCTGGAAAGCAGGTTAGTGGGGTGGGGAGGGAATGGGGATTTTGCAGTATCCTTCCCCTGTCATGCCCATAGAACCAGTAGTAAAAAAATTTGAATCCTACCACTGCTCCAAACACATCACAAATGTGAGTCAGTTGCCAAGCATCCGAATGTAAATCACATACCATGGGGATGCTACAACAGTCATAAGTGTGAAAAATGGTCATGTCATGTTTTTTTAGTGCTGTTGTAACTTTGAACAGTCACTAAATGAACTGTTGTAAGTCAAGGACTACCTGTACTGTATACAGGAACCGAAAACCACAGCCATTGGAACAAAGTCTGAATAGTTTTGTTGCTGTCCATGGTCCTGCACCACCTCCAAATACAGTATCTCCATTTCTTATTCCAATATGGATTCTTTGTGTATCTATGGCAGAAAGAACCTACTTTTCAAGAAGGATAGAATTAACTTTCTCAAAGATTATTTGACTGACTTTTTTTTTCTTTTTAATGTAGGTACACTCATTTATAACAACCACAACTTTGTTGTGACACTTTCTGAGGTCTTTATATGGACCTGCATGTATAGTACTAAACCTCAGGAAATAAACAAACTGGCATAATTTCCTCACAAAGGCCATGTTCCCACAAAAGCCATGTTCCCGCAACTTGAATCTAGCCAGAGTGAACAGTATAGGTGTCCATGCATTGTGTGAATTAATGCATTTAATTAGATGAACCATAATGACCCATAGAGCTGTATATAGGATAGCTGTCACATACTCTAAAGTTAAATACAAAAATGAATACAGTAATAAAGTTATTGTCCAAATAAGTTATTAGGAATATCATCCCAATAAGAGTGCCTAGGATGGATTAATAGACATGTTTCATCATAAACATTTTTAATTGACTGTTTCCATTTGGAGAATGAAGATTCGTTATAAAATGGTTTTTAAGAGAAAGTGTTCTTTTCTTTCTTTCACCTTTACTCTGATGGCAACTAGTTCTCTAAAGTTGTAGACTCCAGAACTCCATAGAGATTCTGCCCACCCCAAATTCCCACTCTATTATTTTCTTTGTAAGACTGTTATGGCCCTGAGTCAGTTTTAATCAGCTTGGGGTAAAAGACCTTTTGCAATTATAACTATGAGCTCAGCAGACTTTGACAGCTATAATAAGCCAAGCAAGGAAGCTAGAACTTACTTAAAGAAAGGAAAACACTAAAACATTTGCATCCCAAAATGACTATCATTATGCAAATTATACATTTTTGATGCCAAAAGTAGAGGGAGAAACTTCTCAACTCAAAAAATAAAATAACTGTAATTATTCAAATTATATACATATTTAAAGCTGACTAATCAAAACCATTTAAACTCAGCAAGAAATTTATAGACATTTCTATCAGCTATGAAATAACTAGGTTTGTATTAATTTATAGGAATGGGAAAAGAGTCAGGTCCCTGGATGAAGTTGACTGCATTAGATTCAGGAGATCTCCAAGTGCTTTTATGCACAACATCTCAAGATCTATGAAACATACTCTTGAATTGATAGAAACCCACATCCTTAAGCAAGTAGCTATTTTCATAGTTAATGAAAATAGCTAGCCAAACTAGCCAAAACAATGTTAAATCATTGTTTTGGGTAGTTTGTTGGACAAGCTAGATTCTCACAGACAGTTCAATTGCTATCCTAAGTTCTATTGTGGCATGGCTTGGCATGACACCTGGAAAAGGAACATGGTCAAGCAGACTGCTACAATTACCATGTGTAATTATGGCTTTGAGTTTGATCAGCTCACCTTAACCACAGCCCACATATCATTCAAATTACTTTATAATTCTTAAGCTTCCAGGAATGTGACGTGGGATACAAGAATAGTTGCTCCTCCACCAACATCTCCACCGCCCCTACTTTGTTCTTACTCTCAAGGAGTATATAAAATGCTCAAAAGACATTTACCCTTCTTACTGAACATCATGGGCTCCTGTTCTTGTGTAGAAACAAACAATCAAGCAAACAAACAGGAAACATTGCAAATGCTTCTGAGATATTATCCAAAGAGAAGGGAATTGATCCATATGTGTGGGTCAAGATTCCATGTTGGATCTTTTTTAGCATTAGGAAGGATCCCCCAACACACTCACAGAGCATTTGTGGCTTGTTGGATTGATGTTTAACAATAGCAATAGCAATATTTAGCAATAGCAATAGCAGTTGGACTTATATACCGCTTCACAGTGTTCTACAGCCCTCGCTAAGCATTTTACAGATCTTCACCCAAATGAACTAATTGTTTCCTGCAAAACCCCACTCCCCTTTCACTCCTCTTTTATTCCCACAGGGAGAGGCCATTCACCATCCACCTGTGGCTTTACTCCCAAGTCGACCCTTGTTCCTCAGCTGTTCCCTTCTTCTGGCAGCTCTGTGCATGCGTACACTGGGAACAGTCTCTAGCTGTTCTTCTGCCTCACTGATGTCCAACTCTGAAGGCAGCTGATAACTGTCAGACGGCCCTGGCCCCATCTCTGCTTCCGATGCAGAGCCCTCATCAGAGCCTTGCCCAGACCGCAGACTCCGTGTGCTTCCCCAATTTCCTCACTGTCCGAATCTGCTGCCAACTCCACTGGCTTCTGGTGGGACACAACAGCTCAATATATCTGGCAAGCAGGTTGTGGAATAGGTTACTAGGTTGGGGATAGGCCGTGAGGCATCATCTATGATTGAAAGCAAAATAAGAGGACACTCATTACCCACTACTGGTTTCTTGAGTAATGATGCTCCCATTAAAGTAGCTACTTTAATAAGTATAGCAGCAAGTGACATTTCTGAAAGCCCACCACTTTGACAAAAATAAACTTTAGAAAAGTTTACTTCTGTAACTGAGTTCATTGCAAACCTGGATGTAGACCATTGCAGGACCATATTCAAATGTAGATTGGACTGGAATGGCCTTTATTCAACTGGATCATGAGGTGGCACTGGAATCGGCTGTATCTGGAGAAAACCAGGCCTTTCCTGGAGTGTCCAATGATTATTTAAGAGGCCATCGGTTCACTTAGCTTCCTGACTGACTTAACCTTCATGGAATTTTCCCTTCAGCCATCTTTGAGCTCGTTTGAGTAAACTAACATCTTGGACTTAAAGCCAAAGTGAACATTGCCATTGTGTTGGAAAGTATTTTTTTAAAGGTCTGTAACAGTACATGAGAAAGGCCTTGGGAGATGGGGTGGGAGGAAGAGATGCTGCCTAGAGAAAGGGCCAGATAAGAGAGGGCATAACCAGCAGCTGCATAATGGACAGAAAAAGAGGCTCAAGTGGGACCCGCCCTAACTAAATCTAAGGACTGTGAAGGAGACGGCGGGAGATGTGCATTTTTACACTTGCAAGATTCTTTGCAATAAATAGCTCATCTGCTTGTTTCCGGTGTGGCCTTATCTGGGAAGGCTGACAAAGCACTTTAATCCAATTCTCCACCAATGGATGAGGTTCAACATTATTGTGCTTCCTTATCCTGCTCTAGCTGGCTCAGTAGATTACTAACTTTAGTAGACCTGCTAAATTTGGCCCACCCCAGACTTTT
This sequence comes from Bungarus multicinctus, assembly GCA_023653725.1. NCBI lineage: Eukaryota > Metazoa > Chordata > Lepidosauria > Squamata > Elapidae > Bungarus > Bungarus multicinctus. The sequence goes on from CM042834.1 coordinate 25,399,706, forward strand.
CTTGCCAATTACTGTATCTGAGCTTATTCATCCGGGGTGGGGGGGTGGGGGGATGGGGGAGGGGCGGACGGAATCCAGCTCAAGAACTACCATGTTTCTCCAAAAAGACGGTCCACTTTGAAAAGAAGCCATATCATATTTTTGAGCACGTGATCAAATTAAGCCTCACCCATAAAATTAGCCCTAATTAAGACCCCACCCATCCCAGGGTGCAGAGTGGGATGAGGCATACAGGTAAAATATAAGCTAGGGTGGGAATGTGGGGGATGGAACTACCCTAATTACCAGGCCTCGCACACCCTGATACTTACCACGCCTTCTTCTGCAGCCGCTTCTGCTGCGGCCGCTTGCCTCCACTCGTACGCATCACCCTGGCCTCCATTTTGTCTTCAGATGCCTTCCGGAAAGCTCTCTGCAGCTGATAATAGAGCTCTGGAGCTCTGTTATTGGCTGCAGAGGGCTTTCCGGAAGGCATCTGAAGGCAAAATGGAGGCCGGGCGATGTGGGTGAATGGCAGTAAGCGGCCAAAGTGGGCCAGCGGTGGGCTCCTGCTGGGTGAGGCTGACAGTGCCACTGCTGTGAGGTGAGTCAATAATTAGAACAGAGGATGGTATTCAGTAGGTTCTGACCAGTTCTGGAGAACTGGCAGCGGAAATTTTGAGTAGTTCGGGACACCAGCAAATACCACCTCTGACTGGAGATTTTACAGTATCCTTCCCTTGCCATGCCCACCAAGCCACACCCACAGAACTGGTAGTAAAAAAAAATTGAATCCCACCACTGAATTAGAACCTTCCCAAAAGGCCTAGCTGTTTTTTTATGGGTCAAGAGAAAATAAAACCCACCCTTCTTTTTGGAGAAACATGGAATTAGTCCTGGACACATGATTAGATGCTACTGGAAGACAGGACTTTCGGACAAGAAATACCACCGCTGTTTCAGTTGTTTTGCTGTAGTAATTCTTTATGAACAGAGAAGCAAATGTTTTTTGTCTGCTTAGCTGAAATGGCAGAACACTATTCCTTTATGTCTGACAGGGAAAAACGAGGCATGAATTGATAAACCAGCAAGTGCAGCTCATCTTGGAAAGAGAAAAAGGTGGCCTGACTTGAGGAGCCTCAAAAGAAGCGAACAACAATCTCAGATCTTCTTCAAGATAGGTTAGGCTCCCATACTGGAAGGCCTCCATCCTTTTTGTTCTGTTTGGTGCTTCAGGAAGCTTCTGAGGTCCAAATGCATGTAGAAAGACTGACCACGGACCACGGTGAGAGATTGTGTAAAGGCTGGGGAAGCAGTGGAAGATTTCGACGGGTGAGTCAGTTGAAACCTTATCTCATCATCGGGCAACTCAGTCCAGGTGAGGAGAAATGTGGGGAAAAAGCATCTTCAAAGTGACTGATAATAAACGAGGTTGGAAAATTCCTAACACACTTTCCAAGGTTCTATATTTATGCCAAACAAATAAAGAGACATTATTGAACCATTTTTAATTCTTTGGTCTTGCCCAGCTACAAGAGACTTGACAGCTACAAGTTGTCCTTCCAGCTTTTATTTACCTGGAATTTTGAAAAGAATCATGAACTGCGTTCCTAGGATATTTCTACAGTTTCTCCTTGAAGAAGGGTTGATGGTCAATGCTAGACACCCCACCAGATTCCACATGGGCACAGTAGGAACTTGGGGAGGGAACGGAGGCAGAGTTTCCTTGGGAAGATGTTACCAGCAATGTGTGAAGAGTTGGCATTGTATAGAATGCCGAGGAAATCTATAGAATACATGATGTTTTAAGACAAAGTATGAAATGTCTGCGTTACTTTAAATATTCTATTCAGGTAATCCTCTACTTGCAACCAAAACAGACCCCAACATTTCTGTTGTTGAAACAATTATTAAGCGAATTTTGCCTCTTTTTACGGCCTTTCTTGCCATAGCTGTTAAGTGAATCACTGCAGTTGTTAAGTTAGTAACATGGTTGTTAAGCAAATCCGGCTTCCTCATTGACTTTGCTTGTGAGAAGGCTGCAAAAGGGGATTGCATAAGCCCGGGACATTGCAGCCATCATAAATATGAACCAGTTCCCGAGCACCTGAATTTTGATCAACAGTTGTAAGTGTGAATAACGGTCACACAAGTTACTTTATTCAGTGCCATTGTAACTTCAAACGGTCACTAAATGAACTACCGTAAGTCGAGGACTTACCGGTGTAAATTCCCCGGGCATTATATACAGGGGTAGGATTCAATTTTCTTAACAACCAGTTCTATGGGCGTGGTTTAGTTGGTGGGTGTGACTTGGTGGTCATGTTATTGGCTGGGCGTGGCCAACTCAATATCACTCACATTGAGGCATGCATCTCCTTGCCTGGCTTCTCATGACTGTGGGGATGCTGCAACAGTCGTAAGTGCGAAAAATGGTCGTAAGTCACTTTTTTCAGTGCCATTGTAACTTTAAATGGTCACTCCACACAAGCAAAGTACCAGCAAAAGGAGGGAAAAGAACTCCAGAGACGTTCCTAAGACAGGAAATCTAGTCCTGCCAAGATTGTAATAAGGGTTAACGGAGAGGCAATTTCTGTAAGCAACACCAGAATGTTTCCTTCCTGCCTTCCTTACAGGATTAGGCCAGGAATTTCTTCTAACAACCGGTTCTCCGAACTGCTTAGAATGTTAACAACCGGTTCTAGCGAATAGGTGCGAACCGGTAGAATCCCATCCCTGATTATATATAATACCTAGACATTATGCAGAATGATAAGAACTATTTAGGCAAATTATGAAAAAAGAGTCACGAAAAGGGTTAGGCTAACCCTTTTCATGATTCTCTTTTCATACTTAACCTTAATCCTAACCCTTTACCGAAAAGATACAGTATATATGAAAATGAAAGAAGAAGTGCAATGCAAAGTACAGGACTTTCCTACTGAAAAAAATAAACAAGAGAAAAACACCATTATTGACCTGCTTGTTGCAATAAGGAAGGCTAGAATGGCTTTTCAGTGGGAGCATTTTATACTTTGCCTGTTTGCCTTTTGGCAATGTGTAGAGTGCCTCAGAAATCTGTGAAACATTAAGCGTTTCATGCTTCAGCATCCCATTTTTGGCTTTTTATACATTTCCTAGGCCAGAGTTCCCCAATGTTTTCAGCTGTGTGGACCGGCAGGAGGGAGGGGAAGAGGGGATGTTTCCATGCAAGCGGATGCCAGGTGTGTGTGCACAGTTCCATTTGTGTGAGCAGCGTGCACACACACTTACCACTCACTTAAATGGAGTGTGTGCGTGTTTTGGCCGTTTCCACAGCATGGGTACAAACCCCTCACAGTCCATTAGTGGGCCACGGCCTACAGGTTGGAGGCCCTGTCTTAGGCCGTCTATAAAATGCCTTATTTCACACATTGAGGGTGACAAACACACGAAGGTCCCAACTTCAATCCCAAATTATTTCTATAATAAACGGAAAACACACTTCTCTAAGACCTTGGAGAAATTCTGCCTGTCAGAGGAGACCAAGCTGAAACAAACTTATAAATACACTGGGCAAACTAACCATTTCATTTTCCAACCTGAGCAATACCTTCTCAGCAGCAGTTTCGGGCATCACCCAGCTTTATAGGCCCTGACATAAAGTTGCTTTCGTTCGTTTCGATACAAGCAAAACAGGCACAATTCTGCCTGTCCTAGAGTTCTAATATTTTACTGAAGACCTCAAAAAGCCACTTGTACTAGCACTGATGATGTTACCTAGTTTGGGTAATGAAACGTCTGCAAGAAAACAAGCAAGCTCAAGAGAGCACCAAGGACCCCTTTTAGCCACTTGTCCATGCCAATTGAGCAAGAGTCCAACTCTCTACCATCTCTTTTATCCACCCTAATGTTTATGAACGGGACACATTCGCCATCTCGACAGAATAGGACAAATGGCAGTCCATTTCTCCCAAATAGTCCTTGGCTTGTCCATCTTCTGAACAGCAAAGAGGTGTCTCCTTTGTTAGGTTGGCTTCAAAAGAAGAGGAAGGGCAAACATGGCAGGTTTACAAGGGGCCATTCGGCTGCTCTTTATCAGGCTGTACCAGATCTTGATAGACAAGAGAGCGAAGGAATCGAGGGTAAGAGTCTTTCTCCATCAACCCGAAGATCCTCTTCTGAGCTTGGTCAAAGCAAGACCGGGTAGGGAGCAAAATGTTCCGATTGGTGACATCTCTGGTCTGAGAATCAAGGTTCACCTGCAATTAAATGCAAACGATTATCTACACCATACAAAGTGGCTGCAAATGTGATGACTCAGGTCATGATCTTGATAAAACACTACAAAGAAATAAGTTCAATATGATTGGCCATCAGCATGAATATATGAGACTGGATACCCGTGCTTTGCAAGAAACTATGTGATTGGGCTTAATTTTTGGGGAGGAAAATAAGGGGGAAAAAATTCTGCCTCTGCCTACCAGCATCCATCAGTATTCATCTGACTAGCGTCCTGTCAGTGTGTGAGACAGTTGAGAGCTATTTGGAAATTGAAACAGTCTTTGCTGTGTGAGCAAGAAAGGGGTGGCATGACGCCTGGGCGTAGCTTAACTCAACTAAAGCTGGTTGCTGCTGTGAAACTGAAACTGAACCTCCTCTCCTCTGCTTGTGTTTTTCATTTGAAACAGATTTCTTTTCAAGTGGGGAAGGGGAGTAGAATTTCTTAGCATCAGAGCGTGTTAATAATAATATACGAAATACAAATGCTGATGGTCAGTTCAAAAAATCCCTTCTTAGTGAGCACCTAGAAGCGAAGAGGAACCTACGTGCCAAATTTCAAGTCTGTAAGCTTTACAGTTCTGGAGATTATGTGATGATGCATGAGTGATATTTCTCTTTTATATAGAGGGAGATAGATTTGTCCTGTGTGGTATTTGTCCTGGTACAGACACACCTCTTTGTCTGGATTACTACAAAAAGAAAAAAAAACTTTCTAAGAAAAGAATAAGAAAAAAAAATCTGTTCAAATGATGAACGCAAAGGTTTGTGATGCCTATATGTGTGGTAATACTTATGCAGGCATGCAGAAAGGAGCAGCAAAGATGATTAGGGGGCTGGAAACATGCAAAGAACAGTTGCAGAAACTGGGTTGGTCTAGTCTAGTGATAAGAAGGACCAGGGGTGACATGAGAACAGAGTTCCAGTATTTGAAGAGGTTGCCACAAAGAGGAGGGGGTCAATTTATTTTCCAAAGCACTTAAAGGCAGGACAAGAAGCAATGGATGGAAACTAACCAAGGAGAGAAGCAACCCAGAACTAAAGAGAAACTTCTTAACAGTGAGAACAATTAACCAGTGGAACAGCTTTGCCTTCAGAAGTTGTGGGTGCTTCATCATTGGAGGTTTTTAAGAAGAGATTGGACAGCCACCTGTATGAAATGGTATAGCGAACCTTTTTGTTGTGATGGCGAATCTTTTTGTTGTGGTGTGCCGAAAGCATGTGAGCACTGGCACCTACAATACAATGCTCCTCCCTGCACATGCACATGCAACACCCCCGCCCCCTTACCTGCACTGCGCATGCGCGCGCCTCCCAACTGATTTTCGGCCCATTTGAGGCCTTTTTCGCTTTCCAGAGGCTCTGCAGCCTTGGGAGGATGAAAAATGGGCCTTCCGGAAATACTGGAAGTGCCCATTTTCAGCCTCCGGAGGGCCTCTGGAGCCCGGGGGAGACTGTTTTTGCCCTCCTGAGGGCTCGAGGGAAGCCTCTGCAGCCTTTGGAGGCCGAAAAATGGGTCCATTATCGGAAGTGCCAAAACGGGCCCATTTTTCGGCCTCCCAAGGCTGCAGAGGCTTCCCTCGAGCCTCTGGGAGGGCAAAAAATGCCTCAAACGGGTCGAAAATTACCTGGGAGTGCATGCGCAGGTAAGTTTGTCTGAAGCTTGCGTGCCTGCACAAAAATGGCTCCATAGAGTGGTGTGCCATAGGTTTGCCATCACGGGTATAGGGTCTCCTGCTTGAGGACTAGAAGCTCTCCAAGGTTCTTTCCAACTCTGTTGTTCTGTTAGGAACTCTGTTGCAACATATGTGTATTGATAAATGCAAAACGTGAAATAATGGTTTTCTCTAACAAATCCATCCCATTTCACAAATTCAAAGGAAACTTTAATTATTCCCCTACCTCTTTTGGAGCTTGGATGGTGATATATTGGTCAAAAATCTTTTTTGCGCTTTCCTGGAGTTTGTCACATCCCCGGAGTTTACGATAATCTTCACAGGCCAACCAGAAGTCCAGGTTCTCTTCACTGAATTCCGATTTCAAAAAAGCATGGAAGGCAGCTCGACCATCTATTAATGTGGAGAGGAACAGAGCAAAACGATCTACTGAAAATCTTCCCCACCTTTTTTTTTTTTTTACAGAAAATATTTAGCTATGTAATGTTAATATGGTACTGTCACCAAAAGAGTTGTGTATTGTTTAGCTGTTGGATGTATCTTAATTCTAAATTTATTAACATGAAGGTGAAAAAGTTGTAAATGGTGAAAAACATAGCACAAAGGAGTTTGTGCCCGGATGACACACTGCTTAAAAAAAAAAAAAGGAATGTATGTATTTTTGAAATGGAAAAATAAAAGAAACTTATTATATATATATAAAAGGAAGAAGCAGCTGCAAGCTCACATCATTCTGAGAAGCACAAGGCCGAAGACACAAGCCTGAAGATGATGAATGAGACTTCATCGAAACGTCGCCTAAATACTTCCAATTCTACGCGGGAGAAAACCCGAAGAACCAAAGATCCATATATATATATATATATATATTATCATTGGCAAAAAAAAATAGATATTTTGTTAATTCCACTTGGAATAAATTCTGCACTTTATCACATGGATTTCCCCGCATTCCCCCTACTTCAGATTACCAAATGATAGTGGATGTTTTATGACAAGAGAAGAGGTTAGTATAGGTAGTCCTTGACTTACAACAGTTTGTTTAGTGATGGTTCGAAGTTACAAAGGAACTGAAAAAAGTGACTTAGGACCGTTTTTTCATACTTACGACCATCGCAACATTCCCATGGTCACGGGTTCAAAATTCAGGCGCTTGACAACTGACTCGTATTTATGACGGTTGCAGTGTACCTGGGGGTCTTGTGATCCCCTTTTGCGACCCCTCGACGAGCAACGTCAATGGAGAAGCCAAATTCACTTAACAACCATGTTACTGACTTAACAATTGCAGTGATTCATTTAACAGCGGAGGCAAGGAAGGTCATAAACTGGGGCAAAATTCACTTGCTTACCAACAAAATTTTTTGAGTGCAATTGTGGTCGTAAGTTGAGGACTACCTGTAGACTTTTTTTTTAAAAAAAAAGATCTCTCTTGCCACAAAGACACAAAATGTGTGGAGACATTCCAGAAGCATCAAATCCGCATGAAATCCCAGTCTGAATTTTGGGAAGCTCACTCCGGTGTCGTCTACATAGCAGATAGCTGAAAACAGCAATTGTTGAAAACAGACATTGCTCTGTGGATGATGAGCTCTTATAAATCTGATCTGCAAGGGCTGCCCTTGAATATGTTGTGGTTAGCCCCCAGCAGGTGCAGACGGCTGAGGAGAGCGAGGACTCAGACGAGGGGCCAGGACCGTTAGGGAGTGGACTGCTGCCTTCAGAGATTGTGGGGGCTGGCAGCAGCAATGAGGAGGTTCCTGAAAGGCCTGTGCCAAGTGCACGTGCGCACAGGGCTGCTTGCAGGCAAGAGTAGCTACAACAGCACGGGCGACTTGGGAGTAAGGGTGCAAGGTAATGGCCCCTTCTTCAAGAAAATAAAAACCAGCTGTGAAACAAACGTACTTTGCAGAAGGCAAAGATATTTTGAAACTCCAGCCTCATGGACATTCCAGTATCCTGAGTTTGTATTTGAAGATACTTGTATTGCAAATTATTGTCTGTTATCTTTTGGCAAGTCTCGCACAGTTTGGCAATGTTTGTGCTTATCACAGTTAATTATTTTGCAGAAGCATTAAATGGTTTCTGTTCCCTTTGGATTGTGTTTGATTTGTTGGAAAAGGGCATGGGTCAGAACAGAATACCTACTTAACACACAGAGTGTCAACTCAAAAATATTTCTCTAGTCTTTTAGAGTTGTCAGCAGAAAGGGAAGTAGTGCATTTCTTAAATGCTTCATAGATAACTTCTAGGCGACCGAAGCTTCTGGCGGGCAAGATTATTACTGGAGCGCATGATTGATGACTCTTGGCTATGGATGAGTCCCATTGGAGAATATACATCTGGGGATGGGGGAAGGGTCAAGGGGGAGATGAATGACGTGTCTCAGAATCAGCTGCATCCAGGTAACAATGGCATGTTCACTCCTAATAAATGAGTGTTTTAAACTCTGAGAGATGCGGCTAGAGACTCATGATTTGAATGGGGGTGGATAGTCGGAGCCCTGACACAGAATGAGAGGATGACATTTAATAGTGAGCCTCTTTAGACAGATTTTTATGCTGTATTTTTTTTCCAATAAGGTTTATGATTTTTTTGGGGGGGGATTGGATTACTTGTGTGGTTTGGAGCTTTATATGATAACCACCAGAAGGGGAAAAAATGAAATAAAAACCATGTTTGAGAATAGCTATAAGCTATAATAGTTTTTGTTAACCTCGCTACCCGTAGTCTTTGGAAGTTCAACCACAATTGAGCTTCAAATTCCTCTTGATAAGCAAAGCTATTGTTAAAAGTAAGTTTTGCCCTATTTTATGAATTTCCTTGCCACCATTGTTAAGCGAATTGATGCAGCTGTTAAGTTAGAATCTGGCTTCCTTGTTGACTTTGCAGAAGGTCTCAAAAGGAGATCATGTGACCCAGGGATATTACGACCGTCATAAATAAGAGTCTGCGATCTGATGGAGATGCCTCAATGGTTGTAAAAAGGTGGAAAAAAAGGTCATGAGATACTTTTTTCAGAGTTGTTGTAACTTTGAACAGTCACTAAATGAACTGTTGTAAGTCAAGGACGACCTGTAGTTATGTTTGACTACAGTGTCCTCCCAACTCTGGCCAAAAGAACTGTGGGGTGGGAATGATGGGAGCAGAGGTGGTATTCAGCTGGTTCTGATCAATTCTGGAGAACTGGTAGCAGAAATTTTGAGTAGTTTGGAGAACCGGCAAATGCGATCTCTGACTGGCCCCGCCCCCATCTATTCTCTGCCTCCCGTGTCCCAGCTGATCGGCTGGGTCTTCTTATGTTGCCCTGCACAGGAGAACGGAGCTGGAAAGCAGGTTAGTGGGGTGGGGAGGGAAAGGGGATTTTGCAGTAGCCTTCCCCTGGAGTGGGGTTGGAATGAAGATTTTACAATAGCCTTCCCCTACCAAGCCACGCCCACCAAGCCATGCCACGCCCACCAAGCCATGCCATGCCCACCAAGCCACGTCCACAAAACCGGTAGTAAAAATTTTTGAACCATCCACCACTGGATGGTTCAATCTAGAGAAGGAATATTTTCTCCTAGCTCTGCTATGTATTAATGCCAGCGAGAGGGCATTCTCAACGATTCCTAGGTCATAACCAAAACATATCCTGTTCAAGAAAATCATACAGGGTATTATTATATGATCCAGAGCCCTAAATGGATAGAATAGAATAACAAAGTTAGAAAGGACCTTGGAGGTCTTCTAGTTCAACCCCCTGCTTAGGCAGGAAACCCTATACTGCTTCAGACAAATGGCGGTCTAATCTCCGCTTTAAAACTTCCAGTGTTGGAGCATTTACAACAGGGGTCTTCAAACTTGGCAAGTTTAAGACTTCAACTGACTTGGACTTCAACTCCCAGAACTCCTGAGCTAACGTGACTGGAGAAGGAATTCTGGGAGTTGAAGTCCACAAGTCTTAAAGCTGTCAAGTTTGAAGACCCCTCATTTACAACTTCTGGAGGCAAGTTGTTCCACTCATTAATTGTTCTAACTGTCAGGAACAATTAAATGATTTCATTCCTCACTTCCAGGCCCATTCAGATCACTGAGAACTAAAGATCACCTCACGTCTGAATCCCTGAAAAACAAGGAATTCATAAAGCCACATATCTGTTGGCCATCTGTCCTTTTTCCTAGGAATACGGAAGTCTCTGAATCTTGAGCTAAAGTGGGTGCCAGGTGGATATCCTGCCAAATAAGCTGCTTCGTCAGAATTCAGCCACTCCAACGACTTTCTGCTCTGCTGTATGCTAGAGTCTTCCTCTACTAATTTGGATTTCTCTCCATGTTCCCACAGAATTTCTGAGAAAGCCAGATTCTGAGGAAAACAGGATTAATAAACTCACTTGGCAAGGGCCGGACAATTGTTATGAACGTGCCTGTTATTTACATATTTGCCTATGCTCTCTACCAGTTGGAATTCTGGGAATCGGCCTTAATGCTTATTATTATTATTATTATTATGAAGCAGGCTGCATTGGTGCCAAGAAACCAATCTGAAATCAACAAAGCTTCTCCGGATGATTAACCCTCTAATTTTTGAAAAACTAGTCTGTGAAAAAGACACCCGGAAATCTATAAAAACTGTGTGTCAAACAATCCCTTTAAAAAGTTGGCAAATATGTAAAGTAATGTAGATAGATAAGTATTGTATTTTAATAGCAATATAACAAGTAAGGAATTAGTAAATTAGTTATAGACACACTTATGGTAAATAAACTCCGTTTTTACTAAAGGATATGTACACTGCTATGACATCGCTGTAAAATGAGAGAGCTTGTTTCTCGTTTTTAAATTTTTTGAAACTTTGAATAAATAAACATTAAAAAAAAAAGTTGGTGAAGTGCTTGTGTAAACTTACATGGGTGTAGTAGCAGTTTTTCCAAAGATTCTGCCCATTCTTGGGCTTCCTCAGGAGTTGGCCTGAAAAGAGAACAAACATGAAACAGGTGACAGATGAGAGATCTTTACCCAAAGAATGTGATTAAGATTTATCCTATTACAGGTAGTCCTCAATATACTACAGTTCATTTAGTGACTGTTCAAAGTTATAACTTCACCGAAAAAAGTGACTTATGATGACCATTTTTCACCATTACGACCGTCACAGCATCCCCATGGTCACATGATCAAAATTCAGATGCTTGGCCACCGACTCGTATTTATGACGGTTGCAGTTCCCTGGGATCATGGGATCCCCTTTTTGACAAGCAAACTCCCTGAGGAAACCAGATTCACTTAACAACCATGTTACTAACTTAGCAACTGCAATGATTCACTTAACAACGGTGGCAAGAAAGGTTGTAAATGGGGTAAAACTCACTTGACAAATGTCTGACTCAGCAACATATATTTTGGGCGAGACGGAGGTCATGCCATTGTCGACTACCTGTATTCTGTGCTGCAAACAATGTAAGTGTAACATGGAGTTATTCTTTCAGGGATATTATGTGAAGACCTAGTTCTCTGGAGAAGTCTCTAATGTTGGGAAAGATGGAAGGAAAGAGAAGAAGAGGGGGACCAGCAACTCCACTCCTCCACTCACAATAAAATCCCTTATGCCTCCAGGCTCGAAATTCTGGGCCTGGACAATCTGGAACTGCGCCGCCTGCGGTCCAATCTAAGCATAGTTCACAAAATTGTCTGCTATAGCATCTTGCCTGTCAACAAATTCTTCAGCTTCAACCACAATAATACACAGGCAAACAACCAATACAAACTCAAGGTAAACTGCTTCAAACTCGATTGCAGAATACAACTTCAGCAACAGAGTGGTCAATGCCTGGAATGCTCTACCCATGCATGCGCAGATGCGTGGTGGTGAGGGGAGGTCACGCACGCATGCACAGGGGGAATGGGGCCCCCAGCATGCATTGCCTTCTGGGTGCTGACATGAGAGTGCACGCAAGCAAGTGCATGCACTATTATTGGCATGGGAGCCGGAAAAGGTTAGCCACCACTGATATAGGGTCTCTTGCTTCAGCAGGGGTTGGACTAGAAGACCTCCAAAGTCTATTCTATCCTATCCTATCCTATCCTATCCTATCCTATCCTATCCTATCCTATCCTTCTATATTCTGTTCTGTTCTGTTCTGTTCTATTCTACTCTACTCTACTCTACTCTACTTCCATTCCATTCCTCCCCCTGCAGAGTTTTTAATTTCATTTTCTGTGGCTGAAAGACTTCATGCTTCGGTCATAGTAACTTAATCATCCACAGGTCTTCTTAGGGCCCTATCTAGTTCTTCTGCAGTCAAACATGCAGGTTATTCTTGACATCGAGAGAGGCGATCCATGGATGAATACAAGGATTCATATAAGAAAAATAAAAAAAGAAACAATAGGACTGGGACGGTAGGCACGCTGGTGCGCTTATGCACGCCCCCTATAGACCTCTTAGGAAAGGGGTGAGGTCAATAGTGGACAGTCTAAGGTTAAAGTTTTGGGGGTTTGAGGAAGAAAAAAATCAGGTAGAGTATTCCAGATATTGACCACTCTGTTGCTGAAGTCGTATTTCCTGCAATCAAGTTTGATGAAAACCTCTCCATTCTCTTTTTGGTAGACCTTGTGATTCCTCCCCAAATCAAGAGCCAGAAAACCGATTGCAAACTTTGAAAAGCAGCCGAACAATTTCTGGTCAGTTCTCTCCAAACAGGAAAATCAGGTAGAATGCCATTACTGTCCCCTCTAGTAATGCCATGAATTCACTGCTCTGTCTGTAGCCCCATGCAGCCCTTAGGAATACAGAGAGAAATTATTTGCAAGCCTCTGCATACAATAGTTCCTTTTGTCTCTGCTACACTGCTGGCTGAATAAGGATCTGTCCTCTTCTTTGCAGCCTTCAGACCTACTGTGGTGCTGCGAGGCTTCCATCTGTTCACCCGTGGCTGTGGATGATGGGGAGTTTTAGTCCCAGAATCTGGATGCTACTAAAGTGGAGAAGGCTGAGACAGACAGTACTTATCTCAGACTCTCCTCTAAAATGAGATGCATTCAGGAAACCATCTGTAGCCTCTAAAAGGTTCTTTCAACATACCGGACATTCAAACCAGGTAATAAAATTACAGTAAATGTAGGCCCATTAGAATCATAATGTTGCCAGCTCATAACCTATCTAGCTTTCTAAGGGCACTCTCTTTCTCTCCATCTATCTGTTCATCAGCATCAGGGCCTGCAACTTGTTGCCTTGAGGCTCTATGAGCTCTTGGCTTCCTTTCAACAACACTCTGCAAAGAATCTGGACAAAAAAGCAATTTCTCCTAGCCTCTCCTCTTCCTGGATATAAATAAAGGGAGATAGATGGAGGTACAGCTTCTTTCACTCTAAAAATGAAATTCCTCTAAAAAAAACAAACAAACAAAAAAACATTTGGTCTGGTATCATATCAATAGACTGGAGTGTACTTCCAAAATACATTTAACTAAGCTAGTTAATGACCTAGTGACTCCATTTATACAAGTTTGCAAAGTTTTAAATCTTGGCTCGTTTGTTTACGAGTGAGTTGTATACAGGCAGCCCCTCTCCTTAGTTCAATGTACCGTATGGTGCAAATTGTGGAGTTCTGCAGGGGTGGAATTCTACAGGTTCACACCTATTTGCTAGAACCAGTTGTTAACTTTCTAAGCAGTTCGGAGAATTGGTTGTTAGAAGAAATTACTGGCCTAATCCTGTAAGGAAGGCAGGAAGGAAACATTCAGCTGCTGCTTACAGAAACTGCCTCTCCGTTAACCCTTATTACATTCTTGGCAGAACTAGACTTCCTGTCTCTGGAACTTCTCTGGAGTTTTTCTTTCCTCCTTTGCTGGTACTTTGCTTGTGTGGAGTGACCATTCAAAGTTACAATGGCACTGAAAAAAGCGACTTATGACCGTTTTTCACACTTACGACTGTTGCAGCATCCCCACAGTCATGAGAGGCCAGGCGAAGAGATGCGTGCCTCGATGTGATGGATATTGAGTTGGCCACACCCAGCCAATAACATGACCACCAAGCCATGCCCACCATCTAAGCCACGCCCACAGAACCAGTTGTTAAAAATTTGAATCCCACCCCTGGAGTTCTGCACATTGTGAGAACATAGTCATTGCCTGGTTCAGTATGCAGATGAAGAAGCCATCTCTTCCTTGGGAGGAAATGGGACCTAAGCCAAATAAGCTCTGCGTGACAAGATGATGGGAGTTTTAATTTAGTAAATTGCAGTCAATGATTAGCAAAGTAGCTTTGGTTTTGAAAAGTGCAGTAGTGGAAATTATCTGAGTAGCGTGTCGGCAGTCTGAGTAATGCACCCATTGAAAACATAACTCCGAGGCAGGTAGATTCCTCAAAGGAAATATTTATTGGATGCATCATATCGGCCCAGCCTGTGAAAACCAGCTCTGACAGTTCCCACTGTTTTCACCTAATTAAAACTCCCCCTTCCCTGGTGTCACCAGTCACATTGTCCAATGAAGATGGAAGGCAGGCTCCTCTCTCCTTTTTCAACAGCCACCTGTTACGATGACCTTGGTTCCCACAGGAAAACTTTTTTGTTTTGACTGTAGCTGGGCTATCTACTTCCCACCTCCCTTCCCCCTCTCAGGCCACAAAGAAGAGGAAATCAAGCTATTCTCCAAAGCACCTGAGGGCAGGACAAGAAGGAATGGGTGGACTCTGATCAAGGAGAGAAGCAACCCAGAACTAAGGAGAAATTTCCTGACTGTTAGAGCAATGAATCAGTGGAACAATTTGCCTCCAGAAGTTGTGGATACTTCAATACTGGAAATTTTTAAAAAGATGTAGGATAACCATTTGTCTGAAGTGGTGTAGGGCTTCCTGCCTAGGCAGGGGGGTTGGACTAGAAGACCTCCAAGGTCCCTTCCAACTCTGTTATTCTATTCAGAATGGCAAAGCTGATGATGTAGCCTCCATATTAAGATAACACGGATGATTGCTCAGGCTTCATGGCAACTATGAGGCAGCACAAAATGGCTTCGTCTAGGTTCGCTTCAGAGTTGACATAGTGGTCAGCAGTGGTCTATTGCTGCGGCCCCCAACCTTTGGGGCACCAGGGACTGGTTCCATAGAGAGAGGTTTTTCCACAGACTGGAACGGGGTGTGTGGTTTCGTGTGTAGCCTTCATTCCACAGATGGGGCTTGGCTTATTTGCCCGGTCCTGTTTCTGGCCCCTTGTCGGTCCATGGACTGGGGATTGGAGACCCCTAGTCTAATGTTTCTAGAAAGCAATTGGTCTGGGGTCTCAGAGACAGTGGCTAAAGGTAGTTCTCGACTTACAACTATTTGTTTAATGACCGTTCAAAGTTACAATGGCATGGAAAAGATTGGCTTACAACCATTTTTCATACTTAGCAACCGTTTGCAAGCATTCCCATGGTCAAAGGAGCAAAATTTGGATGCTTGGCCATTGCCTCACAGTTATGGTTGTAGTGTCCCGGGGTCAACTTTTGTGAACTTCTAACAAGCAAAGTCAACGGGGAGGCCAGATTCATTCCACAACCCTGTTACCAACTTAAGTGCAGTGATTCCCTTAACCTCTGTGGCAAGAAAGGCTGTAAAATGGCACAAACCTCACTTAACATCTGTCTCGCTTAGCAACAGAAATGTTGAGCCCAATTGTGGTCATAATTCGAGGATCACCTGCATAACTATTATACAGTCTCTTGGCACTAATGCCAGCCCTTTCAGAAACATGGAAAGTTTCTGACACAGTTATCTTTATTGCAGTTTGTTTCCAGCCACAATCTCTTGGTTCCCGTTCCCAGTTGGGAAATCTGGTTTAAAGTGAGGTTACCTTAGTGACAGGAGGTCCTGATTTCCTGAGCTCCACAACCTTAGGAAGTTTTTTTTGTTCTTCTTTCTAAGAAACAGAAATGAAATATGGGGAATCAGGGAGACAAGTCAAACTACGCACTGATTCAGGCATGAAAGGTAAGCGATGGGGAAAGCCAGGGAGATGGGTATGAAGACATGACCAGCTTGGAAAAACGGCCTTCAAAGTTGGGTATAGCTGCTGCCCCAATCTATCCCCAGCCCCAAGCCCCATTAAAAGAGACCCAAAGGCGCTTTTCAAAAGGCAACTGGACTTGCTTGCTTTTTTCTCCCCTTGCAAATGTTTTGCTTCTCATTCACTTCTTGGATGAGAAGCAAAACCATTTTCAAGGGGGAAAAGCGCCTTTGGGACAACCATTCCCAGGGATGAGGAACCTTGACCCAGTGGTGGGATTCAGCCAGTTCGGGAGAACCGGTTGTTAAGTTTCTGAGCAGTTTGGTGAACTGATTCTTGGAAGAAATCATTAGGGCAGAAAACCAGTTATTAAATTATTTGAATCCCACCACTGGCTGCTTTTTATGACTTGTGAACTTCAACTCCCAGAATTCTTGAGCCAGCCAAGCTCTGAGAGTTGAAGTCCACAATTGTTGAAGTCCACAAGTCATAGTTCCCAACCTCTGGCCTAGAAGATTGAGAATTTCCATCTTTGTGGTTTTTCAAGAGACCATTCAGTCAATATCTGACCCTTCATAGCCATTAAAAAAGAGTTACACATTTGTGGATCAACCTTTAGTTTTTCCCCACAGGCCTGTGACGTATAACAAGGATTGGAAGAAGATTAGATGACGAGAATGGCATTTCATATCTGTAAGATTTTATTACCTTAGCAATTATTGACTTAGTAATTTATCTACTTCCTCTTTGTTAGAAGCCACTAAGATGATAACCCTAAATACATTTATTTGTTCTGTTTGATTTATATATCATTTATCTACTCCTGGAGCACTCAAGGGCAAGTACAGAGCTTCTGTTGTGTGTCCAAAGTGCTTTGGTTTTGTTTTCCTAAAGCAACTTAAGATATGTAGAGTTTATACATCAATATCCAGGATCACAGGTCAGATTGGAAAAGCCCAAACACACACATTTAATATACTTCCACGTTATTGGAATTGTTCTTTTAACACATTGGCAGCAGTGAAAGATTAAGAACCTTTCCCCCCACACCCAGAGCTGTAGATGCATTGTCTGTAGGTATATACAGGTATACGCATGCATAATTTTCTATTTTAAAAAAAGCAGAACTGGGAGGCATTAGGCTTTTCTTAGCAATGGGGAATGGTGGTCCTATGGTGGACTGAGACTGTTGCAATCTCAAATAAATTACTGTATGGTGAAATGAATCATCCGAGATATCTTCTATATCAGGAAGATTAATATTAGATATTCCAGAGCTGTTAGGAGAAGAGAGATAAACATTCATTTATCAAGCTGAAGGAAAATCTGCACTGAGGACATTTACAGCAGTAAGAAATGAGGTATATTTACATTATCTTTTCTCCCCAAAAAAGAACAAACTACTTTATCTAGATCAGCCTTTCCTAAACTGGTGAATTCCAGATTATTTGGACCATAGTTCCCTTTAACCACATTAATGGGCGTTTCTGGCATAACCTGGTTGGAGTAGAGAAGGTGGGCTTTTTTTTTCCCCTCCCAGGTTTACAATTGGGTACAGCCTGGCCAGAACTGATGATTTTTGTTTTACAGATACAAAATGTACAACTGGCAGGCTCAGAGATAAGAGGTGTAGCGCAGAGGTGGTATTCAGCAGGTTCTGACCAGTTCTGGAGAACCAGGAGCAGAAATTTTGAGTAGTTTGGAGAACCAGCAAATATCACCTCTGATTGGCAATTTTACAGTATCCTTCCCTGCCACGCCCAGCAAGCCACGCCCACAGAACCGGTAGTAAAAAAAATTGGAATCCCAACACTGGAGTAGCGGTTATCTACAGATATTCAGCAGGCTAGGGAATAGGAGACCGGGAGTTCTAGACCTGTCTTTGGCCCAAAGCCAGCTGGGTGACCTTGGGCCAGTCCCTCTCTGTCAGCCCTTGGGCAAAATAATGTTGAAATTTTGCCAAGAAAATTGCAGGGATTTTTCCAGGTAGTTATGAGAAGTGATAGAGAAAAATTTGAAGGGGTACATGTGTGAGGAAAGAGAGACAGAGAGGGAGACATAGAGAAGGAGAGAGAGGGAGGGAGAGAGAGGAAGGAGAGAGACAGAGAAACAAAGAGAAGGAGCAAGAGGAGGGGGAGAGAGGGAGGGAGAGGGAGAGAGACAGAGAGACAGAGAGGAGAGTGAGGGAGAGACACAGAAAGAGAGGAGAGAGAGGGAGGGAGAGGGAGGGGAGGGGGGAGAGAGAGAGAGGGAGGAGGGAGAGAGAGAGAGATGGTTACTCAACATGCCCAGGAAGAAGGCATAGTTTTAAAGGCTATTTTGATATTTATAGCTTGAAATCCAGCCATTAATGCTCCACTGATACTCACCGGGGATGTTTTTGCTTCTGCTGTGCATTCTGATGGCTGCCATCGCAGTCTGAGCCTATGTCCGATTCCACACTGGAGGCCAGTGACTGAAACACACACACAAAAAAACAAGTTTTGAGCTCTAAAGGGCATCTCACAGCCAACTCCCAAGGCTAATGGATCTAGGCTGCAGATATCCAGATGACCAATAGGTGGGAACAGAGATTGAGTTTCCATATCTTTGCTGCTGCCCTCTAGTGGCCATGCAAAAGCCTACAGTCCAGATCTGCTAGTCTAAAATGCCAACCTCGGAGCTCTAAGGCATCTGCTGAAGTCAGGGTCTGATTTATCAAGACCCAAACCGAGGGCATGTGTAAGATGACACCATCTTTAGGCTTTTCCAAGTCTTTTAGAGGAAAATGGCTCTTAGCAATAAATCAGGGAAAGCAAATACTTCCACCACCACCCTTGTCTCCCTTTTATGTCATGCCTTTTTAAATAGTTAGTCTAATGGCAGGAACTGTGTCTCTTTATTTATCTTTACTTATCTGGCTGAAGTGCAGGACATGCTTGCTTTTGCCTCAGGGGTCGGTCCTTTCTCCCCTCCTGTTCAACATTTACATGAAGCCGTTGGGCGAGATCATCCGTGGTCTTGGAGTGAGATGTCATCTGTATGCAGATGACACCCAGCTGTACATCTCCACTCCGGACCACCCCAACGATGCTGTGGGGACTATGTCTAGGTGCCTGGAGGCCGTGCGGGACTGGATGGGCGGGAACAGGCTTCGGCTCAACCCATCCAAGACCGAGTGGCTGTGGTTTCCGGCGCCCCGATATAGCCGGCTGACACCTATGCTGGCTATTGGGGGGGAGGTTCTGCCCCCCACAGAGAGGGCTCGCAACCTGGGAGTCCTCCTGGATGTACGGCTGTCGTTTGACCATCACATCGCGGCCGTCTCCAGGGGGGCGTTTCATCAGATCCGTCGGATCTACCGGTTGCGGCCCTTTCTGGATCGGGACGCCCTGCGCACGGTCACTCAGGCCCTTGTCACCTCTCGCCTGGACTATTGTAATGCCCTCTACATGGGGCTCCCTGCGGGGAGCATCCGGAGACTCCAGTTGGTGCAAAATGCAGCCGCGAGGGTGATTATGGGGGCGTCGCGTAGCGCCCATGTGACGCCTCTCCTGCGCGAGCTGCATTGGTTGCCGATGGCTCTCCGGGTTCGCTTTAAGGTTCTAGTTTTGACCTTTAAGGCGACCCATGGCATGGGACCAGGTTACCTTCAGGATTGCATTCTACCAACGTTCTCCAACAGGCCGGTGCGTTCCCACAGGGAGGGACTGCTCCGGGTGCCGTCGGCCGCTATGTGTCGTCTGGCGGCGCCAAGGGGTAGGGCCTTCTCTGTGGGTGCCCCCGCCCTCTGGAATACTCTGCCACCGGAACTTCGTACCGGCACGGACCTGAGGGCCTTCAGGCGCGCGTTGAAGACCTGGCTCTTTGAGCAGGCCGGCCTGGGCTGAAAGAATGATTTTAAATTTTGATCCTCATTTTAATTTAAATTGGGTTTTAAGGGTGGGGGGGGGTTTTTCTAATTGCAGCTAATTCTAATATTTAATTATTTTTTAACTTTTATATTTGTGGGGTTTTTAGATGAGCTGTTCACCGCCCTGAGTCCCTCGGGAGAAGGGCGGTATATAAATGTAATAATAAATAAATAAATAAATAAATAAATAAATAAATAAACCCTTAAAAGAGATAGACACAGTACTACTCAATTAATAATAAACCAAGTAGGCTGTCACAGACAAACTTCAGGCTTTGTTCAGATTTTCCAGGCCTTGAAAACACACAAAGTGGGTTCAGAACAATGGCTGCCCAAGCACAGAGCTAGCTCAAGGACAGAGAAAGTCACATGCCTCCCTCCAACTCTGCAGAGACCCATTGAAATAAAATGCTTTCAAACTTTTAAAGATTAGAAATTGTGGGGAGTTGGAGATGTAAACCTGGGATCAGTATACAGTATAATACTGTTAATATTTGGATTGATTAGTAGTGTTGGATATTTGGGATAATGAAAGCATGGTGGAAAAATGGGTAATTTTTAAAATATTAAATATAAGACAGGGGAGAATTAAAAATAGTGAAAAGAAATGTTATTTATGCTTAAATGAACCAATGGGAAAAATAAGGAAGAATAGAAACAGAAATAAGAGGGGAACAACAATATAAATACTTTAATGTAACAAGATAAATGCAATAATAAGAGGGAGGTTTAGAAATTGAATGACGGTAGTATTAGATATGTTTAAATAATATGAAATAATGAAAATGAAATGTAATGAGTAACAACATTATGTTTATTTGTAGTAAATATATGGTACCCAGGTACCACACTGTTCACGCACTGATATGTATTTAAGAAATATAAAATAAAAAACTTGATAGGAAAAAAAAGAAATGCTTTCAAAATACCCACTGAAAATTCTCTCCAATCAGGGTTTAAAGCTGTGTTTCTCAACCTTGGCCCCTTGTAGATAGGTGGACTTCAACTCCCAGAATTCCTCAGACCTCATCAAAAGCTATTTGCAACCTGATTTCAGACCTACCATGGTGGCATGGAAAGTACCTTGTGGTTACGTGATCACATTTTGGATTCTTGGCAACAAGTTTGCCTTTACAGCCGTTTGCAGCACCCCGCAATTTTGTGACCATGATTTTCAAATGTTTTTTTTTTGCTAGTTTCCAGCATTTACTTCAGATTTCCAACCCCCAAAAAACCCCATTGGGTAAAATGGAGTCAGGTAACAACTGCGGCATATGCTTAATGGTTGCCACAAAAAAAGTTATAAAACCTGGTTACATGGTGACTTGCTTAAAAACCACCACAGTTGTAATTTCTGGCTTAATTACAGTTGTAAATTGAGGATTATCTACATGGAGAAATCAAATATATTTGCTCATTTACTAAACAAGGGGTCAGCAACCTTAAACACTCAAAGAGCCACAAAGGTCCTAACCAGAAGCCCCCTCTCATTCAATTCTGGAGCCGACCAGAAGTCCGGTTCCCCTACCATAGAGTCTCCTCCTAGCACGGCATCCTTTTACCAACCCACGACACGGAGCCGTAGCAGAGGGATGAAAGAGACGCATGTGGCTTCGGAGCTGCGGGTTGCCGACCCCTACACTAAACCATACAAGAAGTAGGCATTAATATCTTGCTGATCTCCATTTGAAAAATCCTTGTGGATGAGATTCTTTTTCAAACATTTTGAATGAGAGTTCTTCCAGCCGTTTACTAAGTTCAAAATTTGCATTTAGTGCTCATTTGTGACTATTCACATATAGCAGGGCCTCCCCCGAAATTTACTGAGAATCACCTGGCTTATAAGCTTTTCACAGCCCTAAATTCCTTGGGGCTTTGAGACCTCCCTACATTTCATTCCAGAACAGAGATGGGCAACTGCAGGCAGCCTCTTGAATATATTTTGGATCAAAGTTGCGGAAAACTGCATCATTTCCTGCCACTGTCAGGTGAGAAACATGAGCCTTAACTTGTAAACATCTATTAGCTTAGGGAATGAAAAGCATAGAAAAGTCTTTTCCCCTTGCCCCAAAATCTCCTCTGAGGAAAAGCTTGTCCCCACCCACTTTTTTCATGCATACAATGCATTGTCCCAAAGGTACTTATTCAAGAAGCAACTGGACGTTCTTGTTTTTCTTCTGAGACTTTTCGCTTCCCATCCAAGAAGTTTCAGCTCTGACTGGATAGTGGGGAATGGAAGGATTTATAGAGAGGGAGGCATACGACATCATCTATCTCCAATCAACAACACAGTCCTTTCAGCAGTTCCAAGAAGGGTCTACACCCATTTGCACTACTCGGTTGACCCTTCGGACACAGAGACACCTCCAAGTGGCCTCAACAACTCTCTAAAAAGAATGCAAATGACCAGCTGTCTGCAAGGACTATAAATCCTTCCATTCCCCACCATCCAGTTAGAGCTGAAGAAGCTTCCTGGAGGAGAAGTGAAACATCTTCAAAAAAAACAACAAGAAAGTCCAAGTTGCCTCCTGAAAAAGCACCTTGGGGACAACCAACTTCTGGATGACTGACTATCTTCATAGACATACAATGCATTAATTTTCAGAAAACCACAGCAATCAAGCAATCTCAGTCCTGCTTGGGGGAGGGGGCTGTGATGACCCAGAGTGTACCACAAACGTAACAAAATCCAAAGCGTAAATAAATGTCCTTTAATGCTTCCAACTTGGCCCCACTGTTCAATAATACTCAGTTGGAGATAAAATGTTCTCAAAAATAGTCTTCAGAAGAAAGCAAAACAGTCCGAACTTAATGAGCAGATAGAGGTGAAATAAAACACCAAACAAACTACAATGATGAAATTTCCACAAGGGAACAGGAGAAGTATTTACCAAATTCAAGGAGATGACAAGGCACAATCTGTTGGAAGGACGCCAACCAAGATAACTTCAGATCAAAATAAAACATGCTTTGTTTCCAGCGTTTGCCAGTACGCAGATCTAAACTCTTATGCAGTTCTCACACCTGCAACCCATCAAGAGGATCTCCTCCCGAGGAGACCACGTCTCTCCCTTATCCTCTCCTCCCTGCGTGCCATAGGATGGATAGGGGATGGGCCTGGGTCCTCCTCTGACTGCCCAGCTGGCCTCTGCCCTTCCCCAGCCTCTACCACAACCTCCAGAGCCACCCTTCCACTCCCTGTCGGCTGTTCCTCCTCTCCCTCAGAGTCAGTCTCCCCCAGGGGCATGACAGGGACATAGAAAATTGTGCCAATCCATTCAACCAGAAATGTTAGTCACTGCACTCTTCTGTTCTCCCAAATTCTTTAGAGAAACTCAGCTTTCTAAACCCTGCAAAGAATCCCACCTTGGATCGAGATTTTGCAGATCAAAATTAAAAGCAATATTGCAACGCTTTCCTTTTGGCAAGAAATTATGACTCACACAGACCAATTTAAGGAAAAAAGATAGCAGTGTTCCAATATTTGAGAGGCTGCCATAAAGAGGATGGAGGTTAACCTATTTTCCAAAGCACCTGAAGGCTGGACAAGAAGCAATGGGTGAAAACTAATCAAGGAGAGAAGCAACCTAGAACTGAGGAGGAGAAATTTCCTGACAGAACAATTAATCAGTGGAACAACTTGCCTTCAGAAGTTGTGGATCCTCCAACAATGGAAGATGTTAAGAAAAGGGGAAAAAAAAGTCCCTTCCAACTCTTATTATCTAGCTGGGAACTTACTTTATAGAGCAATGGCTCTACAACTTTTCCTTTAGACTGGTCAGTTAGTTAAGGAACCAATTTTGTCTGTGGGTTCATTTCCTCTATGAGTTGTGTTGTGAGTGTGACTTAGCTCCACTCTGAGTAAGATTGAAGCATCTCGTCTTTTATTCTTGCAGTTATGGGAAAATACAATTTGAACTTTGTACCTCTGGCAACACACTAGCTTGAGTCAGCAACAGTGATAGAAAGGAACTGTAATGCTTCACAGAGGACTGGTCATTATAGCCCTACAACAAATGCCACTATAAAATGGGGCAGAGAACCATAGAAGTCCCAGGGGCAGAATGGCTCCTCCACTTATATGACTCCCCCCTGGCTTGAAAATGATGGCCTTTTCAATTAGAGGGTTTTCATTTGGGACCTGAAAGCTCAAAGCTCTGCATGACAGGAAATGATGCAAGTGGAAATCCAATTGTTTTTTCTTTCTTTCTTTGCTCTGGGACCACACCTGTTTTTCCATTAGACGATGTTTTTTTTTTCCATTGGCATCTCCTGGGGTAGGTGTTCTCAGGAAAGCAAAACTGAAGTCTCATCCCTTTTGCTGTTAATATTGCATGCATGCATAAAGGCAGGGCTATGATCACAAACGCCGTGACTACCATCTTGCCTTTTTGGAACCCCTTCTCTGCAGTGGCTACTTTGTGTCTCTAAAGAAACCTTTGGAATTGTGGCACGACATGAACATCTTGCAAACCCGTTAGGCATGGTGCTTTGCTACTCATTGCATCGTTTCCAGTGGCGTGGTGCATATGGCTGACACGAAAAGACACATTCGTCTGAAAGTACGCTGTGAAATTGCTTATTGCCAACCTCAACAGCTTCAGGAATGCTCTCTGCAACCTCAAATTACCCTTCTTTCTTTTCTAGGTCCTTGGTGCTCCCTGAGCTTGGTTGTTTTCTTGCCGGCGTTTCATCACCCAACTAGGTAACAGCATCAGTGCTAGCTTGGGACCCCTCATTTCAACCCTGAATTCTCCTTTACTGGTAGCACATATAAGCATCAAACGAAGGCATGCAAATGGGAAGGTTAGCACTGACGATGTTACCTAATTTGGGTAATGAAATGTCAGTAAGAAAACAACCAAATTCAGGGAGCACCCACATTTCAACCTTGCTACAAATCCTAAAGGTTTTTTTTCCAAGAGGCAACTGGACTTTCTGATTTTTTTTCTTTGAAGACGTTTTGCTTCTCATCCAAGAAGCTTCTTCAGCTCAGAGCCAGAAAGTCCAGTTGCCTCTTGGAAAAAAAGCACCTTTGGAACAAGGTGAGACTTTCACTTGAGACTTTCAAGAAGAGATTGGACTGCCATTTGTCAAAAATGGTGTAGAGTCTCCCGCTTGGGCGGAGGGTTGGATTAGATGACCTACAAGGTCCCTTCCAACTCTGATTATCTGTTGATGTGTTTAACTACGACCTGGATGATTGAGAATCTCCACAGAACTGAGCTATAAATGTTCTCCTTGACTGACAACCATGCCACAAATTTTCTTTGCTATGAATGCTTGAAGGACACGATCATTTTGGCTGATGAAGATGCTGCTGGAGGGGAATCCTCTGTTCTGCAGCATGTCGGCTTCTTGTTTACTTATTTTTTTTAAAACAACAACAACAACTAAAACATTGCTTTGAAACAAAATCAGGTGGGGGAAGGAAGGCTGGAGAATGGCAAGAGAAGGTTTCCCGGTCTCTCTGAGTAATTCACTAGCCTCTGCGGGGGAAACCCCAAGAGCTCTGTATCCCAGGCCCTCAACCATAACCTTTCCTTGATCATTAATTATGAGCTATTTAATCTTAACAGGATACATTTTTCACAGCAGCAAATTCCAGAGATTAAAACCAGTGGGAATAAAGACACTTGGATGTTTAGACAAGCAAACTAAAAAAAAAAAAATTAAAAATGGATGGGCGAATTAAAAACAAAGATCGAGCCTTGCATTTTTGGGAGGTGGAAGATGAGAAAGAAAAGGTTAGTAAGATGTCCCAAAGGTGCTTTTTTCAGGAGGCAATTGGACTTTCTTGTTTCTTCTTTGAAGACGTTTCGCTTCTCATACAAGAAGCTTCTTCAGCTCTGACAGGATAGTGGAGAATGGATGGATTTATATTCCTTGCAGATGGCTGGTCATCCTGTCAGAGCTGAAGAAGCTTCTTGGCTGAGAAGCGAAACGTCTTCAAGGAGAAAAAACAAGGAAGTCCAGTTGCCTTCCTGAAAAAGCACCTTTGGGACAACCATGACCTGGATGACTGAGAATATCTACGGACTTTTAGCTATACAATTTGGGATGGACACCTTTTGAATGGTGTGGGAGCAGGAATGAATTTCCAGAGGGGAAAAAAATGGCAGACTACAGGAACCAGGAGCACTACTTGGGTGACACTGAGGACACAGCTAAACCTCCAAGTGGCCTCAAAGACTCTCTAAAAAGAATGCAAATGACCAGCTGTCTGCAAGGAGTATAAATCCTTCCACTCCCCACCATCCAGTCAGAGCTGAAGAAGCTTCTTGGATGAGAAGCGAAATGTCTTTAAAGAAAAAACAAGGAAGTCCGGTTGCCTCCTGAAAAAAAAACACCTTTGGGACAACCATGACCTGGATGACTGAGAATCTCAGACCATTAGTAAGAGGGTTAGTTAGAAAGCATTAAGAAGTTCCACTGACTTTGTTTGATCCTCCAAAGAAATTCCTCAGGTGTTGCTTTGCTGCCGCCACTTTCTCGCACAGCTGCCGCTCTTTCCTCAAAGATTTGGGGGACGGCAAGCTCCACCCACTTCCTGTTTTGTCCCCTTCCTCAGTTTCCCTTTGGCATGGTGCCCCTTGTTGATCCAAACGTCCCTCGCTTCGAGAGCGCCAGACCCCTCCCGGGTCTTGGAGTGGGAGTTGAAGGCAGTTGACCACTTCGGTGTCATCTAAACGAATGCTTGGGGTGGAAGGTTTCTCCTGCTTTTCACTGATGTTCCTCTGCTCCGGATCCTCGCAGCTCTGATGTTGTTTCCGAAGGTTGCTCCGGTGCCATGGCAGGAAGTCACAATCTAGCAGGCAGCCTTCCGAGCCGCACTTCTGGAGAGGACTCAACATCTAGATGGAGGAGAATGACATTTTAGTATGATAACATATTCCTTGGAGGTACTTGACCGTCTGCAAAGACAGAATAACAGAGTTGGAAGGTACCTTGGTGGTCTTCTAGTCCAACCCCCTGTTCTAGCAGGACACTCTGTCTGCAAAGTGGGGTACACACTTACCAGGGGTGCACAAGATGACCCACTGGGACGTGGGGGGAAACAATAGACTGTCTGCTTCTATTTATCGAGGGTGAAAAAATAAACAAGAAATCGGCGAGGTTGCTAAGAATTTAAGCTAGATTAATATTTAAAGCTCAAAATATACAAAAGGTGATATAATGGGGGCCTTTTTTATAATGTAAATAATATTAATGGAGTACTAGACATATATAATAATTTATAAATAACAGAATAACAGAGTTGGCTGGGATCCTGGAGCTCTTCTAATCTAATCTCCTGCTCAAGCAGGAAACCCTATATTATTTTCGACAAATGATTGTCCAGTCCCTTCTTAAAAGCCTCCAGTGTTGGGGCACCCACAACTTATGGAGGCAAGCCTTTCCATTGCTTAATCGTTTTTACTGTCAGAAAATTTCTTCTTAGTTCTAGGTTGCTTCTCTCCTTCCTTAGTTTCCAACTATTGCTTCAAGTCCTGCCTTCAGGTGTGTTGGAGAATAGGTTGGCCTCCTCTTCTTTGTAGCAGCCCCTTTTCAGTGTTGGAATACTGCTATCATATCATCCCCCAGCCCTGGTGGAAATGTTCTTCTTCAGACTGTCACATTGCCTCATGATTCACCAAATAAGAATCCAGAACAGCCATTCCTTACATTAGTGCCTGGGTTATGGAACTCCCTGTTCGTTTATTTGTGGCTGGCCCTGAGCCTCAGACGCTTCCAGTACTTGCTAATGACATATATGTTTACCCAGATCCTTGATATTGGCATTGTGGCTTGTGTTTATCTGGCCATGCCCCTGCCTGCACTTAAATCATGCCACAAACACTCCCTGTTTGTAATATCACTGTTCTGCCTTTGGAAGTTGTGCCTTCACCTTTTGATTGACTCATGAAGGAGGCATCCCAAAGGCTCCATTAGCAGGTACAGGTGCTGAAGTGGCATTTCTCTCCTTATTCCAACACTATGTGCAGGCAGCCTCAAGATGTACCAAATGGGCCAGGCTTCATTTATCACTATTTTGAAGGGAAGTCAGGTGACTGCTAATGACTGAGAACAGAAATAACAGAGGCACGAAAAGGTCTGGCAACAGGGAGAGACATTTTCCTGCTGTCTAGTTCTCCAACAACTCAAGGCTGGAGAGAGAAAGCCGTAATTCAGGGCACTGTTGCCCTTTCTGCAAATTTTTTCAAATGAGTTTTTTTTTTTTAATTGAATGATTCATTTTCATTCTCCCTGTTTTTAAACCTTAATTGAAGATCATGCGAAGTGTTAAAACCGCTTTAAAATGCCTTGGTAAGGCCACACTTGGATATTTCATCCAGCTTTTGTTGCCACAATGTAAAAAAAGATGTGGAGACTCTAGAAAGAGTGCAGAGAAGGGCAACGAAGAGGATTAGGGGACTGGAGGCTAAAACATAGGAAGAATGATTGCAGGAACTGTGTATGTCTAGTCTGATGAAAAGAAGGACCAGGGGAGACATGATAGCAGTCCTCCAATGTCTCAGTGGCTGCCACAAAGAAGAGGGAGTCAAGCTATTCTCCAAAGCACCTGAAGGTAGGACAAGAAGCAATGGGTGGAAACCAATCAAAGAGAGAAGCAACCTAGAATGAAGGAGAAATTTCCTGACAGTTAGAAAAATTAATCAGTGGAACAACCTGCCTCCAGAGGTTGTGAATGCTCCAACACTGGAAGTTTTTTAAAAAGATGTTGGATTTGTCTGAAGTGGTGTAGGGTTTTCTGCCTAGGCAGGGGGTTGGACTAGAAGACTTCCAAGGTCCCTTCAAACTCTTCTATTCTATTCTATTCTATTCTATTCTATTCTATTCTATTCTACTCTACTCTAAAGGTATTCAGAATTGTTAAAAAGATGAAAAATTCAGGAAAATATTTTTCAGAACAAATATATCTGTGCGGGGTCCTTGCTGTTCTCTGAGCTTGGTTGTTTTCTTGCTGACAGGACTAGCCCCAATGATGTTACTTAGTTAAAAGTAATGAAATGTCTGCAAGAAAACAACCAAATTCAGAGAACATCCAAGGACCCCCTCATTTCAGCCCTGAGCTACAAATATTCTCCTTTAAAACATATCAATGCTATTTTGCATAAACGGATGGAGGAAAACCACAACCCTACAGTAGCTGCTCTATTCTGCAAGGTTTGATAACAAATAATAGGCCACTGGTCTTCTTCTCAACCTCTAAGAATCCTTGGGTCAGCTCTACCCCAAAGAGTCAGCAAGGTAACAGAGCATGTAATCAATATTGTCTGAACAGGAAATAACAGAGGATTTGTAAAACTGAAGTCTGATGTTATCTAGGTAAATACAATGGAGTAAAGTAGACAAAATGGCTGTATAAAATTAGCAACATACAAGGTTTTATGCCGTAAATATAAACGTACATACTGGGTAGAATAATAGTATAAAATTAGCAATGCATGAGGAGTATAATGTTATTTGTTTTATATTTTAGTGTGTATGGCAGAGACAATGCTAGGACGGTCACACTGTGTCTAATATTTTAATATGTAATCAATAATTTACAGACGCCTCACATCCTTGATATAAACTGTTTCAACTCCTACCCTCAAAACGATACTACAGAGCACTGCACAACTAGACACAAGGACAGTTTTTCCCTGAATGCCATCACTCTGCTAAACAAATAATTCCCTCAACACTGTTCAACCATGACAAAATCTGCACTACTATTACTGTTAATCTTCTCATCACTCCTTATCGCCCATCCCCTCCCATTTGTGACTGTATGACTGTAACTTTGTCGCTTGTATCCTTACGATTCATATGGACTGTTTCCTAGTATGATTTGATTGCTTATTGTACCCTATGACTATTATTAAGTGTTGTACCTTA
This sequence comes from Bungarus multicinctus, assembly GCA_023653725.1. NCBI lineage: Eukaryota > Metazoa > Chordata > Lepidosauria > Squamata > Elapidae > Bungarus > Bungarus multicinctus. The sequence goes on from CM042834.1 coordinate 25,429,365, forward strand.
TGATTCTTGACTCTTGATGAATGTATCTTTTCTTTTATGTACATTGAGAGCATTTGCTCCAAGACAAATTCCTTGTGTGTCCAATCACACTTGGTCAATAAAGAATTCTATTCTATTCTATTCTGTAAAATTTTGGGGGAAAAAAATCTTGCCTAACCTTGAAAAAGCTAAACAAGGTCAGATCTGGTTGGTTGGTACTTCAATGGGACATTTCTAGAGCTGGAAGCTACACACAGGAAAGCTGAAAAACTATTCACAAATGCAGTGGCAAGGCACTTACACGCAATCACCAAAAAAACGATGTGTACTATAAGTCAAACTCAACTTGAAGATGCTACCTTTTCTCTACTCCAAGACCCAGTATGATTTCTTTTTATAATAGTTCCTTTCCCATTCTTCTTTCATAGAAACATAGAAAACTGATGGCAGAAAAAGACCTAGTGGTCTATTGAGGATTTTTTCTTCATTTTCTTTTTAATTCATTGATTTATTATTTTTAATTATTATTAATAAAGGAAAATATTTGTAGCTCAGCGTTGAAACGAAGGGTTTCTTGATACTCTCCGAGCTTGGTTGTATTCTTGCAGATCTTTCATTACCCAACTAGGTAATGTCACCAGTTTTAGTTTGGCGAATTATACGTCTGCAAGAAAACAACCAACATCAGAGAGCACCATGGGCCTCTCATTAATTATTATTTCTATTTTATTTTATTTTTTAATTTTTGTTGGATGACAAAAATTTATCCCAAGCATGTTTAAACTCAGTTATTGATGATTGATCCACTGCCTTTGCTGGAAGTTGGTTCCAAGCTTCCGCTACTCTTTCTGTGAAGTCCAGGTAGTCCTCAACTTACAACCATAATTGAGCCCAAAATTTATGTTTAAAGTGAGATGTTTGTTAAGTGAGTTTTGCTCCATTCTTGTCATAGTTGTTAAGTGAATCACTGTAATTGATAAGTTAGTAACCTGGTTGTTAAGTGAATCTGTCTTCCCCATTGACTTTGTTTGTCGAAAGTTTACAAAAGTGTGATCCCAGGACCTTGGGACACAGCAAGAATATGAACCAGTTGCCAAGCATCTGAATTTTGATCATGTGATCATGGGGATGCTACAAAGATCATAACTATGAAAATTGGTCATATCTCACTTTTTCCCGGGCCATTGTAACTTTGAATGGTCACTAAATGAATTGTTGTATGTCGAAGAATACCTGTAATACTTTCTAACATTGCTTTTGAACATCCCTCTTGTCAATTTTGGGTTATGCTTTGGTTTTTTGGCGTTTTTTTGCTTAATATTGAAAACGCTGCCTTTTAGAGCAGAGGTCTGGCTGAGGAATTCTGGGAGTTGAAGTCCACAAGCCTTAAAGTTGCCAAGGTTGGAGACCCCTGTGAATCTAGAGCATTATTCACAGCCTTAATATATTTAAAGGTATATCCTCCCTTTTCCTTCTGTCCTCCAGTCTGTACATATTCAGTTGTCCCAGTCTCCCCTGATACATTTTGTTTTTTGTCCCTCAGACCTTCCGCCATTTTTGTTGCCTGTCTCTGGACTCACTCAGTCTTATCAATCGTTTTACACGATAGATGCAATATTATGTTTTATGACTCTTTCGGGGAGGGGAGAGTGAATCAGCTTCTGTTCTCTTCCATCAATATTTTTGCTCCTGAATGACACATAAATCAAAAACGAATTTTGCTTCCTCAACTCTTTTCTTGCATAGACTTCTTCCGGTTCGCAGATTAAAAGCGGTGATATAGGATAATGAAATCCTATATTGTACAGTCAGTTCAAAAGCAGTCTTGCTGAATTCAGGGGGTCTTATTCACTAGCACTCAATGAATAGAATAGCATAGAATAGCATAGAATAGAATAGAATAGAATAGAATAGAATAGAATAGAATAGAATAGAAGAATTTGAAGGGACCTTGGAGGTCTTCTAGTCCAACCCCCTGCTTAGGCAGGAAACCCTACACCACTTCAGACAAATGGTTGTCCAATCTCTTCTTAAAAATTTTCAGTGTTGGAGCATCCACAATTTCTGGAGGCTGATTGATTGTTCTAACTGTCTGGAAATTTCTCCTTAGTTCTAGGTTGCTTATCTCCTTGATTAGTTTCCACTCATGGCTTCTTGTCCTGCCCTCAGGTGCTTTGGAGAACAACTGGACTCTATCTTCTTTGTGGCAGCCCCTGAACTATTGGAAAACTGCTATCATGTCACCCCTAGTCTTTCTTTTCATCAGACTAGACATACCGAGTTCCAGCAACTGTTCTTTGTATATTTTAGCCTCCAGTCCCCTAATCCTCTTTGTTGCTTTTTTCTGCACTCTTTCTAGAGTCTCAACATCTTTTTTACATCGTGGCGACCAAAACTGGATGCTGTATTCCAAGTGTGGCCTTACCAAAACATTATAAAGTGGTATTAACACTTCCCTTGATCTTGATTCTATCCCTCTGTTTATGCAGCCTAGAACTGTGTTGGCTTTTTTGGCAGCTGCAGCACATTGCTGGCTCACCAGTTATAAAATATTATAATATAAAAAAGTAATATAAAACATATTACTGACCAGTAATAACATGGCAAGGCATCCCCCTGGCTATTAATCGTTACTAATCAAAGTGGCCTTTACTTCAGGCCTAGGGGCCATATACTAACTAGGGAATATGGGTGAAGGTTACTGATGACCATTATGGGAACAGGACGATGGGCTCAGTGGATTTTTTGGTTTGGTTCAGCAGATTCCTTACATTGCTTTTTTGAACCTCCTGATTTCAGTGGGAATGTGATTCTGTGGAGATTGGCCATAAAATTATTCCTCATAATATGCCAAGAACACAACTTGATAGCAAAAAAGAAGTGGGCCTTGCGTGAGGGAGAGTTAAAAATCCAAAAATAAATAAGAGGAGAGGAAAGAGAGGGGACAAGGATCCATAAAGAATGTAAAGCGTGCACATTTAAATATAATCCTATGAAAGATTCCTCAGAGACATTTGTCTCCACAAATTACAAGTAGCCGTCGAGTTTCAACAATTCATTCAGTGACTGTTTGAAATGACTAATGATCATTTTTCACACTTACGACCCTAGCGGTAGTATCCACACGGTCACATGAAAAAAGCGACTAAGGTCCGTTTTTCACACTTACGACCGTGGCAGTATCCACAGAGTCACATGATCAAAATTCAAATGCTTGGCAACTGGTTCATATTTATGACAGTGGGCAGCGTCCCAGGGGGTCATGAGATCCCCTTTAGCGACCTTCTGACAAGCAGAGTCAACGGAGAAGCTGGATTCATTTAACGACATGCTACTAACTTAGCAATTGCAGTGATTCATGTCTTTGCACAACAGTGGAAAAATGAAAAGACCCCTTCAGATGAAAGCATTATTAAAAAATAATAATTAGAATGCACAGAGATGGACAGATTAACACTAAAAATAAAGGAGAAGGAAGAAACCAAATACTTTTTAACATGAGACCTGTTTTATCAACGGTTAACTAACAGACACAGAGGTTAGAAATTAAAGAGGCTAAGAGAATGATTAATTATATAAGGAAAGCTTTCTAATATGGATAAAAGTCAATGTGATTATTATTGTGCAATTATTATTAATGATATGTATATTATGATTATCATTATGATTATCATTTATTTTTTCCCCAAAAATTTTTTGTTTAATTTTATTTAAAATACATACATTCAATTCATCTTTCATTTAACAGTGTGTCGTCTGGATACAAATATCTTGTATGATAACAGCTAAATTTTACAATCATATTCATTATTTTAATATTAATTCTCTATTCTCATTTCATTCTTATCATATTGGTATACAAGTTATTTCTATTACTATAACATTCCTCTTCTTAATGTATTCAATTCTATGAACGTATTTTCTGTAATTCCATTGGCCTATTAATTATTTCTAGCTTTCATATTTTTTTCTCCAGCCATTGATAAAATAATTCCCATATCTGGCTTATCGTTTCTTTTGTTGTTCAAAACTAACTGTACTCGGACAACACACTGTTCATATAGATATTGAGTTCTTTAGGTTTATTGAAGAAAAATGTATCAATAAAATACATACATTAAAAAGAAAACCCAATTGCAGCGATTCACTTAGCAATGGTGGCAAGAAAGATTGTAAAATGGGGAAAAACTGAGTGAACAACAACGGTCTCAGTTAGCAACCGGGATTCGGGGCTCTGTTGTGGTCATAAGTCGAGGACTACCTGTCCAGGGAAAGAGTAGGAAAAGGCCTTGCAAGAGCTTTGTGTTCAAAAGGGGAAATAAATCCTTGCTTTTTTTTCTGCCTTCTTTAGTGTGGTCACCAGTGGCGATGTAAACTAACAGTGTAATCCACACGCAAGGGAGGCCTTAGCAGTTAGGGAGGATAAATTCAGTTTGTGGACTCTTTTGAGAAAATAACACAAAAACACACCCTCACAAGGCGGGGGGAAAAAGGCAGAGTTCCTGGGAAAGGGCAGTGCTGGCTTCAAGCCTAAACAGAGACACTTCACGCTGCACGATGTCTCTCTGGTTTTGCATGTTGGGTCCCCAAACCCAAATGCTGGTAGTCCTCAAGTTACGACCAGAGCCAAGCCCAATGTTTATGTTGCTAAGTGAGACATTTGTTAAGTGAATTTGCCCCGTTTTTACAACTTTTTTTTTTTTTTTTGCCACGGTTGTTAAGCTAATCGCTGCATTTGTTAAGTTAATAACACGGTTGTGGAGTGAATCTACACTCCCCGTTTGATTTGGCTTGCCGGTCATTAAGTGTGAAAACTGGTCATAAGCCCCTTTTTGGGGGGAGGTGCCGTTGTAACTTTGAACAGTCGCTCAGTGAACGGTTGTTAAGTCAAAGACTACCTGTACATGCAGAAAAAAAGGGAGCTCAGTGACACTCTGTAGAAACTCAGAGGCTCTCTTATTTCATTGACCCGCTGCCGACTTTGTACAAAGCCTGAAGACGGACGGTTAGAAAGCTGGGACAACTGGACTTGTTCAAGCTTCCAAACTGCATGCAGTTTTGGTCACCACACTATAAAAAAGATGTTGAGACTCTAGAAAAAGTGCAGAGAAGAGCAACCAGGATGATTAGGGGACTGGAGGCTAAAACATATGAAGAACGGCTGCAGGAACTGGCTTGTCTAGTGAAGAGAAGGACCAGGGGAGACATGATAGCAGTCTTCCAATGACAGCAGTTTTTCAATATTTGAGGGGCAGCCAGAGAGAGGAAGGGGTCAAACTATTTTCTAAAGCATCCAAAGGCCAGATAAAGAATAATGGATGGAAACTGAACAAGGAGAGATTTAACCTGGAAATAAGGAGAAACTTTCTGACAGTGAGAACAATCAACCAATGGAACAGCTTGCCCTCAGAAGTTGTGGGAGCACCATCCCTTGAGACTTTCAAGAAGAGATTGGACTGCCATTTGTCAGAAACGGTGCAAGGTTTCACACTTGGGTGGGGGGTTGGACTAGATGACCTACAAGATCCCTTCTAACTCTGATTATCTGTTATCTGAGCTACCCTCCCCACCCTGCCTCTAAATGGTCTCTATTCTGGAGAAGAGTCGTACAAATTTCTGGCCTGCACGGAGTCCGTCCATTTGCTCTTAGGGACCGATGGGAATCGGTCCAAAGCAGCAACTCCTTCCAGAAGCTAATTCAAAAATTATTTGGCAGAGTCTTGGCATCCGAAGTGGAAAAACATTTTGAGCAAAATTATATTCCACTCATTATCAGTATTATTTCTTCTTTTTCTACTGCGCTCTGATACACAATCTAATAGGTGCGTGGTGGTGTTGGGAATGATGGGGAAAGTAATAAATAACTGTGTGACTCAAAATCAAAAAGGAGTGACATGATAGCAATGTTCCGATATCTCAAGGGTTGCCACAAAGAAGAGAGAGTCAAGCTGTTCTCCAAAGCACCGGAGGGCATTTGTACGTACATGTTTATAATGACTGTGATGATGTTTACATTTTAGCATTTTGGACACCTAGAGAACATACTGTTCAGTATAGAAATGGAATTTGTGATACAAAACAATAAAAATATTTATTTAAAAAAAAAAGAGAAGCAGCAGCAACAATGGCTAGAAAGTCATCAAGGAGAGAAGCAACTTAGAACTAAGGAGAAATATCCAGACAGAACAATTTACCAGTGGAACGACTTGCCTCCAGAAGTTATGGGTGTTCCAACACTGGAAGCTTTTAAGAAGAGATTGGACAACCATTTGTCTGAAATGGTATAGGGCCGGGATGGCGAACCTATGGCACTTGTGCTACAGGTGGCACACAGAGCCATTTGTGTGGGCACGCGAGCCCCAGCCAAAGTTACCTGCACTGCACATGCGCGTGCTTCCCAGCTGATTTTTGGCCCGTTTGAGGCTGTTTTCACTCTCCTGGAGGTTCAAGGGAAGCCTCTGCAGCCTTGGGAGGCCGAAAAACAGGCCTTCTGGAAATACAAAAGTGCCAAAACGGGCTCGTTTTTCAGCCTCCCAAGGCTTCAGACGCTTCCCTCGAGACTCTTGGAGGGCAAAAACAGCCTCAAACGGGCTGAAAATCAGCTGGAAGGCACACGCATGCGCAGTGCAGGTAAGGGAGCAGGGCGGGGGTGTTGCGCACACATGCGCAGGGAGACGAGGCGCATTGCATTTCGGCACATCACAACAAAAAGGTTAGTCATCATTGGTATAGGGCTTCCTGCCTGAGCAGGGGGTTGGACTAGAAGACCTCCAAGGTTCCTTCCAACTCTGTTATTCTGTTATATTTTGTTCCAATTCTCCTATTCTATTCTGTTCTGTTCTGTTCTGTCCTGTCCTGTCCTGTCCTGTCCTGTCCTGTCCTGTTCTGTTCTGTTCTGTTCCGTTCCGTTCCATTCCATTCCTCTATTGTATTGTATTGTATTGTATTGTATTGTATTGTATTGTATTGTATTGTATTGTATTGTATTCTACTCCTATTCTATTCTATTCCATTCCATTCCTCTATTCTATTCTATTCTATTCTATTCTATTCTATTCTATTCCATTCCATTCCATTCCATTTCTCTATTCTATTCTATTCTATTTTATTCTATTCTACTCCTATTCTATTCTATTCCATTCCATTCCAACTTCACAAGGAAGAAAAAATATTTATCCAAATCTAGTCCGGGAACACAGTAAACTGGCTGAGAGGAGAATAACTGTTTTGGAACCACTAGCTTGTCTCCTTGTCAATTACTATGGAATTCTGATTATCTATAATAATCTAAGACAAGGCTGAGTCATGCAAACAAGTCCTTTACCAGCCTTATAAACTCCAAGTGTGTGGTATGTCAAGGCCCACAAGTGCTATTGTCACACGGGCTTCTAGAAGTTGCACTACTACTTCTCCAGAGGGCGCTTGGTGGAGGAGAGCTGTGGTTGACCCTTGTCAACTGTCAAAACTAAAACCTGCATAGCTGGCTCAATACTGTACGGAGATCTTTTTTTTTTTTTTTTGATCCGTGCAAATCCATCGTTTTTCCTTGTTGGTTTATCAATAAAGGAGAATATTTGTAGCTCAGGGTTGAAACGAGATGTCCTCGGTGCTCGCTGAGCCTGGTTGTTTTCTTACAGAGGTTTCATTATCCAGATTAGGCAACATTGTCAGTGCTCGTAGCTTCATTTCCTAATCTGGATAATGAAACGTTTGCAAGAAAACAACCAAGCTCAGACAGCACCAAGAACCCCTCACTGTGGTTCATTCAAGGAATCATAGTTAAGCTAATTCGTGCTTAGTGCAATGTCTGAACCAGGTCATTTGTCTCCTTCTGTGAGAAGGAGGGAAGCTCCTTTTGATCTGCCTAGAACAGTGTTTCTCAATCCTGGCCACTCCAAAGGTGCTTTTTTTAAGAGGCAACTGGACTTTCTGGTTTTTCTTTGAAGACGTTTCACTTCACACACAAGAAGTTTCTTCAGCTCTGACTGGATGGTAGGGAATGGAAGGATTTATACTTCTTGCAGACAGCTAGTTGTTTGCATTCTTTTAGTTTAAACCTCCAAATGGCATTAGTGACTCTCTAAAAGAATGCAAATGACCAGTTGTCTGCAAGGAGTATAAATCCTTCCATTCCCCACTATCTAGTCAGAGCTGAAGAAGCTTCTTGGATGAGAAGTGAAACGTCTTCCAAGAAAAACCAGAAAGGTCAGTTGCCTCTTGAAAAAGCACCTTTAGGACAACCATGACATGAATCAGGGGTCGCCAACCTTTTGGACTTCAGGGACCATCAAACTCATAATTTTAAATCCTGCGAACAGCGATCCTGGGAAAATCCCTAAAAAAAGTCTGCAGGAAAAAACCCCACTTCGTTTTCCTACTGATCAATCATTCTTTATTTGGGATCGCAGGATACCATCTCCAGCTCCGTTCTCAGGCGGAGGGAGAGAGAGAGACTTTTGGCTTCATGCAAGGAAAGCAGCAAAAGCAGCATTAGTCTTTCTTTCTCTCCCCCAAACTCCATCATAATGGTGCAGTCTTGGGGCAGGGTGCCTTGCAGGGTCCCAAAGACTCGTTTCTGGCAGAGTTTGGAGGAGAGAAAGACTGACTTTTGCTGCTTTCCTTGCATGCAGCCAAAAGCAGAAGAAGAAAGAACTGGAAAGAAGCAGCCCGGTGGCCAGGCCAGGCGCATGGGGCGTGTGGGGCAAGTTCCCTCCTCTGCCCTTCCCCCCCTCCCCTCACTACCTTGTGTTATTCGCAATACAAGTAACGCGAGCCTTGTGTTCCCACGCAACCTGGATTAGTTGCTTTGGGCGGTGCTTTGGAAGGGAGATTTCTCTGCGGACCACCAAAATTTTCTCATGGTCCCCAGCCCACTGGTTGGCGACCCTGGCCTGGATGACTGAGAATCTCCATAGATACTCAATCTTGGCTATTCACAGGTGTGTGGAATACAAATCCCAGAATTCCATAGCCGGCATGGCTGCTGATGGGAATTCTGGGAACTGAAGTCCACATATCTGGAAGTTGACAAGACTGGGAGACAATGAGCTAGGGACTAAACGAGAGAAGCGACCAGCCTCAGATTCCTGAGTTTCATGTCTGAATGGAGAGCTGGACTCTAGTCCTTAAGCCCCATCCACAACCACATCACATCAGTTCTCAGTTACATACATGCTGTGGATACGAGTTTAGTATCGTTGGTTAAAAATCTGGCAGACTCTCCAAAACACTGCAGGATATGAATGTCCCACGTTGAGTATCTGTAAGTTGACCGGGCCTTTAAAATACAGCTTGGCTGGCTTGTTTGAGTCACTTAATAAACTCTTTCTTTGTGGTGCACTTGTTCTCTCCTGTTTTTTTTTATTATATACACCATGAGGAGGAAATGGAACAGGCTGGAAAGGAATGTAAATGGAATGTATTTAGTTATTGTTCTGGGCCACCCAGTACTTTTTAGAGGGCAGCTCTTGGCATGCCACAGTCTTGGGTCCACAGAACAAAACAAAAGCACACCCCAGATTTAACCGGCGCCTTTAAACAGAAACTACCAAGTCTTTCAGCTGTTGCGCCATCTTTCCTTCCAGAAATCAAACAAGCGAGGAAGTCCTGGAAGTTGGAAAAATGTCTTCTGGGCCTCCTGTTTTGTTTCTTAAAATACTAAAACAGGGAGCACAATTATACTATTAAAATTTCACCGGGAGGCACAGAAGTTAGCAGTCCCTGTCTGAGCTTATCCTGCCAGCTGAGGCCACCAGGCAGGGAAAGAAGAGTTAAATCTCCAAACTCTGTTTGCACCCCAAGGGAGAGCCAAAGGTCAGGGATGCGTTTCTGGCTTATGTCTCTGTGGAGATGTAAATCGAGCGAGCGGGCGCTTGCAGAAAAATAGGGAAGGGAAAAACGACCTGGCTTTTAAGCCCTTCTTCTTTGGTCTCTCTCTTTCTCAAAATACACTTCGTGGCCAACGCCATCGTCCTGGCACTGCCAGCAGTTGCTAAGCCATCCATCTGGAGAGCTTCCCCTCGCAGCCCCACCATCCAGCCCAAAATCAGAGGAATGCCCAGCGTGTAAACAGCTGCAGGCCAGGGGCCAGGAGATCTGCTGCTGGGAATCTCCAGCAAAGCTGCAAGCAAGGACATACGAACTAACCAGCCTCCTAAAGTGGGAAAAAATCCCAAAGGGGACCTCTAAGTATTTTATTTTTTATTTTTTGCTTCTTCTCCTTGTGTGGAGAAGAGACCACAAGCCTCAAGGGGGGCAGGAAAATGTCTCTTTGGCTCTGGGGAAGCTATAATTCACCTGCTCTCTCTGCCTTTGAGAGGAGAAAAGAGCCAAATGCTGTATAAGTGATAGGGAGACGAATTAAAATAAAAACTAAGCAAATAAAGCCAGAAAAATGGAAAGGACTGAGACAGGAAAGAAATTAGGGAAGCCTGCTCTGTGTGTGTGTGTGTGTGTGTGTGTGTGTGTGTGTGTGTGTGTGTGGCGGGGTGGGGGGGGAGGAGCAATATGAGCTTGGGGAGGATAGGGGCTGTAGTCCAACGCATCTAACACCAGCAACCCGCCCCCCCCCGGGAACATGTGTATGCACACACCTATGTTATGTATCTGTGGGTGGGTGGTGGTGGTTGTCATTTGCGGCCCCGCTGTCTTAAAAGACAAATTGAGGAGGGGGGGGGGGCTGTCTTGGGATCCCTTCAATGGGGCTATTTGGAGCGCTAAAGTCCGCGGGTCGTTGCTTCAGGTGTCACTCAAGCGATTTGCTGAAACGATCCGAAACCGGCAGGAAAGAGGGCGCGGGAGGGCGGGGAGATCAGCCGATTAAAAAGACAGAAGAAAGTACCTCCGGAACCGCCAAAACGAGAGAGAGAGAGAAAGAGAGAGGGAGGGAGATATGGGAGAGAAGGAGGGGGGGGGGGAAGAAAGAAGGAAGGAGAGAGAGAAAGAACGAAGGAGAGAGAGAGAAGGAAGGAGAGAGAGGTGGAGAGAGAAGGGAGGAGAGAGAGAGAGAAAAGGAAGGGGAGAGAGAGATGGAAGGAGAAAGAGAGAAAGGAAGGAGAGAGAGAGAAGGAAGGAAGGAGAGAGAAGGAAGGAAGAAGAGAGAGAGAGGGAAAGAGACAGAGGGAAGGAGAGAAAGAGATGGAAGGGAGAAGAGAGAGAGAAGGAAGAAAGGAGCGAGCGAGAGAGAGAGAGAGAAAATCAATTCCTTTGCTCGAGGAGATCAAGGAAGGGACGGAAAGGAAAGCAAGCCACGACCCGCGGTAGCCACGATCCGGGGCAGAGCTGCCCTCCGGCCCTCGCTCACCTTCCCTGGCCGGTTCTCGCGGGCTGCCGGTGACACACCCGCCCCGCTGCCTCCCAGCAGGAGCGCCCGACTGCCAGGCGGGCGGCTCCTCCGGCGCAACCCGTCCGCAGCCACCGCCGCCGCAGCTCCCAAGGCAAAGCCGGTCCCTCCTCCGTCGAAGGGAGCGGCAGAAAGCCCCGCGGGCCGAGCGCGAGACGTGGGCGGCTGCGGGTGGCACGGTCCTTGGAGAGCGAGCGAGCGCGCAAGAGCAGAGAGAGAGAGAGGGAAAGAAGGAGAGAGAGAAAGAGAGAGAGAGATCCGAGGCGGCGGCGAGCGCAGCGATCCCTCGACCAAGCTTGGATTTTGTGAGGGGAAGTGAGGGAGAAAGGCGGGAGACTCACGGAAGGGAGTTCACCGAGGAGCATCCTCCAATGACTAGATAACATAATAAGGATTTTTTAAAAAGTACAAGTAGTCCTCAACTTACAACAATTCGTTTAGTGACCGTTCGACGTGATAACAGCACTAAAAAAAACGCCATAGCACCGTTTTTCACACCAGTTGCAGCATCCCCAGGGCCACACGATCCAAATTCAGAAAGTTGGCAATTGACTCCTATTTAGGACCGTTGCAGTGTCCCGGGATCACTGTCTCGCATTTATGACGGTTGCATAAATGCGAGGGGTCACTTTTTGCTACCTTCCCGGAGAGCCAAGTCAATGGGGAAGCCAGATTCACTTAACGGCCATCTTACGGACTGAACCACTGTGGCAAGAGAGATTGCAAAATGGGGCTAAATTCGCTTAACAACTGCCTCGTTGTTAGCCACAGAAATGTGGGGCTCAGTTGTGGTCGTAAGTTGACGAGCACCTGTACCTTTAAAAAAATCTCTAAAATGACCCAATAAATCAGGAGTCCCCAAACTTGGCCAACTTTAAGACTTGTGGACTTCAACTCCCAGGGAGTTGGAAGTCCACAAGTTTTAAAGTTGCCAAGTTTGGAGACCTCTGCAATAAATAGATGCCCCTTCACAGATCATTCAAGAGCAATAAATCAAAGCAGCTAACGGGTCATTCCTGAATCTGCAGGGTTAATACACATGCATTAACCATGACATTCAGTGTGCAGTAAGAAAAAAACATGGGAAAATGCATTAAGATTGTTATAATGATAAGATATTTTTAATATAAATATAATCCTAGCAAGAAATGTATATTAATTATAAATATTTGCACAAGATATATGTGACCTTTTGACAAACAAAGTCAATGGGGAAGCCAGATTTCACTTAACAATTGAACAATGGCAGCGATTCACTTAACAATGGTGGCAGGAAAGGTCGTAAAATGGGGCAAAATTCACTTAACAATGGTCTCGCTTAGCAAAAGAAATGTTTAGGCTCGATTGTGATTTTAAGTCGAGGATTACCTGTGAAAACTGAAGATTAGGTAGCAATTAAAAGTTACCTTGAAAGGGATACAATCAATATCTACCACGACGCTTTTACAATTGCAATGAAAACAATGAGGTGTGGATATGAAAATCTAGAATCTGCCTGCCCTTTCTCTTTACTGATAAACAGAGAAACAATGCCAACATGCTTGCAATCCAATGCTTGCCACATGCTTGTTGACAAAACACAGGTAGTCCTTGACTTACGACCATCATTGAGGCCCAGGTTTACTTTGCCAAGCGAGACATCTGTTCAAAGAATTGTACCCCATTTTTATGACTTTTTTGGCCACTGTTTGTTAAGTGAATCACTGCACTTGTTAAGTTAGTAAGCTGGTTGTTAAGTAAATCTGGCTTCCCCATTGACTTTGCTGGTTGGAAGATCCGCAAATTGGGGATCACTTGACGGAGGGGTGGTGGTCAAGTGATCCCCAATTTGCAGATCTTCCAACCAGCAAAGGAGGGTGGCAGGACACTGTGACCGTCATAACCATGAGTCGGGTGTCAAGCATCTGAATGTTGATCATGTAACCATGGGGAAGCTACAACAGTCATAAGTGTGAAAAATAGCAATAGCACTTAGACTTATGCACCGCTTCATAGTGCTTTACAGCCCTCTCTAAAGTGGTTTACAGAATCCGCATATTGCCCCCAACAATCTGGGCCCTCATTTTACCTCAGAAGGATGGAAGACTGAGTCAACCTTGAGCCACTCAGAATCGAGCTCCTGGCAGTGGGCAGAGTCAGCCGGCAATACTTCATTCTGACCACTGCGCCACCCCAGCTTTTAAAAATAGCAACAGCAGTTAGACTTATATACCGCTTTACAGTGCTTCACAGCCCTCTCTAAGCGCTTTACAGAGTCAGCATAATATTGCCCCCAGCAATCATAAGTCACTTTTTTCAGTGCCGCTGTAACTTTGAACGGTCACTAAATAGACGGTTGTAAGTTGAGGACTACCTGTAATAACATGCGTAGCTTTAGTGGTGCCCTTGCCAGACTCTTAAACTCTGTCGACAAATCTCCAGATATAACGAAATGGAAACAAATGTGGCTGGGCATGAGATTTTTTAATTTGTTTTTATTTATTTATTTAGTCAAGCATGTATTAGATAATAGATATAAGTATAAACATGATGATGAATACATGAAATGGATACAAATAAGAAAAAAAAGAAACAATAGGACAGGGACGGTAGGCACATTGGTGCGCTTATGCACACCCCCTACAGACCTCTTAGACAGTCTAAGGTTAAAGTTTTAGGGGCTTGGGGAAGAAACCACAGAGTTAGGTAGAGTGTTCCAGACGTTGACTACTCTGTTGCTGAAGTCGTATTTCCTGCAGTCAAGTTTGGAGCGGTTTACCTTGAGTTTGTATTTATTGTGTGCTTGTGTATTGTTGTGGTTGAAGCTGAAGTATTCATTGACGGGTAGGACATTGCAATAGATAATTTTATGCTTAGATTGGACCAAAGGCGGCATAGTTCTAAATTGTCTAAGCCTAAAATTTCAAGTCTGGTGGCATAAGATATTCTGTTGCAAGGAGAGAAGTGAAGGGCTCTTCTCGTGAAATATCTGTGGACTCTCTGGATTGTATTCATGTCCGATATGCAATGCGGGTTCCAGACAGATGAGCTGTATTCGAGAATTGGTCTGGCAAATATTTTGTATGCTCTAGTTAGCAGTACAATATTACCGGAGAAAAAGCTACGCAGGATTAGGTTAACAACTCTTAATGCCTTTTTGGCTATGTAGTTACAGTGGGCTCTAGAGATGTCCCTTGCAGGAACCCTGGCATGCAAGTCTCAAGGGTACCTGCCTGTTCCAGTCCTACCTGTGCTACCTGGGGTGCCCCTTTTCTCCTGTGTGTTTTGAATGCTGGAAAGAGGGAGGAACTGATGGAAAATAACAGATCTTTTAACGTTCTGCCTCTTGTGCCCGTCTCCAAAACACACATTTCCATCTACTGGGAAAAGACAGCGCAGGCTAGCAGCTGGAAATTTACCAAGCTGAGTTAAAGATTAGTATAAGAGCTGCTCGCATGCAAAATTTATCCTGCCCAAGGACTGTTTAAAATGGTGTATAACAGATTAACAAAGTTGGAAGGGACCTTGGAGGTCTTCTAGTCCAACCCCGTTCCAGCAAGAAGCTCTGTCTGCAAAGTGGGGTATGCACTTATCAGGGGTGCACAAGATGACCCACTGGGACATGGGGGGAAACATTAGACTGTCTGCTTCTATTTATCAGGGGTGCGAAAATAAACAAGAAATCAGTGAGGATGCTAAGAGCTGACGCAGGTTATACAGAATGCACATAATGTAATACTAGTATCTATGGGAGTGTGCTTTAGATTAAAAATAAATAAGAATTTAAGCTAGATTAATATTTAATGCACAATATATACAAAACGTAAATGTATTGGAGCTGTTTTTATAATGCAAATAGTATTAATGTAGCAATAGACATATATAATAATTTATAAATAACAGAATAACAGAGTTGGCTGGGATCCCAGAGCTCTCCTAATCCAATCCCCTGCTCAAGCAGGAAACCCTATATTATTTTCCACAAATGATTGTCCAGACCTTTCTTAAAAGCTTCCAGTGTTTGAACACCCACAACTTCTAAAGGCAAGTGGTTCTACTGGTTGATTGTTCATACTGACAGGGAATTTCTCCTTAGTTCCAGGTTGCTTTTCTCTCCTTGATTAAGTTTCCATCCATTGCTCCTTGTCCTGCCTTCAGGTGTTTTGGAAAAATAAGGTTCTTTGTGGCAGCCCCTCAGATATTGGAACACTGCTATCCTGTCACCCCTAGTCCTTCTTTTCACTTGTTTAGCGAGTAGAAATGAACAGGCGTGCATTGTGGAAGGCACACTGAAAATAGCTTTACTGATAAAGGCATTGGATCGCCGGAGGAAAACGTTGTGAGTTAATCTTAACAATTGCTGATAAAAACCCTCTTTTGTCAGTGAAAACCCTCTCAAGGCAGCTTGCAAAAAACCCAAAAACACTTATAGTAAAAGAGAGATTTCCATTGAAGGCACTCACCTTTGAGGAAGCTTGGCATACGGAATTGGAAGTCGTGAAGTCTTCGGTTCCTTCCAGGAAGAGAAGCAAAAAATAAAAAAATAAAAATATGTCAGGACGCTGGGACTGTTTCATGCAAATGGGAGGGAGAGAGGCGAACTCCCCAACTGAAGTGAGTAACACCTGACTCAGGATGTGACGTGTGACAGGGGTGTATCAGATTGTGAGAGACAGGAGTATAGCCCGAGACGGTCACATCCCCGCTTGTGTGGAATAAACACAACGGGAGGGGGGGGGGGGAGGAAAGGTCACACGCATTCGCCTTCAAGCCCTCCGGGGGGGGAAAAGTGCAAGAGAGGATTTCTCTCTCTCTCTGCCAGAGAGTTTTTAAACGCTCACATTTTCCAGTCTCTCGAGTGGCAAAGAAAAAAGAAAAAGAGGAATGCCACAAAATTCAGTGGGGAAACGAGTGGGGGGCGTTGTTATGGGCAGGCTTGCTATGCGCAACGTCCAGGCTTCCCACCGCTTCAAAACTGTTCACGTTAGGAAGGCTGACCACGAAAGAATTTCCTCAGGAGCGCCTGTGTGAATCACAACAGACCGGCTGTTGGTGTTACGACAGTGGTTTTAGTTTAGTTTACAATAGTTTATAAACTAAAAGTTTATACGCCACCCTTGGCTGGAGGAGCGCCACACGTAGCTTATAGGTTCCCCTCGACGGTTCGTTTAGTGACCGTTCGAACCTTAACAACGGCACTGAAAAAAAATTGCCTTATGAGTGTGTTTCACACTTGCGACCGTCGCAGCAAATCCCCACAAATCACAGGATCAAAATTCAGAGGCTTGGCGACAGGTTTATACAGGTAGTTCTCAATGTTTCATTTAATGACGGCTCAAAATTATAATGGCACTGAATGCATTATGACTGTGTTTCACACTTACGACCATCATGGTCCTGTTATCAAAATTCAGGTGCTTGGCGGCTGATTTATACAGGTAGTCCTCGACTTACAACATTTCATTTAGTGACCGTTCAAAGGAGAGGTGGTATTCAGCCGGTTCTGACCAGTTCTAGAGAATCGGCAGCGGAAATTTTGAGTAGTTCGGAGAACCAGCAAATATCACCTCTGACTGGAGATCATCCTGCCATGCCCACAGAACCAGTAGTAAAAAAATTTTTTAATTCCCAACACTGGCTCAAAGTTACAATGGCAGTGAAACAATGAGCTATGGACTGGGTTTCACACTTATGACCATTGCAGCAATCCCCATGGTCACGTGATCAAAATTCAGGTGCTTGGCGACTGATTTATACGGGTATTTCTTGACTTACAACATTTCATTTAGTAACCGTTCAAAGTTATAACGACACTAAAAAAAATGAACAATGACTGTGTTTCACGCTTACGACCGTTGCAGCTTCCTCATGGTCACGTGATCACAATTTAAATGCTTGGCAACTAACTCATATTTATGACGGTTGCAGTGTCCCGGTGTCATGTGACTTTCTGACAAGCAAAGAAAGATTCACTTAGCAACTATGTTACTAACTTAACTGCTACAGTGATTCGCTTAACAACCATGGCAAGAAAGTTCATAAAATGGGGCAAACCTCCCTTAAAGACTGTCTCACTCAGCAACAGAAATTTTGGGCTCAATTGTGGCCATAAACCGAGGACTACCTATAATTCACGGTTAGGGCAAAAGAGTTCCCAATGAGGAAGCCGAAACTTTTAGTCCCAATCGCTCTGCCACTTTGCTGTGAGGCAAAGAATTCAGAAAACAGGTTATTACAGGTAGTCCTCGACTTATGACCACAATTGAAGCCAACGTTTCTATTGTTAAGTTAGACATTTGTTAAGGGACTATTGTCTCATTTCACGACCTACCACATTTATTAAGTGAACCACTGCAGTTGACAAGTTAGTAACCCGGTTGTTAAGTGAATCTGGCTTCCCCATTCTACTTGGCTTGTCAGAAGGTCACAAAAGGGGATCACATGACCTCCCAAGACACTGCAACCGTCATAAATATGAGTCACTTTCCAAGTGTGTGAATTTGGATCACATGATCGTGGGGATGTAAGCAGGGGTGGGCTTCAAAAATTATAGCAACCGGTTCTCTGGACAGTTGCTGGGTGGGCGTGGCCATGGTGAGTGTGGCCTAGTCGGCCTTCTGCACCACGGGAAGAGGGCATTTTCACTCCCCCACAGGCTCTGGAGTCTTTCCTTGAACTTCCTGGAGAGCGAAAACAGCCTCCCTGGGCTCCGAAGGCTCTCTGGAAGCTGGAAATGGGCCCATTTCTGGCCTTCCTGAATTTCCGGAAGGCCCATTTTTCGCCCTTCCTGAGCCTCTATGCAGGCCCTGCACTTACTTGGGATCCAAAACAGGCCATGTGGGGACTCCTGGGAGGGGCAGGGGGCGCAGCCAGTCATTGGAACTACTGGTTCGGCGAACCAGATGTAAAATTAGCATCCGGTTCGCACAAACCGGTGCAAACCGGTAGCAGCCCACCCCGGATGTAAGTGTAAAAAATGGTTCTACATCACTTTTTGCGGGAATGTTGTAACTTTGAACAGTCACGAAATGAATGGTTGTAAGTCAGGGACTGCCTGTATAAGTAGAAGTTGGGAACACTGTAAAAATGACTTTGGCTTCTGAAGCTGCCAAGAGGCTCCCCCCCCCCCCGCCACCCCAAGATTGGCAGGCAGTAAAATAAGAACCAGCCTGTTGCTTGTTCCCCTTTTCTCTACTGGAATCGATCCCCCAGTTTAACTGGTTTCTCTGGGTTTCGCAATTCTCCTGGCCAAGGGTGGCAGAATTCGGGCTCACAGGATTGACTAGTTTGTGGTTAAAAACTCGAGGCTAAAAACCCAAGGTCGATAAGAATGAGCACCGGTTGAAAAGGAAGGAGCCGAGCCCCTCAGCCAAGGGATGTAAACAACACCCCAACCAGGCCCAAAAGTTTCAAAAACTCTTCCTCCCTTCAGATTCCTCTTGTTTATCACTACAATGTACAAGAAGAAAGCCTTGTTTCTATTATCAGCCAAATAGAAGTAAGACGTTTTTGCTAACTGCTTTGAATGGAGCAGACTTCCCTCAACCTTGTATCTTCTAGATACAGGCAGGTCTCGACTTACAACCGTTTGTTTAGTGACTGAAAAAAAGTGACTCGTGGCCGTTTTTCACACTGATAACCTGTTGCAGCATCTCCGTGGCCACACGATGGAAATTCAGACGCTTGGCAACCGGCTAATATTTATGATGATCACCGTGTCCCAGGGTCATGTGCCAAGTATTCTGAAAAGCCAAGGTCAATGGGGAAGTTTTAACAACCCTGTTACTAACTTAACAACTACAGTGATTTGCTTAGCGACGGTGGCAAGAAAGATCGTAAAACGGGGCAAATCCCAATCAACCATTGTCTCACTGAGTAAGATTGGGGCTCGATGGTGGTTGTAAGCTGAAGACAAGCTGTAATCCTGATCTTCAATCCACAGAACAACTAATCAGTATTGCTCCTTGTAGGACAGGGGTGTCAAACTCAAGGCCCAGGGGCTGGATCTGGTCCATGGGGTGTTTCAATCTGGCTGCCCTGGAAATAGTGAAGGCCTGGCCCACAGTGCTACTGCCAGCAAAAACAGAGCTCCATTTTCGCCTGCAGAGAGGTTGTTTCAAGCTCAAAATTGACATGCATGTAGCCATTTTATTTATTCTTATTATATATTCCTTTTATTTCTTTCTCTTTTTGGGGGAAAGGGTTTTGGGCTTGCCACATTGCTAAGGTGGGAGGAGTGGAGATTGAGAGAGTTGTTTAGGCTAGGTGGTTCTCCTTCCCGTGGGAACAACAAAGCTGACCCTGCTGAGACATGGAGGTGGAGATTGATGACACCAGGCAATGTTGATTTACTTCTATTGGAGAATGTGACTTTTGGGGGCTGTTTCTAACTCCCAATATTATGTAGTGTAATTCCGGATTGTGTCAGATCCGGAAGTACAACAGACTTTGCCAATTTGATGTTTTCCTAAATAAAAGAAATTGTTTTGGAAGATGGACTTTGCTCTTTTCTTTTTGAATGGATTTCATCCCTTGGAAACCTGACAGGTTGCAGGAGGCCGTCACAGCCGGAAACGGAGCTCAGGAGCCCATTTTCACTGGCACAGCTTTTGGGTCACCACAGACTCCCCTGACATTGAGCTGACCACGCCCACTCTGGCCACACACACCCTGGTTTCACACACACACCCCAGAGTCAAACACAACCCTGATGTGGCCCTCAATGAAATTCGAGTTTGACACCCCTGAAATAGAAGTAATGAGCAAGGGTTGAATCTTGCTTCAACGTCATTGCTATGAGAGGAAGCTGATTCAACATTTAGATTGCTCCTTTATTTATCTTCCACCCATCTCCAGCTTCAGATGGGACTAAACTTAAATGTCAAGACAACTAATGACAAGCAGAACAACCAGCTTCAGTACTGGCAATGAAGAAATCGAAGTGGTGGATAGGTCTTGTCTTGTCAAGAAAGAAACAAGCAGTCAAGAAATACACTACAGACCAGCTCCTGGTAGACCAGCCATGAAGGCCTTGGAAAAGATATTCAGTTGCTCCAATGTGTCTATTTATTTATTTATTTTTATTTTATTTTGTCAAGTGATTATAAGACAACAGGTATAAGTATAAACATGGTTATGAATACATGAAATGGATACGTATAAGAAAAATCAAAAGAAACAATAGGACAGGGACGGTAGGCACTTTGGTGCGCTTATGCACGCCCCTTACAGACCTCTTAGGGAAGGGGTGAGGTCAATAGTAGACAGTCTAAGGTTAAAGTTTTTGGGGTTTGGGGAAGAAACCATAGAGTTAGGTAGAGTATTCCAGACATTGACCACTCTGTTGCTGAAGTCGTATTTCCTGCAATCATGTTTGGTGCGATTAACCTTGAGTTTGTATCTATTGTTTGCTCTTGTATTGTTATGGTTGAAGCTGAAGTATTCATTGACAGGTAGGACATTGCAATGTATGATTTTATATATTATACTTAGATCGGACCGAAGGCGTCGTAGTTCTAGGTGGTCTAGGTCTAGAATTTTTTTTGTCTATACTGACAAAAATCAGAATCACACAAGTCACGGTCACACTTTATGGGAGTGAAAATTGGACTTTGAAAGAATAGGAGAGGAGGACGCTTAACATCTTCCAGAAGTTGTGGGTGCTCCACCAATGGAGGCTTTTAAAAAGGGATTGGACCACTATTTCTCTGAATCCCAAAGGTGCTTTTTTCAGGAGGCAACTGGACTTTCTTGTTTTTTTCTTTGAAGACATTTCGCTTCTTATCCCAGAAGCTTCTTCTGCTCTGACAGGATGGTAGGGAATGGAAGGATTTATACTGCTTGCAGACAGTTGGTCATTTGCATCCTTTAGAGGGTCATGGAACCTTCTCTGAAATTAGTCTGAAATGATACAGGTTTTTTCTACTTAAGTAGGGGGTTGGACTAGAATACCTCAATGATCCCTTCCAACTCTTGTTATTCTGTCTTTGTTTTGATTTTGGAGAAGACAACTGAAAATTCTGTGGACAGCCAAGAAAACAAACTGAGGGATTATCCCCCCATCCCCAAAAAATCTGACTTTTCACTCAAGGCACTAATAATGACCCACCTCAAACGATCCTACTCTCAACACATTCTGCAAAGACACAGCTCTTAGGAAAAGACTCAGATGCTGAGAAAGATAGCAGGGGAAAAAAAAGAGAGGACCAGCAGCAAAATATATGGATTATAATGATGAAGAACACACTGTTGGGAGACTTGAAAGAGCTTAAGGATAGATCACCATGCAGAATATCTATATATCCGGTCATGATGAGTCAAAAATGACTTGATGGCACATAATCAAAACCAATCAAGTCAAATAAAAAACCAATGATCTCTAGCTTCAGGCTACATTCTGGAAAACTTTAGTGTTTCCAACGGCCATTCCTCATGAGAGATCCTTAGTGTTATCAACTCTTGCAATACTAATACATCATTTTCCCAGAATAAATGTTAGGCTTCTCATTTTTTCTTGCCCTGCCAACTTAAAAGGAGACAGAGAGTGAGAGGGAGAAGGAGAAGGATTAGGATTATTAGTTTATGACATATTTTCCTTTCCCTTTCCTAAAATATATATACCAATTTGTTGTAAGATGGTTGAAATTTGGCCTGGGAATGACCAAAGGCCGATATAGAATAGGATAGGGTAGGGTAGGGTAAAGTAGAGTAGAGTAGAGTAGAGTAGAGTAGAGTAGAGTAGAATAGAATAGAATAGAATAGAATAGAATAGAATAGAATAGAATAGAATAGAATAGAATAGAATTCTTTATTGACCAAGTGTGATTGGACACACAAGGAATTTGTCTTGATGCAAATGCTCTCAGTGTATATAAAAGAAAAGATACATTCATCAAGAGTCAAGAATCATAAGGTACAACACTTATTGATAGTCATAGGGTGCAATAAGCAATCAAATCATACTAGGAAACAGTCAATAAAGATCATTAGGATACAAGGAACAAGGTTACAGTCATATAATGAGTTTTAAGGAAATGCAGGGGTTATTTGACCATTCTGGTTCTGATGGACTTTATAAAGAAAGAAGAAACCTCAAATTATTGTCTTGATCAAAGATAGAGAAGATTTGAGAAGAATTGTTGCAGACGCCAACTGGACAACAATACCCATAGAGAGTAATGGGTCTGGAAGTGGGATTTGAGAAATGTTTTCAACATGCTTAAGAAAAAAACACACTCTGGAAGATTGAAAAGTCATTTTCAGGGTTTTAGCTGGCCATGCATTTTTAGTTACTTTATCTTCTGCAAGCCCACAAGAATTATTCACAGCACAATATTTGCTGCAAGTCCCTGACTATACAGTCATAAATTCCAGATGACTTTGTCAATTGCAGCTAAGCAATTCATAAGCAGGACCGCCTGCTGCCATCAACAACCTCCCGCCGCCCAGTACGCTCTCACAGGGTTGCCCTGCTTGGGGTGCCGCCGCCTGATCGTTGTCAGCTGGCGGCCCCAAGGGTGCGGGCTTTCTCTGTGGGAGCCCCCTCCCTGTGGAATGATCTCGCCCCAGAGATACGGGCCATGACGGACATCCTGACCTTCTGGCGCGCAGTTAAGACCCTATTCTTCAAGCAGGCCGGCCTAGCCCAGTAAATGGTCTTTGGGTTTTAAATTTAATCTGAGTTTTAATTGCTAAATTTTATACTTTTAAATTTTTAATTAATCCCTGATTTTAAATGTCTAAATTGTAGTTGGATGAGATACAGCCGGATTCGTTTATTTAATCTAGTTTTAAATTGTATTTAAATTGTATTTATTCTGTGTGTTTTTAGTAGGCTGTGCACCGCCCCGAGTCCCTTTTTGGGAGAGGGAGCGGTATAGAAATTTGAATAATAAATAAATAAATAAATAAGCCTGTTTTTATTCAAGAAAGTTTTGCTAACTTTACCAGGCAGGTTGCACTACAGTTCCAATAATTTGACCACAGTCAGCCGAGCGACTTGTGAGAAGTAGAAGTAACTATCATGGGATGATTTTTAATATTATATCCTACAATAAGCCTTGACTTTGTGTCCCCAGGACTGTGGAATGAGGAAGTCAGAGGTTGTGTAATAGGACAAGTGAAGGCTTGCTGATTAAATAACCAATTGACAAAGATAGATAATAGGATTGTTCCCTCCCTTATAACCACAAAGACACTTTTTATGCATATGGGCTGTGTTGGTAAAGATTCTCTAGCAACTGCCTAGTAGGCAGAAATTCAGGTGGCTTAAAAAGCTATTCCTGATCCAGAAAAGGCTGTTGAATTTCTGCCTTTTTTGATGGTAATGATATTTGTAGTAATCCCATAAAATGCGTATTTACTTATCTATCACCCTCTGCTTCCAGATGGTAACCACAGTTCTCCAAGGCCTTGGGTGATAGTTTTTCCCACTTTATCTAGAAAGTCAAATCAGTTGACATATTAAACCTTGACTTTTTGGAGCCATAGTAGGAGATGCAATGGCTCAGCGGTTAAAGATGCTGAGCTTGACAGCTGGAAAACTGACAGCCGGGTTTGAGACCCAAGCACTGCACATCAGGGCTGAGCTCCCATTACTTGCCTCAAGCTTCTGCCCACCTAGCCGTTTGAAGGCATGTAAATGCAAGTAGATAAATAGGTATCACTTCGGTGGGAACGTCTTCTGGCCATGCTGGTTCCCGTGGCTAAGAAATGGAGATGAGCACCATCAGAAATGACTTTTGGCTTAGTTTGTTGAGTAAGTCACAGCTATAATTACACTCAGACAGTATTATTACCAAACACAATTGATAAAAACACAACTGGCTGAGTTGACATCTTGCTCTAAGCTTCACAGATAGTTCTTGATTTACAACCACAACTTGAGACCATAATTTTTGTTGTTAGAAAGAAAGGTGTTAGGTGAGCTGCACCTAATAGTTGTTAAATCATATAGTCCTTAAGTAAATCCAGTTTCCCCCATTGACTATGGTTGTTGGAAGCGGAGGATCACAAATGGCAACCACCTAACCCCAGGATGTTGCAACCATCATAAATTTGTGCAGGTTGAAAAGTGCTTGAGTTTTGATCCCATAACCGCAGGGATGTTACGACGGTTGTAAATGCAAGGACTGGTTATGAACCACTTTTTTTCAATGACACAGTTGCTAAATGAATAGTTGTAAGTCGAGGACTACCTGTAAATCATTGCAAACTACAATAGACAAGCTAATAAAAGCCACCAGGTCACCGCATTGGATGAATACAATCCATAAAATCAGGATCAGAATAGAGTTGGAAGGGACCTTGGAGTCTTCTAGTCCAGAAGCAGGAAACCCTATACCACGGGTGTTAAACTAGTTATCATTGTGGGCCGCATCAGCATTGTGGTTCTCCTTGGGTGGCCTTGGCGCCAGTGAGGATCCTGGCTCCCCAGGGTCATATGATCCAAATTCAGACACTTGGCAACCATCTCATATTTATGACAGTTGCAATGTCGTGTGACCCCTTTTTGCGACCACTTCTGACAAAGTCAATGGAGAAGCCGGATTCACTTAACAACCATGTTACTAACTTAACAACTGCAGTGATTCGCTTAACAACTGTAGCAAGAAAGATGGTAAAATGGGGCAAAACCAGAGGTGGTATTCAGCAGATTCTGACCAGTTCTGGAGAACCGGTAGTGGAAGTTTTGAGTAGTTCGGAGAACCTGCAAATACCACCTCTGAGTGGCCCTGCCAACCCCATCTATTCTCTGCCTCTGGAATCCCAGCTGATTGGCTGGGTCTTCTTTGGTTGCCCTGCACAGGAGGACGGAGTTGGAAAGCAGGTTAGTGGGCTGGGGAGGGAATGGAGATTTTGCAGTATCCTTCCCTTGCCCTGCCCACCAAGCCACGCTCATAGAACTGATATTAAAAATTTTGAATCCCACTACTGGGCAAAACTCACTTAACCGATGTTTTGCTTAGCAACATAAAGGTTGGGCTCAATTGTGGTCGTAAATCGAGGACTACCTTTAGTTCTGAAAGCACTTAACAAGCTGCCCTCAGCATGTTTGCAGAGCACACATTCTCATTTTCCAAACACACACACACACACACAAACGGCTTTGTGTTTGGAACAACTGCCGTCTTAAAGCTTCCTTACATGAGTCAATATGTTTTTCCTCTCACCCTTCCCCGGCCTTGCATAAACAAGCAAGCCTCCTTCCGTACTCTGGGAAGTAACTTTTTCTAACTTACCATAAGCGTGCAGGTACGAGAACATGAACAGGCAAACCTGGGCCTGCAGAACAGATGCTCCACCAACGAGTCCCTGGAAATGGATTCGCACCTCGCGCTGAGCTGCAACGTGGCCGGTTGCTTCAGCGAAGTTTTGCAATGTGGATTTGCAAAGCCATCGCTTCTGAGCACAGTGTGTTGAGTGAACCCCGGCCAGTGGATGATTCATTTCACAGAGGTTGTAGCTTTTGGCTTCTGGTCTAAATGTAACCCAAGCCTACAGAGGCAGGATTTTAAGAGTGCTCAGCTCTGAAATGCATCAGAAATACAATAGCCACAGGGGTTCGGTGCAGAAGGACATCAGCGGTCAGCCCTGCGTGACAACCACAGCTGTCCCTTGGATTTAAGAAGGAATGAAGAGAAACAAAGTGCAGACAGACGTAGGATTAAGTTTGCCTTCAAGTCCTTGAGAAGAGGCACACCAGAAATTGGAAGCATTTAACCCTCTGAATTTTTCCCTTGCAAGTCAACAAGATAGGACAAAATCATTCCCTTCTACCTAGCCAAGCTGCTGATCCCTGTTACTCCATTTTGTCTAATTTCATTGGCAGGGATTCCCAGAAGTGCCCTTTCACTTTTCCCCAGAATATTTTCCTCAGAAAAACAGAATATAACAGAATTGGAAGGGACTTTGGAGGTCTTCTAGTCCAACCCCCTGCTCAGACAGGAAACCCTATACAATTTCAGGAAAATGGATCTCTTCATCAAAACTTCCAGCGTTGGAGCATTCACCACTTCTGGAGGGAAGTCATTCCACTGGTTAAATGTTCTCACTATCAGGAAATTTCTCCTTAGTTCTAGGATGCTTCTCTCCTAGATTAGTTTCCATCCATGGCTTCTTGTCCTGCCTTCAAGTGCATTTATTTATTTATTTATTTATTTATTTATTTATTTATTTGGTTTGTCAATTGCTTACAAGATAATAGGTATGAGTAAAAATATAGTTATGAATACATGGATATATATAAGAAAAAAAGAATCAATAGGACAGGGATGGTAGGCGCTTATGCACACCCTCTACAGGCCTATTAGGAAAGGGGTGAGGTCAATAGTAGACAGTCTAAGGTTAAAGTTTTTGGGGTTTGGGGAAGAAACCACAGAGTCAGGTAGAGTATTCCAGACATTGACCACTCTGTTGCTGAAGTCGTATTTCCTGCAATCAAGTTTGGTGCAGTTAACTTTGAGTTTGTATCTATTGTGTGCTCTTGTGTTGTTATGGCTGAAGCTGAAGTATTCATTGACAGGTAGGACATTGCAATGTATGATTTTATATACTATACTTATATCGGACCGAAGGCGTCGTAGTTCTAGGTTTTCTAGGCCTAGAATTTCGAGTCTGGTGGCATAAGGTATTCTGCAACGAGTAGAGGAGTGGAGAACTCTTCTTGTGAAATATTTCTGGACTTTCTCAACTGTGTTAATATCAGATACGTAATGTGGGTTCCAGACTGATGAGCTGTATTCGAGTATTGGTCTAGCACATGTTTTGTATGCTCTAGTTAGTAGTGTGATATTACCAGAGAAAAAGCTACGTAGGATTAGGTTAACAACTCTTAACGCCTTTTTGGCTATGTAGTTACAGTGGGGTCTAGCACTTAGGTCATTAGAGATGAGTACTCCAAGATCCTTGACAGAGTTTGGATCATCAACAAGGTCTTGACTATTCAGCCTGTATTTTATTTTCTGATTTTTTTTTGCCAATATGTAAGACTTTGTAATATATAACCTTTGGGCCACTCTTCTTTGGGGCAACCCCTTAAGACCTATGATGGGGAACCTATGGCACAGTGCCGGAAGTGGCACGTAGAGCCAACTTAGTCGGCACACAAGCTGTTGCCCCGGAGCAGATTCACTGCGCATGCATGCATGCTGTGTGCCCGCCAGCTGATCATCGGATAGCTGTCATGCATGTGCAGA
Source organism: Bungarus multicinctus (assembly GCA_023653725.1). Classification (NCBI taxonomy): domain Eukaryota; kingdom Metazoa; phylum Chordata; class Lepidosauria; order Squamata; family Elapidae; genus Bungarus; species Bungarus multicinctus. Next base: position 25,456,860 of record CM042834.1, read on the forward strand.
GAGTTGAGTGGGAGACACACATGTATGCATAGAAAGGCACGGGGCATACAGGGGGGCCACTTGCGCATGCACAGAGACATGCAACACAGGGGCGTGTACAGATGTGCGGAGTACGCGTGGGGGGTTGGGTGCGCATGTGCAGGGGTGTGGAGGGGTCCATGTGCATTGCCTTATGGGTGTTGGCACGTGAGGACGGAAAGCTTAGCCATCACTGCCTTAAGACAACGGGTGTCAAACTCACGGCGTCACATTGCCGACACGTGACGTTTCGCGATGTTTTTCCCATTCATGGGATTGGGGGTGGGGGTGGCCTGCGCACGACACATCCAGCCTGCGCGGTGCCAGTTTGATACCTCCACCTTAGAGAGATAATTCCTTCCCTTTGTAAGCTTTATAACTTTTTTTTTTGCACACTTACAACCTTTGTAGCATCCCCATGGTTACGTGATCAAAATTCAGATGCTTGGCAACTGATTCATACTTATGACCGTTGCTGTGTCCTGAAGTCACCTGATCCCCTTTTGCAACTTTCTGACAAGCAAAGTCAATGGGGAAGCCAGATTCACTTAACAACCATGTCAGAGGTGGTATTCCGCAGGTTCTGACCAGTTCTGGAGAACTGGTAGTGGAAATTTTGAGTAGTTTGGAGAACTGGCAAACCCCACCTCTGACTGGGGATTTTACAACATCCTTCCCCTGCCACACCCACCAAGCCACGCCCACAGAAACGGTAATAAAAAAAATTTGAATCCCACCACTGAACCATGTTACTAATTTATCAACTGCAGTGATTCCCTTAACAACTGGCAAGTCTTGTCGTAAAATGGGGCAAAACTCATTTAACAAATATCTCCCTTAACAACAGAAATTGGGGGCTCAATTGTGGCCGTAAATCAAGGACTATCTATAGTCTGAGCAACTGAGTGCCTGGCTCCCAAATCGGCCTTTGATTTCATGTGGACTTTGATCCCCCAAAAGTCTGATTTTTTTTCAGTCTTCATGTATTCAAACGCATTTTAACAAAATGCTCTGTAGAAGCCCAACCTCTAAGTTTGTTTATAGCAGGGGTGTCAAACTCAAGGCCTGTGGACTGGATCTGGCCTACGATGTGGTTGGATCCGGCCCAGAGGGCCGTCTTGGAAAATGTAAGGGGCCAGCCTGTGTCTACACGAAGAGGAAATATCAGACCAGCATGGCTTCGGCCTGGTCTACCCAGTGCGGAGAGGAAACATGCCAGCAGTTCGGGGAGTGGCGTTGTTGGAAATAACTCAAAGCGAACAAGAAAAACTTGGATCATTGAAAACAAAGAGGATTTATTAAAAAGAAATTGCAAAGGTTTGCAAAGCGCTGGTGGTCTTTAGAATCTCAACAAGCAGGTTCACAATCAAAGGCCACACCTTTAGAACCTCAAAACATACTTTATACACAGTTTCATCTCATCACCCAAATTCCCTCCTTCTTTGAGACTCATTTCCCCCCAACTTCAAACTCATTGGATTTGCCCTCAGGTGTTGCAGCTAATCCTAAAATGACTCTAGTACAGAGTCATCTAGTACAGAGGGGTACTGATGTTCTCATCAGTACCCCTCTGTACCTCTTAGTTTGGCTGCCTATGTGGCATCTTTCCTTAGCGTTAAGTAATGTAGCATCCCCTCATCAGGGCCTCTTTCTAACTTCTGAAGATACAATTTAAAAGCTCATCATATACTATTACAGTGGTACCTCTACTTACGAAATTAATTCGTTCCGGAAGCCGTTTCGTAACCTGAAAATTTCGTAAGTAGAGGCACATTTTACCTGTAAATATCCTAATCCGTTCCAAGCCCCCGAACTGTACTTCTTCGTTCTTACTTCCTGCTTTGCTAGATTGCTAGCGCGAGACTGAGAACGCGGCGCGGTGCGTGCCCACAGATCCCTCCTAGTCAGGAAGACATGCCAGGAAGATAACCAATGGCAGCGCAGCTCGGACGCGCCATTTTCCAGGAAAGCCTTTCGTATCTTGAAACATATTCGTAGGTAGAGACGATATTTCCTCAAAGACACGTTTCGTAACCTGAAACTTTCGTAGGTAGAGGCTTTCATAAGTAGAGGTACCACTGTATCATTTTTCCAAAGAGATTATAACAACCTCCCCCCAAACTTAATAATGTATAAAAAGCATATACATAAGATAAAAATATAAAAAGGCTTAAGCATGTCAAAAGTATAAAAGCAAAGCATGTAGATACAGGGAGATATATTTCATTAGATAACAGATTAACAGAGAGGGAAGGGACCCTATAGGTCATCTAGTCCAACTCCCATTTGTGAAACTTTTACACATCTTATATATTATTTTTGAATTTACTTATTTCTTACAGCATCAGGATGGCCACGCCCACACAGTTGGCCACACCCACACAGTTGGCCACGCCCCTCCCCCTCCCTCCCTCTGAGGTCAATCACAGCCCTGATGCGGCCCTCAATGAAATTGAATTTGACACACCTGGTTTATAGTGTTGCCTTTTGTGTGAGTGGATTAATCGCCTAATCTACCATTAACCTAACCTGGCTCGGTGCATCAGGTGAACCTAGCCGGAGAAAAACTCCTCATGGCTTTCAGGAGCATTGTGGGTAACTCAATCTGATCGTTTGATTTCCAGAGAGCCTGCCGAAAACTTAAAGCTTGAGAAGCGAGATGTAGCCGGGTCTCTTGCTGTCTGAGCAGAGAGATTAATGAGGACTAGAAGCACTTATCTGCTCTTTGCAATGCCAGGAGGAGGCACGCCAGAGTGCCCTGCTGGGGATGTTTTGCTTTTCGCCTTTGGCCTTCAAGGACAGCTTTTAATATTGATCGGGGAAAAAAAGAAGCCACTTTTTTTTGTCTCTCTGGAGGGTTGCTATTGGAAACACAGCTGAGATCCAAGCCTTTGTTCCAAAGTACTGACAGTTTCCCTGGACGGCCGCAGATAAAAGAGGTGGCAATTGAAGCAAGGGTTTTTGATAGCTTTATTATGATGATGATGATGATGATGTTGGAAGAAATGTCCATCTGGGTTCAGTTCCAAGTGGGAAGAAAGACAATGGAACCATGGAGACCGCATGGAAAGATGGTTTAATGGTGGACAGGATCAGTGATGGGATTGAAATTTTTTTACTTACCGATTCTGTGGGCATGGCTTGGTGGGCATGGCAGGGGAAGGATACTGTAAAATCTCCAATTAGAGGTGGGATTTGCTGGTTCTCTGAACTACTCAAAATTTCCGCTACCGGTTCTCCAGAATTGGTCAGAACCTGCTGAATACCACCTCTGGACACGACCACATTGAGGTCCTGGGCAAAATGGAGCACATGGGTGAGAGAGGGAGGGAGATTTATACCCTCTGTTGAGCTTTGAACTTGCTTCCTGTTCCTGTGGCAAGAAACGTCTCCTGATTGGTTGTCAGACTCCCATGGGGCCACGCAAGGGGTAACTTTGTAGGCTGTCTTCAGTCCCAAGCTTGGTTGAATCTTGCTGGGTGATGTAATGAAGGGGCTTTGGGCAGTTCCTATTATGGCTTAATGGCTTGGATCTGAGTGAGGGCTAATACCATCACCCTGGAGCTAAACATCTTTTGGTGGGAGCTGCTTTCCAAGAGGATGTTACTCCTTTTCTCCTCCAGGCAGGTATAATATTCTGCCTTTTTAATATTTCCTAGAAGATTTCATTCTTCCAGGAGAAGGGTGGGTGTTAACTTTCTACAATTATTATTAAAGAAAATATGTTCCCGGGGCTTTTAACAAGGGACTGGTCTGCAAATATGATGTGGCTGATTTCTTTTTTGCACTAAGTATGTGGTGTGAAACCCAGATAATTGTGCTTTACTCCATAAACTGTGATTCGATGGAGCTCAAGCCATCTGTCATGCCATGATCTACAAAAGCCTAGCAGGAGGGTGAGTGGAGAGGTTTGGTTCAATCATACATACGTCGTGCTAAATCTTCACTTTGAAAGAAAAACAGTTGCTTGGATTCACTCCCATGATTAAGGCAAAACCAAAGCAAATCACGGTTTGGGACTGCGCATGAATCCAATTTCCAGATAGAAGCCTGCCTATTTAGGATTGTAATGTGTTGAATCACAACTCTAGCAGCTCCTGTCAGCAGGGTGGAAAAGGAAATACAGACAGAATTCTGGATTTAGCAGCAGCTCAAGAGGTTACAAACAACACCTTGCTTAACATCCCTAATCGGAAACAGCAACTCTGTCACTAAGGCAAGCAGTCATTAAGCGAAACATCACATGATGGCCCTGCCTAGCAATGGCAGTTCCAGCAGTCCCTGTTGAAGTCGTTAAGTGAATCACAGTCCTTAAGGAAGACACCATGGGACCACAACTAGTTGCTTTTTAGTCACTAAGTCATGTGCAACTATTTGTCCCACTTATCTGAAATAGTATAGGTTCTCCTGTTTGAGCGGGGGTGGTGGACTAGAAGACCTCTAAGGTCCCTTCCTATTCTATTCTATTCTATTCTATTCTATTCTATTCTATTCTATTCTACTCTTTGTGACTCCATGTACTATACAAGGCTACTCCCCCTGAACCTCCATTGCCTTGTAGAATCTGCCCAAATTCATGTTCATTGGGTCAATAACCATCTCATGCTGTGCCCTCCCCTTCTCCTTTTGCCTTCCATCTTTCTCAAAACTAGGGTCTTTTCCGATGAGTCCTCTCTTCTCATTAGGTGGCCAAAGTATTTGCGCTTCAGTATCTGACCTTCCAAAGGACAGTCAGGATCGATTTGCCTTAGGGTTGACTGATTTGACCTCCTTGCAGTCCAAGGGGCACTCAAGAGTCTTCTCCAACACCACAATTCAAGAACAAACGGAATAACAGAGTTGGAAGGGACTTTGAAGATCTTCTAGTCCAATCCTGTGCTCAAGCAGGAGATCCTACACCATTCCAGACAAATGGGTTGACCAATCTCTTCTTAAAAACCTCCAGTGTTGGAGCACCTACAACCTCTGAAGGCAAGCCGTTTCTTGGATTAATTGTTTTCACTGTCAGGAAATTTCTCCTTAGTTCTAAGTTGGATCTCTCCTTTTTAACGTATGACCTTCTGACGGCTTTCCCTTTAACTTTGCTTGTCAGAATCCAGCTGGGATGATTGTAAATGGTAGTGACATCTCTCTGTGAGTCGCTGGCAATAGTTGGAAATGTGCAATGGTTGCCAAGCACCTGAATTGCGACCATGTGCGCATGAGGAGACCAATAGTAATAGCCCTAAGACTTATATACTGCTTCACAGTGCTTTACAGCCCTCTCTAAGTGGTTTACAGAGTCAACATATTGCCCCCAACAATCTGGGTCCTCATTTTATCCACCTTGGAAGGATGGAATGCTGAGTCAACTTTGAGCCGGTCAGGATTGAACTCTTGGCAGTGGGCAGAGTTTGTCTGCAATACTGTATTCTAATCACTATAAGCCACCATGGTACATTGCAAAAGATGCTGCAATGGTTATGAGGACTTGCTGTAAGTTACTTTATTAGCGCCATTGTAACCTTGAACAGTTGCTAAGTGAATGGTGGCTGTGAGGACTTCCTGCATTGTGAAGGTTTGAAGGAGGTTTCTGAATGATGCATAGCTTTTTATAAGTAGAGTAGAGTAGAGTAGAGTAGAGTAGAGTAGAGTAGAGTAGAGTAGAACAATACAAAATAGAATTATTTATTGCCAAGTATGTGATAAGACACACAAGGAAATTATCTTTGGTGCATAAGCTCTCAGTGTACATTCAAGCAACAAGTAATAAATCAAGTTCATAATCATACAATATAACCATCATAAATCATAAGGTACAAATCTGTGATAGCCATAGGATACAAAATGAGCAATCAACATAAATCATAATAGGATGCTAAATAAAGGCAATCAACATAAATCAGGAGATACAAACAACAAAGTTATAGTCATAAGACGGAAGTAGGCAATAGGAAAAAGGAGAAGGATAATAGCAAAACAGTCCTACTAGGTAATTTGATATCCCAGGAGGATAAGATAGTGTTGTGGGAATTACCGGTAGTTGTTTAGCAGAGTAATGGCATGAGGGAAAAAACTATCCTTGAGTCTAGTTGTTGTGACATGCAATGCCCTTTGGAGTTGTCTTGAGGGAAGAAGTTGAAATATTTAATGTCCAGGATTTGTGAGGTTTGTTGATATTTTTAAGTCTGCTATTGCTCTCTCTCTCTCTCTTTTAAATATCTCTCTATCTCTATCTCTATCTCCATCCATCCATCCATCCATCCATCCATCTATCTAATATGTATGTCTGAGGTTCTGTGGTTCTACCTGTCCATCAGTAAGAATCTTAGATTTAGAATAACTTTATTGTCACTTTAAATGTACATAGATTGGCATACATTAAAATGAAATGCCATTCCATGCAGCTCTCAAAGGGTCCCACCTCCAATATACATTATATAAACATGACAAATAAATAAATAAAGAATTATGCATATAAAGTATATGCATAATATATTATATAACATAGGGAAATAACACAGTCTAGGTCAAATATATACATGTACATGGCGAGAGAAACAAATCTTGTAAGTTTACCAGATGGATGGCATAGGGAACAAAGCTGTTATAGAATCTGGTAGTCCTCCTAGAAATACTTTGAAACTTCCACCCAGAAGGGAGCAACAGAAACAGACCATGAAGTAGGTGTGCAGGGTCTCTAACAATGCTTTGAGCTCTAAGCACATAGCGCTTATAAGCAATAAACTGAATAACAGGGAGCGAGCTTCCTATAATCTTCTCGGCTGTCCTCACTACTCTCTCTAGGGACTTTCTATTGGAGGCGCTTCTGCCACCAAACCAAATAGGAATGCAGTTTGTTAAAATGCTCTCAATCGTGCCTCTGTAAAAAGTGGCCAGGACAGAAGGAGAAAGAATGGGAATGAATTTGATATGGTGGGAGAATGTAATAAAAGAAAGGTAATGTTCAAAAATGGGGTGGATCTGGCTTGGAGTTGTTGAAAGAAAAAAATATCAGAGAAAATCCCCCCTCCCATCCACCCCAGATCCCAAAGGGGGAAATAGCTGGGCAGTTGCTTGGAATTTTGCTGACTGGTCATTCGCAGTTCCAGTCGGCATCTATATGCCGGCTGGTGACCCCGAGGAATAGGGCCTCCTCTGTGGGGGTGTCTGCCCTCTGGAATGGGTTGCCTCCAGAGTTGCATACAGCCACGGACCTGGGGCCCTTCAGGCATGCCTTGAAAACCTGGCTCTTTGACCAGGCCGGCTTGAGCTGATTTTAGATTGGGGTTTTAAATTGGAGGTTCTTAGTGGTGATCAGAGGGTTGGGGTATTTTAATTTTAGGGTTTATAGTTGGGGGTTTTAACCTGTTTATTACAGCCAGGTTATTTAATTCAGTTTTAATTTTTGAATATTTTAATTGGATGGCCGTACACCGCTCCGAGTCCTTCGGGAGAGGAGCGGTATACATCTATCTATCTATCTATCTATCTATCTATCTATCTATCTATCTATCTATCTATCTATCTATCTATCTATCTATCTATCTAAGCCCGCCCCTTCCTGGTTATGTGACTCAGAGTAGAGCATTCGACTCACCAAATGTTTCCCAATGTATACATACAAACAATTGCATACAAACACAACACAAAGGGAGGCAGGAACGCAATTACATAGATGGAATACATTGCTTCATTATAGATTGCCCTCGACGTATAGCCATTCATTTAGTTACAACGGCACTGAAAAAAGTGACTCACAATGATTCACTTAACAACGGTGGCAGAAAAAGGCCGTGAAATGGGCCACAACTCACTTAACAACTGTCTTGCTTAGCCGTGGAAATACTAGGCTTAATGGCGTCCTTATGTTCAGGAAACAAATACACTTTGTAAAGAATTTCAGAAACTATGCTATGCATGCTTTATTTTGTTAGATGTTAAAATCCATGAGTTTTCTTTATTTCAGCAGCATACCTTAGTGGGAAAAGAGTGCATTGTTGTTGCTGAGCTTAATGGAAATCAAAATTCCTTTCAAACTAAACAAAAATGACTACAGACAATTGTGCAGCTCCCGGAAGCATTAGCTGTTTTCCCCAATTTCTTCATAACAGCTCTTATCAACCTAACAGCTGATTATTCAGTTCATGCTTTTATGTAACGTCTTTAAGGGCCATCTAACTCTTTCGAGTAGTGCATATAATTACATTGTATAAAAATGTGTTCTATCTCCTCTCTATTCTATTCTCCAAAGCCCCTGAGGGCAGCACAAGAAGCAATGGGTGGAAACTAATTAAGGAGAGAAGCAACCTAGAACTAAGGAGAAATTTCCCGACAGTTAGAACAATTAATCAGAGGAACAACAATCAGAAGTTGTGGATGATTCAACACTGGAGGTTTTTAAGAAGAAATTGGACATAAACAAGAACAAAGGAAGTAAATACAGATAAATGGAGACAGCAAGACAGGGATGGTAGGCACGCTGGTGTGCTTATGCACACCCCCTTTAAGGACTTCTTAGGAATGGGGTGAGGTCCATGGTAGACAGTTTGAGGTTGAAGCATGTGAGAGGTTGAGGCTGTAACAATGGAGTCAGGTAGGGCATTCCAGGTGTTGACCACTCTGTTGATGAAGTCGTACTTTCTGCAATCGAGTTTGAAGCAGTTTACCTTGAGTTTGTATCGGTTGTTTGCCTGTGTATTATTGTGGTTGAAGCTGAAGAAGTCGTTGACAGGCAAGATGCTATAGCAGACAATTTTGTGAACTATGCTTAGATCGGACCGCAGGCGGCGCAGTTCCAGATTGTCCAGGCACAAAATTTTGAGCCTGGAGGCATAAGAGATTTTATTGTGAAGTACTTTTCTCGAGAAATACCTTTGAACCCACTCAATTGTGTTCACGTCTGATATGCAGTGCGGATTCCAGGCGGACGAGCTGTATTCAAGAATTGGTGTGGCAAAGGTTTTGTACGCCCTAATTAACAATTTAATGTTGCTGGAGAAGAAGCTTTGCAAAATAAGGTTAACAATTCCTAAAGCTTTTTGGCAATGCTGTTACAGTGAGCTCTGGGACTTAGATCATTTGAGATGAATACTCCGAGGTCCTTTTCCTCTGCCCAAGTGTAAAACCTTGCCTTTCTCCACATTAAATTTCACTTTGTTGGATAGGGTCCATTGTTCAAGTCTGTCGAGATCTTTTTGGATCCTTAGCTTGTCTTCTGGGGTGTTGGCTGTTCCTTAGTGTCATCTGCAAATTTGATGAGTTCCCCTTCTATTCCCTCATCTAAGTCATTTAATGAAGATTTAGAAGGCCACTGCTGAACGAGAATAAGGATTTCTTGTTTTTCTCTCACGGGTATGAAGAAACAAAGAAAGCCCCTTGCTGAGTATTAAAAACAAACCAAGTGTGTCCTCTTGATTTGGAAACAGTGTGATTCTTCTCATTTTGTAATGGGTTCACGAGTCTTTCTGCCAGCTTGAATGAGTCTCTGCTTGCACAATGAGTGCTTGGAAGTGACGGAAAAATGGTCAGTCATTTAACCACCGCAGGAAAAGCAATCAAGAACAGGAAATGCTTCTTAAATTTCCCATCTCTCTGGCTTATGGACAAAACCCAACTCTGTGCTTTGTCCAGCAAATGGACTATAAAGGAAACTGCTGGAAATTACAGAGGTAGTTTTCTTGCATTGCCCAACTTGAACAAAAACAACCCTCCAGCAGATCTGACATTAAAAAAAAAACAAAAAAACACTTGTATATTTATTTTGCCATTTAATTTGTAAGGGCTTAATAATTGACAGTAATCTACCGCAGCAGGTTTCATCCTTGCAAATTTTACAACCCTGGCTTGGACATGTTCATGACATGGCCGCCATGACTGAGCATGGACTACCTACAAAACAATATTTCACCACCAGATGTACCACAGGGATCTATGTGTATGGTAGGAGAAAATCCATGAATGGTAGCCCAGAATGAGAAGGAATATCTGGATATTAAAAGGCATACTGGGTTCTCTACAACTTCTGGGATCTGAGTAAGCTCCAAAGGCATTCTTGGTTTTAAAACTTTTAATTTGAAATGTTTTTAAAATGAGTGGGGTTATTTTTGTACTGGGGTTTTTTTTTTCTGGATTTTTTTTAAACCTTGTAAGACTCCGAAGTCATAGTAGTCAGGTGGTCAACTAAACTTAATAAGGGAATAAAATTTAAATTAATTATTGGAAAGGCTGGGAGCTCGTTTTGCAGCTCATTAGGTTCTCTTTTAATTAAAATATAATCTATCCCCCCAAATCAGATGGAACACAGAACAATAGTAAGATTTGAAAAAGACCCAAATACCTTGCTGAACACTCCGTGTGTGTGTGTGTGTGTGTGTGTGTCTGAAAGCTGCTTCTTTCTCTTTGGTTGTTTAAGAATATAGAATTAGAGATGGAAGGACCCTTGGAGATCTTCTTGTCTTCTGCCTAACTCACTGCATAAGCACCCACAGCTTCTGGAGACAAGTTGCTACAGAAGAATTATTGAGTCTGTTATCTGCACCTATATAACTGTGGTTCTGCAACCAAACAAGACAGACACCGACTTCAACGGATAATTAGAACTGCAGAAAAAACAATTGCTACCAACCTGCCTTCCACTGAGGACCTGTATACTGCACAAATCAAAAAGAGGGCTGTGAAAATACTTACAGACCCCTCGCATCCTGGACAAAAATTGTTTCAACTTCTACCCTCAAAACGATGCTATAGGGCACTGCACACCAGAACAACTAGACACAAGGACAGTTTTTCCCCAAATGCCATCACTCTGCTAAACAACTAATTCCCACAACACTGTCAAATTATTTACTAAAACTGTAATCTTTTCATCCTTCCTATTACCTATCTCTTCCCACTTATGTCTATAACCATGTCGCTTGTATCTTTACAATTTATACTGTTTTATTTGTTTCCTAGTGTGATTTGATTGCTTATTAGTAACCTGTGACTATCACTAAGTGTTGTATCTTATGATTCTTGATGACTGTATTTTATTTTTTCTTTACGTACACTGAGAGTATACGCACCAAAGACAAATTCCTTGTGTGTCCAATCACACTTGGCCAATAAAGAATTCTATTCTATTCTATTCTATTCTATTCTATTCTATTCTATTCTATTCTCACTGTCAGGAAATTTCTTCTTAATTCTAGGCTGGATCTCTCCTTGGTAAATTTCCATCTGTTGCTTCTCATCCTGGTGCTTTGGAGAATAGCTTGACTCCCACTCTTCTTTCTGGCAGCCCTGCTATCACGCCATCAATAGTCCTTTTTTTTTAATTAGGGATGTGGGGCGGGGGGGGGGGGGCATAATAATCAAAGTCCTGTGGTGTTTCTGAATGATTAAATGAGTGAGCCACACAAAACAGAACTTCACAGCTTTAGGGGAATAATAGCATTGCGTAGGTGTCATGCTTAGACAGACTAGATCTCCAAGCCACAAATGTGGTTTTCACTGGCGATTTTCCCCAGTTAACATGAGACGGCATTGAGAAAGAATGATAGCCAAAATTTCCGTTTGCTGAAACAAGAGGTGAATGGTGACGAGGCCTCTAAAGTGCTACCCTCTTCTTCTACGGGGGTGTTTCTCAACTTTGACAGCTTGAAGAAGTGTGTGGATTTCAATTCTCAGAATTCCCTAGCCATCTAGGGAGTTGATGTCCACACTGTCAGCATTCTAGAAAATCTCCACTCCAACCAATAACTCCAAGACAGATATCTTCTCAAATCACGAATCTGATAATTCCAGGCTTCCTTACAATAAGTAAAAAACTACAAATCTATCCCCTGCGCCATCATCACATCACATGCCCCAATCACCATCCGTCCCAACTTAAGACTCCTCCTCACTTATGCGCAAAATAAAATGACCTTGAATTAGAAAAAGAATGTTATTATGTCTAACCACGTACACTCCAAGAAATTCCCCCCTCCCATTTTCCCAGGCTCAAAATGTGGCAGTGTGGGAGCATCTGGTCTCAGTATAGCTTTCAAAGATGACACACACAACTGCAAGCTAGATTTGAAGACTCTCATGAATTTTCGGAGACAGAAGAAGACTGTTGGAACAGAGTTGGAAGGGACTTGGAGGTTTTCTAGTCCAGGCATCAGCAACCCGTGGCTCTGGAGCCGCATATGGCTCTTTCATCTGTCTGCTGTGGCTCCCTGTCACTCAAAATATACGTCACAACCGCCAATTTATTAAGCTTTTCAGCCCCTTGTAGGCCAACCATCCAAGAAAAGAAAAGTTTCAGAAGAAAACAGTATGTTTAATTCAACTACATATGCTAGTTTTGTGGCAGCTCAGGAAATAGTCAGGCACCGGAAGGGTTTTGTGGCTCCCGGTGTTTTCTTTTCTATGGGAAATGGGTCCAAATGGCTCTTTCAGTGTTTAAGGTTGCCAACCCTTGTTCTAGTTCAGGGTACTTACTATCACGGGGTACTTACATGGTGGACCTGTACGAAAGCGCAGGATTTCTGGCATAGAACTTGCTCATGGTTAGAGGAAATGACAGGGCTCAAAATTCAGTATACACCAGAGATGTTTTTATTAGGAACAATGGAGAAAAATGTAAACAAAGTTGACACCTACTTAATTATACACATAATTACTGCAGCAAGAATAACATTCGCCCAAAACTGGAAAGCAAGAGAGATTACAAGTGAGGATGCCTTGATTGGGAAAATATTACATTGCGCCGAAATGGATAGGCTAAGACTAGAATTGAAAGAGCGAGATGAACTACTAGAATATTACAAAATACGGAACAAATTTTATAAATGGGGGGACATGAAAGGGTGTTCATAGAACTTAAATAAGTAGAGAAAGTGACAAAAAGAAACAAAAGACAAATGGAAAAAATGATGCATAAAAATGTATATATGTATACAAATGTATAAATTTCTTTTTCTTTCTAACTGTAAAGGGATTGGACAGAAATGTATGTCAAAGAAGAGACACCACATTCACTGTTTTTAATGTTTATATTTAATACAATTTATTATTTTTTAAAAAGCTTGCTGACCCCCATTGTAGTCCAACCCTCTGCTAAAGCAGAACACTATATACCATTCTAGACATATGGGTGTCCAATTTATTCTTAAAAACTTCCAGTGATGGAGTATCCATAACTTCTGAAGGCAAGCCATTCCATTAATTAATTCTTCTGTCAGGAAATTTCTCCTTTCGGTATTTCTAGGTTGTTTCCCTCCTTTGATTCGTTTTCATCCATAGCTTCTTGTCCTGTCTTCAGATGCTTTGGAGAATAATTTGACCCCCTCTTTTTTATGGTAGCTCCTCAAATATTGGAACACTGCAATCATGTCACCCTTAGTCCTTCTTTTCATACCCAGTCCCTGCAACTGTTCTTCATATGTTTTATCCTCCATTCCCCTAATCATTTTCATTGCTCTTCTCAACACTCTTTTCTAGAGTCTCAATATCTATTTTATACCACAGCGACCAAAACTGGATGCAGCATTCTAAGTGTTGTCTTACTAAGTCTTTGTAAAGTGGTATGAACACTTCCCGTGATTTTGATTCCATCCCTCTGTTAATGCAGTTGTGTTGGCTTTTTTGGCAGCTGCAGCACACTGCTGGCTTATATTTCAAGTGATTGTCCATAGGACTCCAGGATCCCTTTCGCAGTTGCTGCTATTGAGCCAGGTACCACCTATTCTATACCTGTGCATTTGGTTTTTCTTGCCTAAGTGTAAAACGTTACCCTTCTCACCACTGAATTTCATTTTGTTAACTAGGGCCTAGTGTTCAAGTCTGTCAAGATCCTTCTGTATCTGGAGCCTATTTTCTGGAGTGGATAAAGGCAGTTTTCCTGCTCAAACAGTTCAAAATCAATGGTAGAATAGATTAGAATAACAGAGTTGGAAGGGACCTTGGAGGTCTTCTAGTCCAACCCCCTGCCTAGGCAGGAAACCCGACACCATTTCAGACAAATGGTTATCCAATCTCTTCTTAGAAACTTCCAGTGTTGGGGCATTCATAACTTCTGGAGGCAAGTTGTTCCTTTGATTAATTGTTCTAAGTGTCAGGAAATTTCTCCTTAGTTCTCTGTTGCTTCTCTCTTTGATTAGTTTCCACCCATTGCTTCTTGTCCTGCCCTCAGGGGCTTTGGAGAATAGCTTGACTCCCTCTTCCCTGATCCTTATTCACCCACTCCTGTTTCCTAACCTGTTGTAAAATACTCTGGGGGTTACGGATGCTTTTCTAAAGCTTTTCACATTTATGACCAACTAAGTAGTTAGGCAGCAGCCTTGTTTCTTAATGTCTTGTTTCAAACAGGGCCTGAAAGGGGAAAGATTAATCAAGGTGTCTTTTCTAATCCTATATTTTCCTGAGATAGACCCGGAGATAGCCTTTACTTTTTCCTTAAGCACTTAAAGTCTACTTTACTTAATAGGGCCCCATACCGAGTTGCCCTTTATCCAATACTTGAACCAAATTGCTGGTATCTAATTTCTGTTCAAGGCTGGATTGCTTTCTTTCTTCCTTTCAGGGAAGCCTGCAGGGAGTGTTTTAAAAAAAAAGATAAATTTGTGGTTTTAACTCTGCAATCAAAGCTCTGCATCATGCATAAAAAAGCAAGTAGAGCTTTCATTCTCACAACGTGGCAACTCCTAGATTGACCTTACACTGCAGACACTTCTGCTTCCCTACCAGCTGACACACACCTAGTTTCAATTATTGCAATTGAACTTGGGTCAATTGCAATACTAGACTAAGCCATGGTTAATCCACAACCTGGCTCCAAGCACTAGATGAAGCCATGATTTGTTTAATAGTGGTTTATTCAATAAACCAGTTTTGGCTGGAGTTGCAAAACACCCAAAGCTAGGGACAAAGAGATCTTTTGGGGCCTGGAACTAGGATTCATTTTTCTCTGCCAGTCTATTGGGGGAAGCAAAAGGATGGTAACTGATAAAGTTGTGATTTTTTGCTCCCTTTTTGGCTTGTTGATTGACTCTTTTGCACAGGCTATAGACATTGTTTGTGTCGCAAAAAGACATCAGGTACCTTCTTTCATATGTGGTGGTTGTGTTCTAAAGCAAAGAAATTTTGGAATAAAATAAGGATTTGGCTGCAAGAAATAATTGATTTAAAAATAGAACTTAAGCCTGAAATATTTTTATTAGGGATAATTAGAGGTGAATACAAGAAAGACATTGAATATATAATAATACATATATTGACAGCAGCTAGAATAACGTATGCCCAAAATTGGAAATCAGAGAGTAATCCCATAGATAATATGATTATTAAAAAAAATTATGGATTGTGCAGAAATGAATAAGCTTACAATGGAATTGCAGGAGAAGGAAGAAAAAGAATACTGTATGGTATGGGAAAAATGATATGTTTGGTTAAATAACAGGAACAAAAGACAATGCAAAATGTAAATGATGTGTGTGTAAATGAATATGGAAAAGTCGATGCCACAACTTACTGCAAAAATTGTATATATGATTTGTTTTTAAAAGTGTAAAATTTAATGAATTTTTTTTTTTTTTAAA
Organism: Bungarus multicinctus; assembly: GCA_023653725.1. NCBI lineage: Eukaryota > Metazoa > Chordata > Lepidosauria > Squamata > Elapidae > Bungarus > Bungarus multicinctus. Next base: position 25,472,423 of record CM042834.1, read on the forward strand.
AAAGACATTGTTTGTGACTATGTGTCCATCAATGGCCAATTTGTTAGGGTGCCAGGCTCCTAAATTTGAGCTTGCCTTAGTAGAACATACTAAATTGGCCATCAATGGACACATAGACATAAATGGATGTATTAAAGTGGGGAAAGGAAACTCAATGGGTGAAAATTGCATAGAAGTTCTCTGCTCAGTATTATGTGGCTTACGAAAGGGGGTGGGCGGAATCAGAACTTTTGCACTGTCCAAGTAAATCCCCACTTAGCAAGAGTTTCCAAAAATATAGTCGCTCTTAAATGAGAAATGGAACTGTACAGATAGCAATAGCCCTTGACTTACAACAGTTCATTTAGTGACCATTCGAAATTTCAGCAGCACTGAAAAAAGTGACTCGGTCGTGTCCATTTTTCACACTTATGACCCTTGCAGCATCCCCATAGTCATTCTGTTTAGCAACAGAAATTTTGAGCTCTATTATGGCCGTAAGTCGAGGACTACCTGTAGTTCTGACAGGTACATCTACTACGGAGACTTGGGTTGAGTCACCAAGTCCCAAACATTTCAACTGGCCATACTAAATGCACGTGATCCAAATCATACTTCTTGTTAGCTTTGGAAGCCATATTGAGATCCAATACTCCCACGCTGCCACAATTGAGCCTGGGAAAGTAGGAGGGGGGAATTCATTTGAGTATATCTAGTTGGATACAATGAAATATTTTTGCTGGTTCAAGGTCATGTAGTATTGCACATAAAGAAAAGAAAGTCTAACTTTGGGATAAATGGTGACTGGGCCATGTAACGTTTCTATTCTATTCTATCCTATTCTATCCTATTCTATCCTATTCTATCCTATTCTATCCTATTCTATTATTCTGTTCTGTTCTGTTCTATTCTACTCTACTCTACTCTACTGTACTCTACCCTACCCTACCCTATCCTATTCTATTATTCTATTCTGTTCTGTTCTGTTCTATTCTATTCTATTATTCTGTTCTGTCCTGTCCTGTCCTGTCCGGTCCTATCCTATCCTATCCTATCCTATCCTATCCTATCCTATCCTATCCTATTATTCTATCCTATCCTATCCTATTATCCTATCCTATCCTTCTATTCTATTCTATTCTGTTTCAAGGAAACAACCAAGCTCAGAGAGCACCAAGGCCCCCTCAGTTCAATGGCTCATCCACCATGGAGCCCATAGATGAGTTCTAAAATCCCCTACATTGCAATAGGATTTTATGGTTGATCATATTAGATATTTATTTTATTTATTTATTTATTTATTTATTAGATTTTTATACTGCCCCTCTCCAAAAGGCGGGACTCAGGGCGGTGTACAACCAGATAAAACGGAACAAGCTATAGGAATTATAAAGTTAAAAACAATTTAAAATAATTAAAATTGTGGCCGAAAGATAAAAATTGTATCAAAAACATATAAAACATATAAAAATTAAAAAAACCAATTTAAAACCCCCACAATTGTTACTGGGCCAGGCCAGCCTGTTGGAAAAAATGGGTCTTTACTGCGCGCCAGAAGGTCTGAATGTCGGTGATGGCCCGTATCTCCGGAGGCAAGTCGTTCCAAAGGGAGGGAGCCCCCGCAGAGAAGGACCGCACTCTCGGGGCCACCAGCCAGCATCGTCCAGCTGACGGAACCCCAAAGAGGCCGACCCTGTGGGAGCGCAGTGGGCGGTGGGAGGCCGTTGGTGGCAGCAGGCGGTCCCGTAAATACTCAGGTCCCAAGCCATGGAGCGCTTTGAAGATGATCACTACCACCTTGAACCGCACCCGGAAGGCCACAGGAAGCCAATGCAGCTCGCGCAGGAGCGGTGTAACATGGGAGCTCCGAGAAGCTCCCAAGATCACCCGCGCGGCCGCATTCTGGACCAACTGCAGTCTCCAGATGCTTTTCAAGGGGAGCCCCATGTAGAGAGCATTGCAGTAATCCAGGTGGGAGATGATGAGGGCAGAAGTGACCATGCGAAGTGAATCTCCAAACCATGCTCCTTGCCTACAGTCATTATTTGCACTACTGACCATCTAACACAGATTCTGTGATGGCCATCCATTTTGTTTATGGAGATTCTCAGTCATCCAGGTCATGGTTGTCTCAAGAGGCACCTGGACTTTCTGGTTTTTCTTTGAAGACATTTCGCTTCTCTTTAACAACTCGCTAAAAGAACACAAATGACCAGCTGTCTGCAAGGAGTATAGATCCTTCCATTTCCCCACCATCCAGTCAGAGCTGAAGAGTGGGTGAGAAGTGAAACATCTTTGAAGAAAAATCAGACAGTTCAATTGCCTCTTGGAAAAAAAAAAAACCTGTTTTTTGTTTGTTTGTTTGTGTCTATGGTTTGAATCAGAGGTGGTATTCAGCTGGTTCGGACCAGTTCTGGAGTACTGGTAGCGAAAATTTTGAATAGTTCAGAGAACCAGCAAAATACCACCTCCGGCTGCCCCCCCCCCCCACATCCTGTCCTATATTCCCTTGTTTTTTTACCTCAGCTGATTTGTGTGCTCTCATAGAACCGGTAGGAAAAAATTTGGAATCCCACTACTGGTTTGAAGACGTTGTTCTCAGTAAGCCTGGAATCAGCCATTCCTCTGCCCCACATTGGGATTCAAGCTGAGGAGAACTTTTGAATCCTAACTGATACAACAAGAACATTAGCTGATTTTTTTTTTGGTTAGGAAAATGTTTTCTGTCAAATTCCCCCGCAATATCTCCCATTCCTGATCTGAACTGAGCCATTTAGGTTATCATGACCTGCAAGTGGACTAGAAACAGTACAATTAAGAAGACGGAAAAAGAAGAATACGCCATTCAACTCAAAAAAGAGAATGGAACTGGAATTAGCACAGAGTTGGCACACTGAATTCAAACAAGATAAAAAGAGTTCAGGGAGTCTGTGATGACCCAGCGGGGGTGGGGGTTGGCACAAAAGCAACAAAGTCACAAAAATAGGTAAAGTCCCTTTAATACCTCCAACTTGACCCCCAATGTCCAGTTATCATCAGCTGGAAAAAAAAACTCTCCCAAGAACAGTTTTTAAAGGGAAGAAATTCCATCTGAACCCAAAGTACATATAAATTATAAATAAAAAACAACACAAAACACACTGCAGCAATTAACGAGACAGGGCAGGATAAGGAATTGAAGACTTCAAAAGATAACGAAATACACACACTTGGGAGGATGTCAGAACACAGATAAGACTTGACAAACCAAAATAATTCACGCTTTGCTTCCAGCAAGGAGCTGTGTACAAACACCCTCTTTATCTTGTTTTCCTAGCTGCAGTTAATGAAGGGAATCAGGGCCTTTTCCTCCCTCCATAAGACATGTTGTTCCCTTATCCGTTCCTCCCTGTGTGTCCTAGGATGAAGAAGGGGTGGGCCTGGGTCTTCCTCTGAATGCCCAGCTGGACTGTGCCCCCACTTCTTCGTGGCAGCCCCTCAAATACTGGAATATTGCTATCATTTGCCCCCCTAGTCCTTCTTTTCTCTAGATTGGCCATACCCAATTCCTGCAACTGTTCTTCGTATGCTTTAATCTCCAGGCCTTTAATCGTCTTAGTTGCTCTTCTTTGCCTTTTTTCCAAAGTCTCAACATCTTTTTTGTAAAGTGATGACCAAAACTGGATGCAGGATTCCAGGGGTGGTCTTATTAAGGCTTTATCAAGTGGTACTAATACTTCATGTGATTTTGATTCTATGCCTCTGTTTATACAATCAAGGATTGTATTGGCTTTTCTGGCTGCTGCTGCACACTGTTGATTCATGTTTAAGTGATCTTCTGATGATCTTTAACCACTGAGCCATTGCGCCCCCATCAACCTGTAAGAGGTTCCTACAAACATCAACAGAACAATGATGTTAACATGGGACGAAGTTCCTGCAGCAAACTCAGATGTCTCCATGGCCAACATCATTTACATCACCATTCAGGCTGCTAATAACTTCACACCACAAGATCGGAAGCTCTTCTATATGTTTTTTCCCTCTTTAATATGATATATCCGACCATTGTCCCTCCAGAGACTACACCACATTAGACAAATGGGTCAGCCTTGGAACAAAAGAGTTAATGGAAACAAATCTAACATCAGGAAATAAATTCACATCAGAGCATTTTAATCTCCAGAACACTTGATTTCAAAGCTGCTGCTTGAGAGCAACAAAGCCCACATCAAAAGACTTCAGGCTCCCTCAGAAGGGTTTCACAAACACAATAGGGTTTTTGTACATCACAATTGCCAATTGATGAAGTACTTGTAATCCAACTCATGTGTAGATTGCATCTGCACAACCACCCTTTCTTCCCCTCCTCCTTCCCTCTTGTTTAAGTCTTACGTCACTCCATGCCTTTGATGAAGTGAGCTACAGCTCACAATAGAATAGAATAAAATTCTTGATTGGCCAAGTGTGATTGGACACACAAGGAATTTGTCTTGGTGCAAATGCTCTCAGTATACATAAAAGAAAAGATACATTTGTCAAGAGTCAAGAATCATAAGATACAACTCTTAATAATAGTCGTAGGGTACAATAAGCAATCAAATCATACTAGGAAACAGTCAATAAAAATCATTAGGATACAAGTAACAAGGTTACAATCATATAGTCATAAGTGGGAGGAGATGGATGAAAGGAAGGATGGGAGGATTAATAGTAATAGTAATGCAGACTTAGCAAATAGTTTGACAGTGTTGAGGGAATTATTTGTTTAGCAGAGTGATGGTGTTCAGGAAAAAACTGTCCTTGTGTCTAGTTGTTCTGATGTGCAGTGCTCTATGGCGTCGTTTTGAGGGTAGGAGCTGAAACAGTTTATGTCCAGGGTATGAGGGGGTCTGTAAATATTTTCACAGCCCTCTTTTTGACTCATGCAGTATACAGGTCCTCGATGGAAGGCAGGTTGGTAGTAATTGTTTTTTCTGCAATCCAAAAAGCTTTAACCAAATTTGTTGCTTGGAAAAGGTGCTCCAAACACTTTTCAATTTCTGCCCCAATCTAAATTTATAGATTGCAACCCAAAGGAGCCTTCCCATATCCTCCACTTTGATGTTTTTCAACTTCGACAACTTTGAACTTCAGCTTCCAGAGTTCCCTAGGCAGCATTTTTTTTTTTCAAGATGGCGACCAGCAGCTCCGTCTGAGGGGAGCTCCGCCGAGCGCCTGCTTCTGCCGGTTAAGCCGGCCTCCCCCCTCGACCCCCATATGCTGAGGGGGTTCCGAGGGGTTTCGCCCCGTTTGGGGCGTTAGAAGAGCCGCCAGAGCTGCCGGGAGGCCGCCCAGGTGACTCTTTGGGGCGGCGGCGGCGGCGGCGGCGGCAGCGATTCAGCCGCGGCGGCCGAAAGGCCAGGCGTGGGGGCCGCGATGGTCGAGAGGCTGGGCATGGAGCCCGCCTCCCCCCTCGTCCCCCAGCTGCAGAAGAGCCGCCAGAAGAGCCGCCGGGAGGCCGCCCGGATGATTCTTCGGGGCGGCGGCGGCGGCGGCGATCCAGCAGAGGCCGCGGCAGCCGAGACGCCAGACGTGGGGGCCACGGTGGCCGAGAGGCTGGGCATGGAGCCCGCCTCCCCCCTCGACCCCCAGGTGCTGAGGGGGTAGCGAGGGATCTCGCTTTGGCTGGGGTGTCGGAAGAGCCGCCGGAGGAGCCGCCAGGAGGCCGCCTGGGTGACTTTTTGGGGCGGCAGCGGCGGAGATTCGGTGGAGGCCGCGGAAGCCGCGGCGGCCGAGAGGCCAGGCGTGGAAGCCGCGGTGGCCGGGAGGCCGGGCATGGAGCCAGCCTCCCCCCTCGACCCCCATGTATTGAGGGGGTGTCCAGGGGTCTCGCCCCGTCTGGGACGTCGAAGGAGCCGCCGGGAGGCCGCCTGGGTGATCTCTTGGGACGGCGGCAGCGGCGATTTTGCGGAGGCCGCGGCAGCAGTGATGACGGACGTGGACCTGCCCCCCCCCCTTGGCCCCCATCCATTGAGGGATGCAATTGGCAGGGGCAACAACAGGACTGGCTGGCCCGAAGGACGCCGATGATCTCGGTGGTGGTCCCTGATCCGACGACGGCGAGGGCTAGAAGAACATACTCCTCGGCGGAATTGCGGGCCCTCGGGAGGGTCCCCCACTCCCTGGAGTGGCCCTCCGGTCTATCGATGGCCTACCTCAAGGACGGTTCCTGGGATCCGGAGAGGTGGCATGGCCATCAAAAAAGGATTTTTAGAGGGGGTTTTAAACTTTTTAGATTTTTATTCGGGGTTTTATCGAGGTTAGGGAGGGCGACGAAGAGAGGGTTGGGGGATGGAAATTTATTGGGGTTAGGGAGGGTACCCGGTCCGGGTTTGGGGGATAACCCGGAGGGATTTGGAGTCAGCCAGGCTGGAGTGCACGTCTGGGGGAACCCAGAGGGTCATGAGTCGTGGGGGCAAACACAGGGGGTGGGTTTCATTGGCACCATAAGTGGGAGGGGCAGATATGACGGGGGTAGAGGGCCATATCAAGTTAGGGGATCGCGTGCCCGCTGTCTCCAAGCGGTGGCGCGCTCCGACCCTCCTGACCCGTCTGGCAGGCCTGGTTGTGCAGAGTCTCAGGCCCTGAGTACCCGGCTGATGTTATGTAATGCCAGGTCCGTCGTTAACAAGGCCCCCCTGATTTGCGATCTCATTCAGGAGGAGGGTGCGGACCTGGCAGAGGTCACCGAAACCTGGTTGGGCCCAGAGGGCGGTGTCCCTCTGGTAGAGATATGCCCACCAGGTTTCCTAGCATTCCATCGACCGAGGTCTCAGGGAAGGGGTGGTGGGGTGGCGGCGATTATTAGAGAAGTCCTTTGTCCTAGGGAGGCCACTGTTCCTCAGACGGCTGGTTGTGAGTCTCTCTTTGTGAAGTGGGGTCGGGGGGTTCAGATGGGCCTGTTGATAACGTACCTGGCTCCCTGCCACGTGTCATCGGCCCTGCCCGGGCTCCTCGAGGTGATAGCCGGGCTGGCGGTTGAAACCCCCAGGCTTTTAGTCATGGGTGATTTCAACCTGCCTTCGCTCGGGGAAACCTCTGGGGTGGCCCGGGAGTTCCTGGCTTCCATGACGGCCATGGATCTGACCCAATTAGTTTCTGACCCCACTCACACGGGGGGACACACACTGGACCTGATTTTCGCCTCTGGTCAGTGGTTGAATGATCGCGTTGGAGACCTAGTTATAAAACCCTTGTCATGGTCCGATCATTCTCTTCTTAGACTGGACTTCGGTGCCGCCACCCCCCATCGCAGGGAGGCGGAGCCGAGGAGATGGTTCCGCCCCAGGCGCCTGATGGATCCGGAACGGTTCCAGATGGAGCTTGGGCCATTTCCTGAAACTCTGGCTCATAACTCGGCCACAGACTTGGTGGCCACCTGGGATAGGTTGGCCGCTGAGGCTCTGGACCGAGTTGTGCCTTTGCGACCTCTGACTCGGCATAGATCCCACCTGGCTCCGTGGTTCACGGGGGAGCTGAGGGGGATGAAATGCCGGAAAAGACGTCTGGAGGGCATCTGGAGGGCCAGTCGTGCTGAGTCTGACCGGACACAGGTGAGGTCCTATATTAGGACCTACCTAGTGGCGATAAGGGCGGCGAGGCGTTCACACTTCTCCGCCCTTATTGCGTCTGCAGAAAATCGGCCTGCTGCCCTGTTTAGAGTGACCCGCTCCCTGCTTGAGCCGAGAGCGCGAGAGGACCTCTTGCAGGGTAAGGCAGAAGAGTTTTCCCGATTTCTGCATGATAAAATCGCCCAGATTCGGGATGGGCTGGACTCCAGTTGGGTGGTCCCGGGGGAGGTGTCCGGGGGAGGTCTTGAGACGGTTATCTGGGAAGAGTTCGATCCTGTGACCGCCGAGGGTGTGGACAGACTTCTGGGGAGGCTGAATGCCACCACATGTTTATTGGGCCCGTGCCCTTCCTGGTTGGTTTCTACCTCCAGAGAGGTGGCACGAGGCTGGCTCCAGGGGATTGTCAACGCTTCGTTGACGGAGGGGGCACTTCCGACCGCCCTGAAAATGGCGGTGGTGCGGCCCCTCCTCAAGAAGCCTTCCCTGGACCCGGCTCTTTTGAATAACTATCGTCCTGTCTCCAACCTTCCCTTTGTGGCGAAGGTTGTTGAGAGTGTGGTGGCGCGTCAGCTCCCTCAGTATCTGGAGGAAGCATCCTATTTAGATCCGTTCCAATCGGGCTTCAGGCCCGGGCACAGTACCGAAACAGCATTGGTCGCGTTGGTGGATGATCTCTGGAGGGCCCGTGATAGAGGTTATTCCTCTGTCCTGGTCCTCTTAGATCTGTCAGCGGCTTTTGATACTATCGACCATAGTATCCTATTGCGGCGGTTGGAGGGGTTGGGAATTGGGGGCACCGTCTTGCGGTGGTTCTCGTCCTTCCTCTCGGACCGCTCGCAATTGGTGTTGACGGGGGGGGAGAGGTCCACCCCTAGGCCCCTCATGTGTGGGGTGCCTCAGGGGTCGGTCCTCTCCCCTCTTCTGTTCAACATCTATGTGAAGCCGCTGGGAGAGATCATCCGTGGTTTTGGGGTGAAATGCCATCTTTATGCTGATGACACTCAGCTTTACATCTCCACCCCAAGCCACCCCAACGATGCTGTGGAGGTTATGGCCCGTTGCCTGGAGGCTGTGCGGAACTGGATGGGCGAGAACAGGCTTCGACTCAACCCTTCCAAGACCGAGTGGCTGTGGTTTCCGGCGGCCCGATATAGTCAGCTGACTCCGTCGCTGGCTATTGGGGATGAGATCTTGACCCCCACAGAAGGGGCCCGCAATCTTGGTGTCCTCCTGGATGTACGGCTGTCTTTGGAAGATCATATTACGGCCGTCTCCAGGGGGGCTTTTTATCAGGTTCGCCTGATACGCCAGATGCGGCCCTTTCTTGATCGGGATGCCTTACGCACAGTCACTCATGCCCTGGTCACCTCCCGTCTGGACTACTGTAATGCCCTCTACATGGGGCTCCCTGCGGGGAGCACCTGGAGGCTTCAACTGGTACAAAATGCAGCCGCGCGGGTGGTTACGGGGGCGTCGAGATACTCCCACGTGACGCCCCTCCTGCGCGAGCTGCATTGGTTGCCCGTGGCCTTCCGGGTTCGCTTTAAAGTACTGGTTTTGGTCTTTAAAGCGCTCCATGGCATCGGACCAGGATACTTACAAGACCGCATTCTGCCAGTAGTCTCCCACCGACCGGTGCGCTCCCACAGAGAGGGTCTCCTCCGGGTCCCGACGCCTTCTATGTGTCGTCTGGTGACCCCGAGGAATAGGGCCTTCTCTGTGGGGGCACCCGCCCTTTGGAATGGGATGCCCCCTGGATTACGAACGACCAGTGACCTGAGGGCCTTCAGACGTGATCTGAAGACCTGGCTCTTCGAGCAGGCCGGCCTGAGCTGACTAATGGGATTTTAAATGGGGTTTTTAGATTACTTGGGACGGGGTATGATGTTTTATTGATTTTAATTGGGGTTTTTAGATTTGGGACAGTCTAGTGTTTAATTCTTTTTTAAATAATTTATACTTTGTTTACTCGTATTTTAGTTGGCTGTTCACCGCCCTGAGTCCTTCGGGAGAAGGGCGGTATATAAAACTCAGAAATAAATAAATAAAATAAATAAAAATGAGGAATTCTGGGAGCTGAAGTCCATAGACGTAGCCATTTTCTCTACTACCACATTGATGGGATTTAAATTATTTTCCAGCAAATTTTAAATCCTGAATGATACAACTGGTACTTTTCTGGAATGTTTTCTGGAAAATCTCCTCCCACCGTATTAGTCAGTAGCATCATTCATTCATCAGGTTAAAGAAGCTGTATGAACTTCACCCAGAGTCTGGTCTACCAAAGTATTGACATCTTTTGAGTAGTGATATTGGCCTTTATTTTCTGGCTAAGAGGGGGACTTTTGCTTTTCAAAATGGGCTTAGTTAATCAAGAATGTTTCCTGCCTGGGGTGGGGTGGGGATTGGACTAGAAGATCTCCAAGGTGCAAGGTCCCTTCCGTTATTCTGTCAAGAGGTGAAAACAGGCAAGCACACCATGAATTACTGTCACTAAAACCTGATGATTTATGCTGGGAAAACTCCTTGGCTGCAAAGGAAACTGAACCAGTAATGCTACTTTGTCAGTTTCTACCACTCATTAAGCAATCTTCCGGAATTTAGTAACATGGCTACTTTCCTTCCACAGAAGAGAAGCTGCTGAGTCAAGCAAGAGCAAGGCAAATATTTGAAGTTTTGAACTGGTTCCACTTTGGAGTGGGGAAACCAGCTCAGTAGAACTTCCCAAAGCCAAAAGTTATAAATCTTGATAAAAATTGATAAAACTTGCTGATGGACCAAAACCTCCATTGTGGTTTGCTTTGGTAACTTTAATAACAGAAAACAGAGTTGGAAGTAGTCTGTTGGAAAAAATATCCACTGGGTTCAGTTCCAAGTGGGAAGAAAGACACTGGAAACATGGAGACTGCTTATGATGGTTTAATGGTGGACAGGAGCAGTGGTGGGATTAATTTTTTTTACTATCAGTTCTGTGGGCGTGGCTTGATGGGCATGACATAGCTTGGTGGACGTGGCTTGGTGGACATGGCTTGGTGGGCGTGGCAGGGGAAGGATACTGTAACATTTCCATTCCCTCCCTGTTGTGAACTGGACTGCAGTTTCCACTCAGGTCCGTGTTTCAAGCGGGAAACAGACCGCTCCTATTGGCTGAAGCCGTTTGACAGCCGGCTATAAAAGGAGATGTCAAATGGCATCAGCTGTTGCCGCTCCAGCTGGCTGCCAAGTTAGCATGGCAGCCGCGGCAACCCTTTATTCCTTTAATAAAGTTAAAGCTGAAGTTTGCTCTGGTTGTCTGCCTCAGTCATTCCGCCACTCTACAACACTGGCGACGAGGGCGGGATACATATAAGAGGTGAACCGAGCAAAGAGACATAAGAGTGAAGTCACTACAAAAAGGCTGAAGACATTAAAGAGCTGCTGTCACTGTTCGCGAAGTGCGATTTTCAGGAGAAGTGGCACCGCTGAGAAGACGATGACTTCGAACCCTGCATTCCCGCCTTTCAGACCAACAGCAGAGACATGGGAATCATACAGAAACCGGTTTGACCGGTTTTTAGATGCCATTGACCTTGCTGACATTTCAGACTATAGGAAAAAATCTTACTTTTTAAGCTTTTGCGGAGCCACAATATTTGACACCACAACAGCATTATTGGCTCCACGCTCAATTAAGACTGTTCAGTGGGAAGAATTGCAGGAAATTCTTTCCAATCATTACTCCCCTAAGCCATCCAGAATTGCCAGGTGCCATGCTTTTAGGAGACGTATCCAGGCTGAGGGAGAGACTATTAGTGGGTATATGGCAGCCCTATGAAGAGCTGCTTTGCATTGTGGATTCAGAGACTATTTAGAAGACATGCTGTTAGACCAGCTAGTTTGTGGAGTCAGGAATTTAAGACTACAAAGACGGCTATTAGCTAAAGGAGACTTGACTCTAAAACAAGCTATAGAACAATCTCAAGCTGCTGAACTGTCAGCACTCTCAGCAGCTGAGATACAGGGAAATCCAATTAGTCAAAGTAGCTCAGCTGTTCATTTTGAAGAAGCCTTCACAAAAGAGGGCTCTGAAGAGGCTACTGATGTAAACCACCTCAGACAGCTCAAAACCAATCAGAGGGAATACAGGTCAGTTCCCAATCAACCTCCACCACCTCAGCCTACTTGTCTAAGCTGTGGAGGAAACCATTTCAGGGCCTCCTGCAAATTTAGAAATGCCATTTGTTTAAAATGCCAAAAGAAGGGCCATTTAGCAAGGATATGTCAAGCAGGAAAGACTTTTAACCAGCCACAAAAGCCTCAGACAACCATGCACTTCCAAAGACAAATCGAAGACTATTTCACATGCTACCAAGCCAAAATGACAAAAAGAAATTCTAACAAAATTAGTGTCATTGTTTCGTTAGAAGGTAAACCATGCAGGATGGAAGTAGACACTGGCTCTGCACTGTCCATCATTTCGTGGGGCACCCTGAAACAACTGCTTCCCAGAATGACAAGAAAGAAGATTCCAGGCTGCAATTTGACTCTACGTGACTACCAAGGCAGAACCATTCCTGTCATCGGGAAAGGCAAGTTTTTAATTCAATTTCAGGGTTTTAAGGGTCACTTGTCTTTAGTTATAGTGGATGGCGCCCTCCCAAGCCTGCTGGGATTAGACTGGTTAAATTCAGTTAAAGCTGAAGTTTGCTCTGGTTGTCTGCCTCAGTCATTCCGCTGCTCTGCAACACTCCCCACTCCAGGGGAAGGTTAGTGCAAAATCTCCATTCCTTCCCCACCCAACTAACCTGCTTTCCAGCTCCATTCTCCTCTGCAGGGCAACAAAAGAAGACCCAGGCAATCAGCTGGGACTCGGGAGGCAGAGAATAGATGGGGGCGGGGCCAGTCAGTTTGCCCGTTCTCCAAATTACTCAAAATTTCCGCTACCAGTTCTCCAGAACTGGTCAGAATCTGCTGAATACCACCTCTGCTCTCCATCCAGCTCTGTTAAACTAACACATAACAGATAATCAAAGTTGGAAGGGACCTTGTAAGTCATCTAGTCCAACCCCACGCCCAAGCGGGAGACCTTACACCATTTCTGACAAATGGCAGTCCAATCTCTTCTTGAAGGTCTTAAGTGATGGCACTCCCACAACTTCCGAGGGCAAAGCTGTTTCATTGGTAGATTGTTCTCACTGTCAGAAAGTTTCTCCTTATTCACAGATTAAATCTCTCCTTGTTCAGTTTCCATCCATTATTCCTTGTCTGGCCTACAGGCACTTTAGAAAATAAATTAACCCCTTCCTCTCTGTGGCAGACCCTCAAATATTGGAAGACTGCTATCATGTCTCCCCTGGTCCTTCTCTTCACTAGACAAGCCATGCCCAGTTCCTGTAACCGTTTTTCATATGTTTTAGTCTCCAGTCCCCTAATCATCCTGGTTGCTCTTCTCTGTACTTTTTCTACGGTCTCACTCTCAATATCTTTTTTAGAATGTGATGACCAAAACTGGATGCAGTACTCTAGGTGTGGTCTTACTAAGGCTTTATAGAGTGGCATTAGTACCTCACTTGGTCTTGATTGTATCTTTCTGTTACTGCAATTTAGGATTGCATTGGCTTTTTTGGCTGCTGCTGCACACGGCTGGCTCATGTTTAGCTGGTTGTCCACTAAGACTCCAAGATCCCTCTCACAGTTACTGCTATTGAGCCTGGTTTCACTTAGTCTATATGTGTCCTTTTGGTTTTTCTTGCCTAAGTGTAGGACTTTATTTTTCTCTAGATTGAATTTCATTTTGTTAGATACGACCCAGTGTTCTAGTCTGTCAAGATCAGAGGTGGTATTCAGCAGTTCTGACCAGTTCTGGAGAACCGGAAGCGGATATTTTGAATAGTTTGGAGAACCGGCAAATACCACCTCTGACTGGAGATTTTACAGTATCCTTCCCCTGCCACGCCCACCAAGCCACGCCCACAGAACCGGTAGTAAAAAAATTTGAATCCCACCACTGATGGAAAGTAAATCCTTAAGCTTTTTGAAGATGGAAAAAGTGCAGCCAAGAGATCGATGGTTGTTAAAAGTATAGAGTTAGGGAGTTTATTCAGTTTGCAGTAAATTTTCTTTGCTCTGGAGCTTTCTGATTTCTGGTCTGGATGAATGAAATGCTTCATCCTTTTAGAAGTCAACTCTCAAAGAAGAAGACTTTGAGATTACAAGTTTGTGGTGGCATCTTGGGTGTTGTTGATAATCAAAGTAGCTGAACTTTCCCCCATAATCTTAGAGGTTGGTTTTTACGATGTATTTGATTCTTGACAACTTCCTTGTAGCTCTGAATAGGGTCTGGAAAGAGGCCAGAAATCTGTGCTGCTCCTACTCTGTTTATTGATTAGATCAGATCAAACCTTTATATGACTATAAATGATACTGTTTGGGCAAACAAGACAGATTTATGAGCCTCAAGAGACAATTAAAAAAAAGATTAATCTGCTTCCTAGATTTTAGATCTTATTCTTTTGCTCTTGACTGTTTATTTTATTTATTTTATTTTATTTTATTTGTCAATTTGTCAATTGCTTACAAGATAATAGGTATAAGTAAAAAACTTAGTTATGAATACATGGATACATATAAGAAAAATAAAATATAAAAGAAACAATAGGACAGGGACGGTAGGCATGTTGATGCGCTTATGCATGCCCCCTACAGACCTCTTAGGAAAGGGTTGAGGTCAATAGGAGACAGTCTAAGGTTAAAGTTTTCAATAGTAGACAGTCTAAGGTTAAAGTTTTTGGGGTTTGGGGAAGAAACCACAGAGTCAGGTAGAGTATTCCAGACATTGATCACTCTGTTGCTGAAGTCGTATTTCCTGCAATCAAGTTTTGTTTTGTGCAGGATTTTGTTTCAGAATTTGGACTGGTTAGCTTTCAGCAGGCTTCCTTCTCTGCATACAGATAGTCCTTGATTTACAACCTTCATTTTAGTGACCATTCGAAGTTACAGCCGCACTGGAAAAAGTGACTTAGGATCATTTTTCACACTTACAATCGTTGCAACATCCCCATGGTCATGTGATCAAAATTCAGACGCTTGGGAAAAACTCAGCAGTTTTGGCAGAGAATCCAGAGGTGGCTTGAGGAGATGGTAGGGCAGTGATGGCTAACCTTTTGGGGCTCCTGCACCAAAAATTGTGCATGTGCTTGCAGGCTCGTGCTCGCGTGCCAGCACCCAGAAGGTAATGCGTGCCCCCCTCCATGCCCCCTACGCATGCGTGTACAAACCCCAACCACCCACCCCTGCCACCCCCTTATCTGTACTGCGCCTCACAGCTGATTTTTGGCTGGTTTGAGGCCTTTTTCAGCCTCCCAGAGGCTTGAGGAAGGCTTCTGCAGGCTTTGCAGGCTGAAAACTAGCCCCGTTTTGTCACTTCCGGTATTTTCAGAAAAACAGGAAGTGATGAAACGGGGCTAGTTTTCGGCCTGCAAAGCCTGCAGAAGCCTTCCTCAAGCCTTTGGGGGGCCGAAAAAGGCCTCAAACTGGCCAAAAATCAGCTGTGAGGTGCACGCATGTGCAATGAGGTAAGTTTGCCTGCAGCTCGCGTGCCGGCACAAATGGCTCTGCGTGCCTCATATGGCACGCGTAACAGAGGTGCTATTCAGCAAGTTCTAACCAGTTCTGGAGAACCGGTAGCGGAAATTTTGAATAGTTCAGAGAACCAGCAAATATCACTTCGAATTGGAGATTTTACAGTATCCTTCCCTTGCCACGCCCACCAAGCCATGCCTACAGAACTGGTAGTAAAAAAATTTGAATTCCACCACTGACACGTACCATGGGTTCTCCATCATGGTGGTAGGGCGTAAAGTAGAACGTAAACCACAAATTTTTCCTACTTGAAATTATAACAAAAAAAAAAATACAACAAAGAGGAGATCTATTTAATAATACAGGTGATCACGGCAGCAAGATTAACCTTTGCTCAAAAGTGGAAAGATAAAGAAATTCCCGATTAAAATGATATAATAAAAAAGATATGGACATATGCCGAGATGGACAGACTAACCTTGGAAAGGAAAGATAAAGATGAGATATCATACTATAAAATATGGGACAAATTCTATCAACGGTGGGAAACAAGGAAGGATCTAGAATTAAAAGAGAATAGGGTTGGCAGAACCGATGACTAGAATTGGGAAATGTTGTATAGATGTATAAATGTATATAAAATATGTACTCTATGCTATAATATATATGACAAACAGAATTGTCAGGGCGATTACACCATGTCCAATGTTTTTAATAATATATTTAATAAAACTTCAATTGAAAAAAAATTAGGATGCTTGGCAACTGGGTCATATTTATGACAGTTGTCCTGGGATCATGTGATCACTTTTTGCGACATTTCCGACAAGCAAAGTCAACGGAGAAGCCAAATTCACTTAACAATCGTGCTACTTACTTAACAACTGCAGCAATTCACTGAACAACTGAGGCAAGAAAAGTCAGGAAGTGGGCCCAAACTCACTTAACCACGGTCTTGTTTAGCAATGGAAAATTTGGGCTCAACTGTGGTCGTAAGTGGAGCACTACCTATAGTATCCATCTAGCAAATGGGATAGAAGTGGTATTCAGCCAGTTCTGATAGGTTCTGGAGGACCGGTAGTAGAAATTCTGAGTAGTTGAAATACCACCTCTAGTTGGCCCCACCCCCGTCTATTCTCTGCCTTCTGAGTCCCAGCTGATTGGCTGGGTCTTCTTTTGTTGCCCTGCACAGGAGAATGGAGCTGGAAAGCAGGTTAGTGGGGTGGGGAGGGAATGGGGATTTTACAGTATCCTTCCCCTGGAGTGGGGTGGAAATGGGGATTTTGCTGTATATCCTTCCCCTGCCATACCCACAGAACCGGTAGTAAAAAAATTTGAATAGCACCACTGAAGTGAGATCAGAATTAGAACTGGGAGGGGAAAGCCAAAGGGCATGTAGTCTAGCCCACTATTAATAATAAATACCTTCTAGGAAACTGAAGGTCCCTTTCAGACCTCTAATGATTACACATCCATATTGTTTCATTGGCAACAAAACTAAAGGGGCTTGACACTGCACACTCTTGTGGTGTATAGTTTATTCCAGCTTTGCCCCCAGGCTGCCTATTTGAAAAAGCTTGGCCTTGCTTTGTCTGAACTTCTCCATGTCCAGAAGAAAAGCCCTTTTCCAAGGCAGTCTGTTCATCACTGCACAAAGTGTATAGTCAGGAAGTCTTTTATTCTAAATTATAAATCTTATTTTTTATCTGAAAAACCAAAGTGTGCTGGTCTTTATTTGCGACGAAGCGGAACCTGGCATTATCATCTGAGCTTTGTGGTTTGACTCTCAGCCTTTGGACTGCAACGAGGACAAGCAAAATTTACTTGATGACAGGATCTGAAGTGAGCAAATCTGAGAGCATTCCCTTCTATTTATTAATATATTTAAATATATTTTGGTCACCACACTGCAAAAAAGATGTTGAGACTTTGGAAAAAGTTCAGAGAAGAGCAACTAAGATGATCAAAGGCCTGCAGACTAAAACATAATGAAGAACGGCTGCAGGATTTGGGTTTGGCTGGTCTAGAGAAAAGAAGGACTAGGGGGTGACATGATAGCAATATTCCAGTATTTGAAGGGAAAGAAGAAAAGATCAATTTATTCTCCAAAGCACCAGAGGGCAGGACAAACAATGGATGGAAACTAATCAAAGAGAGAAGCAACTTGGAATTAAGGAGAAACTTCCTAACAGGGAGGAAAATTAACCAGCGGAACAGCTTTGCCTTCAGAAGTCATGGGTGCTTCATCATTGGAGGTTTTTAAGAAGAGATTGGACAGCCCCTTGTCTGAAATGGTATAGGTGGGTCTCCTGCTTGATCAGGGGGTTGGACTAGAAGACCTTTGAATGCCTTCCAGCTCTACTCTATTCTAACCATAACTTCCAGCAGGCCTAGCTAGTGAATTTGTAGTTCTGAAACAACAGAAGGCTGTAGGTTGTTTTCCCTCTTGGTTTTCTAATATCAGATTTCCTTTTGGAAACCCAATAATGCTGTTGATCTTTCTTTTATGCACATTTCTTTTTTCCTTTATGCACATTTCTGCGTGTTTTCCCCCCCTGCTAATCTGTACATATTTTAGGCTGTCTTTTAACAGCCTAAAGAAGCCCTCGGGGAAACCTAAGACTCAAGATTAAAAAAAAAAAAATCACAAAAATATATTATCATAAAATGTGATTTCCTTCCAAAAATGGTGTCCTTTTAAACAACGGTAGAAGCCAAACTACAAAAATAGCAAATCTTATAAATTCCTTTAAGCTGAAATCCAGCCTGCTCTCCGGCCTCTGTCTTTGTGTAGTTGTAGAGTTGTGGTATTTGGGGGTCATTTATTTATAAACAGAGCTCTGAAGTTTTTGGCTGAACTCTGTTTTCCGTTCTAGGCAAATCTGTTATTTGTGGTTTGATTTGCTTTCTCGTTATTCCTACCGTATATCGCATCTCCTTTTCTGAGTAGCTTGACCAATTTCTTTCAAGATCGGTGCATTCTGTTCCTCCGTTACAAATTTCTCTGTGCATTTTTTCCCCCCAGGGTTTGCCTTTTAGAAGGGAAGGGTTGGGATTGTTCCAACACAGTGTATATTATGCACTGGTTTCTGATAATATAAGTTGTTCCTAGGTCAGGGGTGGGATTCAGCCGGTTTGGGCTGGTTTGGGCGAACCAAATGTTCATTTTACATCCAGTTCGGTGAACCGGTAGTTCTGAAGACCAGCTGGCCCCTCCCAGCCTCTCCCAGGAGTCTCCACATGCTCCATTCTGGCTCTCAGTTAAATTCAGGCCCAAAATGGGGTGCTGGGGGGATGTTGCGTCGTTCCACCCCCCGTGGCCCATTTTCATGCCCAGAAGACTGCAGGGAGGCCTCCTAGGCCCAAATTGGGATGCGGGGGGGGGGGGTGACACAGGGGTATGTGTGGAGCGTGAAGCACATGCTCACCGAATCGATTATTAAACCGGTTGCATCCCACCACTGTCCTAGATGCACATGAACCAGAGGTGGAATTCAAATTTTTTTACTACCGGTTCTTTGGGCGTGGTTTGGTGGGTGTGGCAGGGGAAAGATATTGTAAAATCTCCAGTCAGAGGTGATATTTTCCAGTTTTCTGAATTACTCAAAATTTCCACTACCGGTTCTCTAGAACTGGTTAGAACCTGCTGAATACCACCTCTGACATGAACTATATTTTCCTGCCCATATTGTTTGAGTATTTCTTTTTTAAAAAAAAAAAAATTATTCTTTAAAAACCAAAAACACAAAAATCTCATTTCCATTACCAGTTATTGTGTCATTGTACGTACGTGTTTGAGTATTTCATTGCAAAAACACCGATATCAATGCATAATTGATTTCTTGTTTAGAGACAGATTCAGGAAATGGAAATTACATAATTTCATCCTAAAGTGCAAATTACATTTCCTTTCTGCATTTTCCCTATTAAAAAAAATCTATCTGTAAGAATATTGGCTCATATAACTTTCATATAATGTTTGGCTGCCCAGCTCTTTCCATCTTTCCTTGTAAGATTCTATTCCCAGTTGTTTGAGCATTTTGGCAGTTGGTCTTGAGTGATCTCAGAAATTAAGCAGGCTGGAGGGATCAATAATGATGAAGATACTACATCCAGTTTTGGTCACTGTATTATAAAAAAAGATGAAAAGGGAGACAAAGATGGTTAGAAAGAGGACTGGAGGTTAAAACATATGAAGAACAGTTGCTGGAATTGGGATTGTCTAGTCAAACGAAAAGAAGGACTAGGGGAGACAGTGTTCCAATGTCTAAGGGGCTGCCACAAAGAAGAGGAAGTCAAGCTATTCTCCAAAGCCCCTGAGGGCAGGACAAGAAGCAACTTAGTGGAAACTAATCAAGGAGAGAAGCAACTGAGAACTAAGGAGAAATCTCCTGACAGTCAGAACAATTAATCAGTGGAAAACTTGCCTCCAGAAGTTGTGAATGCTCCAACACTGGAAGTTTTTAAGAAGAGACTGGACAGTCACTTGTCTGGAATAGTATACCATCTACTGTTTGAGCAGGAGGTTGGTCTAGATTAGAAGACCTTCAAGGTCCCTTCCAATTCTGTTGTTCTGTTAAGTCAGTGTCGAATCAAAGTGACTACATGGACAGATTTTCTCCACGGCAAACTTCTTCAACTTGGCCATTCATGGCTTTCCACAGTGCACCCATTGCTGCTATAATCAAGTCCACCTTGCTGCTGGTTATCTTCTCCTCCTCTTTCTTTCCATCTTCCCCAGCGTTATCGATTTCTTTGCATAACAGGTCCAAAGGATGACAATCTAGAAGTATCTGCCTCTAGACTGACTGGATCTTTGATCATTTGCTTGTTCAAAAATGTCAAGAACATATTCTCCTGCTTCTTTGAAGTCCAAGTTTGGCTTCCATAAATGGTCACAGACAAAAACCATTGCTTATCTCAATTCAGTTGCTTAGACAGTAAATTTCCAGGGAATAGAAGAGCTGGTAGGCTACACTGAGAAAGCTTCGTAGAAGAATGTAAACTGCTACTGTATTGTTGTCAAGAAAAATACTAGGGCATATCCATGAGATTTTACAGCAGCTTAACTCAACAGGAGAAAAAAAACTTTCCTTTTAGATTCTCTCTGTTGCCAGTCCTTGAGATACTTTCCAGTTTAGTTTTGGTGACAGCGCCCTCTAGTGGGATGTAAATATTGAATGATTTTAGAATGTCTTACATTCTAATGTCTTCTGTGTTATCCAGGTCAAGGTTGTCCCAAAGGTGCTTTTTTTTTTGTCTCAAGAGGCACTGGACTTTCTTGGTTTTTTCTTTGAAGACATTTCACTTCTCATCCAAGAAGCTTCTTCAGTTCTGACTAAAGAACTTCCTTATTTTGCAAAGCTTGTTCTCCGGCAATGTTGGAATTGTTAACTAGGGCAATACAAATCCTTTGCCAGACCAATTCTCAAATACAGTTCATCCGCCTGGAATCTGCATTGAATATTGGACATTAACATAACTGAGCGGGTTCAGAGGTATTTCTCGAGAAAAATACTCCACTCCTCCACTCACAATAGAACCCCTTATGCCTCCAGGCTCGAAATTTTGGGCCTGGATAATCTGGAACTGTGCCGCCTACGGTCTGATCTAAGCAAAAATTGTCTGCTATGACATCTTGCCTGTCAACGACTTCTTCAGCTTCAATCATAATAATACACAGGCAAACAACTGATACAAACTCAAGGTAAACTGCTCCAAACTCGATTGCAGAAAGTACGACTTCAGCAACAGAGTGGTCAACACCTAGAATGCCCTACCTGACTCCATTGTTACAGCCTCAATCCCTCACTGCTTCAACCTCAAACTGTCCACCGTGGACCTCACCCCATTCCTAAGAGGTCCTTAAAGGGGGCGTGCATAAGCGCACCAGCATGCCTACCGTCCCTGTCTTGCTGTCCCCATTTATCTGTATTTACTCCCTTTGTTCCTGTTTATGTTCATACTTATACTTGTTAAATTTATACATGTTTGACAAACAAACAATAAAATAAAAAAAGCTTGGTCATTCAGTCAGAGCTGAAGAAGCTTCTTGGATAAGAAGCGAAACGTCTTCAAAGAAAAACCAGAAAGTCCAGTGGCCTCTTGAAAAAAAGCATCTTTGGGAGAACGATTTTAGAGCTTTTTAAATTTCTCATACACGACTTCTAACCGCTCGATTATCAACCTTCAAAGTTACAATGGTATTGAAAAAAAAAAAGATTTACAATCAGTCCTCACATTCAGAAACCATTGCAGCATCCAGGTGATCAAAATTTGGGCACTTAGCAACAGAGAGGCATTTACAAATGGTTGTAGTTGCAGCATCCTGGGATCATCCGATCCTACAGGTAAGTCCTTGACTTACAACAGTTCACTTAGCGACCATTCGAAGTTACCACGGCCCTGAAAAAAGTGACTAATGACCATTTTTCACACTTAGCATCCGTTGCAGGTCACGTGATTTACATTCGGATGTTTGACAACTGTCGTGTCCTGGGGTGTAATATGATCCTGACAAGCAAAATCTTTTGGGGAAGCCAGATTCGCTTAACAACCATGTTACTAATTTAACAACTGCAGTGATTCGCTTAACAAAGGTGGCAAGAAAAGGAGTAAAATGGAACAAAACTCATTTAACAAACTGCTTGGAAAGATGGTTTAATGGTGGGCTGGTTGGAAAGATGGTTTAATGATGGTTTTTGCCCAGGACCACATTGAGGTCCTTGGCAAAATAGAACACATGGGTGAGAGAGGGAGGGAGATTTACACCCTCTGTTGGGCTTTGAACTTGCTTCCTGTTCCCGTTGCAAGAAATGTATCCTGATTGGTTGTCAGACTCCCAGGGGGCCATGCTGGGGTAACTTGATAGGTTGTCTTGAGTCCCAAGCCTGCTTGAATCTTGCTGGGTGATGTAATCTTCCCAGGTGCCATGTGGTGAGATGGTAGAGGGCTAATCCTGTTATGTCCAGAGGGCCATGTCTTTAAAAAAATGTTTCTCCTTTTCTCATCCAGAGAAATATAATATTCTGCCTTTTTAATATTTCCTAGAACATTTCATTCTTCTAGGAGATGGGTGGGGTGCTAACTTTCTACAAATGCTGACCATACCCTGGAATGATGTAATCATAAGAGATCAAACTCTGGCACATTAGAGAAAAGTGAATTGCCAATTTTCCTACCTTAGGCCCATGTGGACAAATCCACACTTATCAATGCTCTTTCTCTTCCTTTGCCCTGCAGGATATATGCACGTCATCAAGTTGTGTGTTCCTCATTTGGGTCACTAGAGGATGCAAGAGATTTGCAGATTGAAGATCCGGCTTTTGGTGTTGTACTAAGAATGAAAAAAAAAAAAAAAAACCCAGCTTCCTTTAAGGTGAAGTGGGATCCAAGCAGGATAGGATCAGGGTAGGCCATGTACCTTTGTTGGCAACAAGAGGGAAGTGGTTTGGATTTGTGACTTCTCCGGCAAGTTTGTGGGATTTTTGTGACTTTCTCTAGGAAGTGTATAGGATTTATGGAGAGCCTCTAATCTGAATATTAACCAGGCCAAGGAAATGAGTACCCTGATTTGGGGGTTATGATTCAAATTGGTCTGGCTGCAAAACTGTCGCAGAATATTAAAAATAAAGATCCCATGACCACAGCAGAAGCCCAAGCGAAGTAATAGCAGCCAATAGTACTCAGGGGTGGGCTGCTGGGGGTTTGCAGGGGTTCAGGAGAGCCCCTAGCTAAGATTCTGTGCAGTTCGGAGAACCCCCCCAAATCCCACTCCTGGCTGGCCCCACACACCCCTCCCTTCCCCTCCCCAGAGTCCCCAAGGGGCCCATTTTGGATGCTGGTAAGTGCAGGGCGTGCACGGAGGCTCGGGGAGGGCAAAAAACAGGACTCCCGGAAGTTTGGGAAGGCCAGAAATGGGCCTGTTTCCGGCCTCCAGAGAGCCTCTCTAGGCTTTGAACTTCCTGGGGCATGGGAAGAGTATCCTGATTGGTTGCTGTCAGAGGTCATAGCTAGCTTTGTAGGTTGTCTGTGTGCTAAGTTTGGTTGGAACTTGGTGGGCAGTGCAATGAAGGGCAATGAGATGGTTCTGTCTGATGGAGGTAGATCTTTGTTATGTAGAATAGAGTGACCCAGGCCTGAATGGCCCATTAACAAAGGATGGGGCAGCTGAGTTTCTGCCTCTCTGAGTTTCTACTTCTCTTTTAGGGGAAATATTCTGTCTTTTTAAAATATATCCTAAAATATTTCATTTTTCTAGGAGAGGGGTGGGTTTTAACTTCCAATATTATGAGGCATTGTTTCATCCAGATAAAGGTCATAATAATGAAAATTTTGATTATATACAGATGTTTTGCTCAAGAAGTTAAGGAAACCTAGAAGGATCTTGTCCATGAACAGATAACAGATAATCAGAGTTGGAATGCTATATATTACATCCTGTGAGACACTCCCTACCGCCAATAAAACACTGTCAGCCTTCCAGCAACCCTCCCCCCCTCCCAATAACTCTGAGACAGACATCTTCTCAAAGGTTCCTTTTTATTTGGATAGTAAACTGGCACAAACTGGAGAATCTCGAATTGGAAAGTTCTGGGCTTCCTTACAATAAGTAAAAACTACAAAATCCATTCCCTGCAGCCATCATCACATCACATGCTCCAATCACCATCCGTCCCAAGTTAAGACTTCCCCTCACTTATGTGCAAAATAACATGACCTTGAATTTGAAAAAGAATGTTGTTATGTCTAACTACGTACACTCCAAGAAATTCCCCCCTCCCACTTTCCCAGGCTCAATTGCGGCAGCATGGGAGCATCGGACCTCAATATGGCTTCCAAAGCTGATAACACCACTGAAAAATGTGACTTATGACCATTTTTCACACATATGACCGTTGCAGCATCCCAATGGCCACACATGATTTACATGGGGATGCTTGACAACTTGATTCATGTTTATGACCGTTGTTGTGTCCTGTCCTGCATGATCATGTGATTCCCCTTTGGCTGGATTTCCCCTCTGACAAGCGAAGTCAATGGGGAAATCCAATTCGCTTAACAACCATATTACTAATTTAACAAGTGCAACCATCCACTTAACAATGGTGGCAAGAAAGATCGTAACATGGCACAAAACTCACTTAACAAATGTTTTACTTAACAACATACATTTTGGGCTCAGTTATGGTCGTAAGTTGAGGACTACCTGTATACAAATTTCTGGTGGGAAAAAATAACAACTTATGACAAATCTCAACATGCTTTTAAATCACACAACCCAACTGTAGATATCCACTCTTTGCCTACTTGTATGACTTCATCCTCTCTTCTTTCCCCAGCTGTTTGGCCTCCAGGTGCCAACTAGTCTATTCTTTAACCATGGACCACGTGTTTTGTTTTTTTAATTGCCTTCTTCCAGAAAGAACTTGCCCTAACAACTAAGATAATTGGATTTGCAATCCTGTTCCTTTTAGGATGAAATGCATTTACTGACTGCATTTTTTAAAAACACACTCCAAAAACCAGAACAGGTGCCTGACCTTCTCAGCCTGGGCACAGCTTTTGGGGGCACGCTTCGAGGGAAGCTCCTCTGACCTTATACTTAAGCTTTTCTTGAAGAACGTTTTGCAGCCAGGTTGAGAAAGTTTCAGGGTGTTGCTTCTTACTTTCTGTATGACTTGGTGTAATTAAGTGGTTTGTTTCTCTTTCCTCTGGCGATGGCAAAGCTCATCTGTCCCACTGCCAAAGAAATGAACTGATAAAATCATAGTCTTGAAAGAGATGGTGTGAATCATCTGGGTTCCATAACATCATAGAGTTGGAAGAGATGGCACGTGGATCATCTGTGTTCCATAAAACCATAGAGATGGAAAGGGATGGCATGGATCATCTACTTTCCAACCTTCACTGTGGGCAGGAGAAACAATTCAGCCAATCGCGAGATACTTCCACTGAAAAATCTCCATAGATGGACAGAACCCACAACCCCCATAAGCAGTTGACTAAGATTTTTCCGATCGTCTTGAAGAAGAGATTACAGGTATCCCTCAACTAACAACATTTCGCTGAGTGACCGTTCGAAGTTACAATGGCCCTGAAAAAAAGTGACTTAGGACCATTTTTCACACTTCTGACCATTGCAGCATCCCTGTGGTCATGCAATTTACATTTGGACGCTTGGCAAATGACTCACATTTATGATGGTTGCAGTGTCCAGGGGTCATGTGTCCATCTTTTGCGACCTGTTGGGAAGCAAAGTCAATGGGGAAGCCAGATTCACTGAACAACCATATTACTAATTTAAGCATTGCAGCAGCGGTGGTATGCTACCGGTTTGCACCTGTTTGACTGAACTGGTAGTAAAAAAAGCCTCCCACAATCAGCAGAGAGGAGGGGAAAAAGCCTGGAGGATCAGCTGAGAGGAGAAAGAAGAGAAAAGTACAGGGTCGGCTATCTCACCCACCTCTGTGCTTTTCTCTTCTTTATCCTCTCAGCTGATTGGCACTGCAGGCCTCAGCTTGTGTGTGGGGAGCTGCGCGGGAATGTTAGGTGCATGTGCATTAGGTGTGCGCATGGGATCACCAAACTGGTAGTGGAACAGGTAGGATCCCACTGCTGCATTGCAGTGATTCATTTAACAAAAGTGGCAAGAAAGGTTGCACAACGGGGCAAAACTCACTGTCATGCCCTTGTTGGAGTCTGATTCTGAGGGGGAGATTGAGCAGCTGATAGGGAGTGGGAGTGTGGCTCCGGTGGCTGTGGAGGAAATTGGGGAAGGGCACAGTCCGGCTGGGCATTCAGAGGAAGACCCAGGGCCATCCCCTCTTCATCCTAGGGCACGCAGGGAGGAACGGAGAAGGGAGCAACATGGCTTACGGGAGAGAAAAAGGCCCTGATCCCTTTCATTAGTTGCAGCTGGGATATAAGAAAGGCATTTGCATACAGCACTTTGCTGGAAGCAAAGCATGCATTATCTTTGTGGAGGCTTATCTGGGTTTTGGCATCCTCTCAACTGTGTGTGCTTTGTTATCTTTTCGAAGTCTGCAATTTATTATCCTTGCCTGAAGTAATTATCCTTTAATTACTTCAGCGTGGTTTGTGTTGGCTTTTTTATTTCTACTTTATCTGTAGTTTGGGTTCGGATTGCATTTCTTCCTTTTGTAGACTGTTTTTGGAAGAGTTTGAGCTCCAGCCAAGGATAACTGGACATTGGGGGCCAAGTTGGAGGCATTAAAGGGAATTTATCTACTTTTGTGACTTTGTTATTTTTGTGCCACGCCCCGGGTCATCACACTCACTTAACAAATTTCTCACTTAGCAATGTAAATTTTGGGCCCCAATTGTTGTTGTACATTAAGGACTACCTGTACATTCATTTTGGCCATTTCCAAAGTAATCATTTTAGAGCATCTTCTAAGCCAGAAGTGGGGAATGATGGCTTTGTTATGATTTGTGGACTTGGCTGGCTCAGGAATTCTGGGAGTTGAAGTTCACAAGTCATAAAAGGGCCATCATTCCTCACTCCTGTTCTAAGCCATCCCAATCAAGCTGACTTGTTCAAACAACAGTGAAACAAGTTATCGCCTCATAATGATAATCACAGAAAATGCTTTGAACCTTTCCAAACCTGTCTTCAACCACGAAGCAAATGAGGTGGCTTCCCTCCCACCCTTGCCATGTTCCTTTTTGTTTTGTCATCAGCCCACAAAAACCTTTAATGTTTGATGAACAATCGGTAGTGATATAATCCTCTTCTTTTACAACATGGTGTCTCAATAGCCTCAAAAGTTATACATCATCTGTTGATGCTTCATCATCCATTGCATCAGAAGCCAAGACAGAGGCCAAGAAATAATGGTTAACTCCATGCTGATGCAATCAACTCTTTTGCTTTGTCAAAAGGCAGCTGGCCTTTCTTGGTTTTTCCTTGAAGAGGTTTCGCTTCTCATCCAAGAAGCTTCTTCAGTTCTGACTGAATGGCGGAGGATTTATAATATAAATCTCCACCAAATCTAAATCCTTCCATTCTCCACCATTCATTCTCTCCCGCAGGCTACGAGTTTGACAGCCCCCTAAGCAAAATCTAGCTTTTTGTTCAAAAGGCACGTCCCAACCAAGTAATTTATGGAGTCCCAACTCCCAAATGTTACTTTCAATCAATCTCAATGTCTAAAATTATTCGAATTATTTAAAAACATTTTGATAATTGTATTTGAGTGTCATTGTAGTACAATCTACATGATGTACAGTATTTTGTCTTGTGGATTTCAATTTAATGTTGTTAGAGAAAAAAGTACATAGGGTTCACTGATATTAAAAGTGTGAGGTTCAGGCATGACCGAAACAAAAATACAAAGTGTTTCAATAATGTGGGTTATGAAAGCTAAATTTGGTATGTTTCTCCCTCACTCCAGATTTGAATTCTCATTTTCTGATTTGTAACAAGTGTGGCATAAAATGGCTGGTTGACTGTTCGAAGGATGGAGTTAGCTATTTCTTTCCCTTCGCAACAGTTCCTACTTGAGATATTTCCCCTCCTACTACAGGTAGTCCTCAACTTACAACCACAACTGAGTCAAAATTTCCATTGCTGACTAAGACAGTTGTTAAGTGAGTTTTCCCCCTTTTCCCAACCTTTCTTGCCATGAATCGCTGTATTTGTTTTGTCAGGAACACGATTGTTAAGTGAATCCTCTTCCTCGTTGGCTTTGCTTGTCAGAAGGTCACCAAAGGTGATCACATGACCCCAAGACACTATAACTGTCAGCTTTGGAAGCCATATTGAGGTCTGATACTCCCATGCTGCCACAATTGAGCCTGGGAAAGTGGGAGGGAGGAATTCATTGGAGTATATCTAGTTAGACATAATAAAATTCTTTTTCTGCTTCAAGGTCAGGTCGTGTTGCGCATAAGTGAGAGGAAGTCTTACTTTGGGACGGATGGTGATTGGGCCATGTGATGTGGAAATGGGTGTAGGGGATGGATTTGTAGTTTTTACTTATTACAAGGAAGCCCGAAATTTTCAGATCCGGGATTCCACAGTTGTGCCAGTTAGTATCCAAATAAAAGGAAATTTTGAGAGATGTATGTCTTGGAGTTATGGCTGGAATGGAGGTTTGCTGGAATGCTGACATTATCCTAAATCTGAAAGTCATAAATGTGAGTCAGTTGCCAAGCCAAGAATTTTGATCACACTGCCGTCGGGATGCTGTGATGGTTGTGTGAAAAAGGGTCATACGACACCTTTTTTTCAGCACCGTTGTAACTTTGAACAGTCACTAAATGAACTGTTGTAAGTCAAGGACTACATGTACACTTCCCTTTCCTCCCCTCAGTAAAGGAAAGGGAAGTGTACAGGTAGTCCTTAACTTAACAACAGTTTTTAAATGTTAACTACGTTGTTAAAATACCACAGGATTCTCACCGTTGTCACAATCTTTGCTTTCTCAATGAAGCAAAAGGATGAGCAATTGAAGAAGGCCTGACTTTTTCTTGCAGGACAAACTTGCTAAATTTCAAACAGATCATCTCCCAGTTTGCTTGGCTAGCTAGCCTTACACCATTGCAACCATATTGTGTGGCATTTTATTCATGTATTCAATCTGTACATATAGGAGTTTCTTATTATTTAGCTCTTTATACCCAGGTTGGGCCTGTCACTCTTTCTCAGCCCTAATTTACCTCACACAGGTTGTGTGATAGGGAAGGCAGTAGGAGGAAGGAGTATTCACCATCCCAAGGTATTTATGCAAAGGCGGGATAAAAATAAATAAATAAACAAATATCCTGCCTTTGGTGTGAAAGGTCAGGAGAGGAGTTCCCGTAGAGTTCCCTCCTCCCAATTTTATTCCCAGTAGGCATTTCAGTAGGCTGCTTCTTTCTGCTTCTTCCTTCTGCTTTTGGCTGCATGCAAGAAAAGCAGCAAAAATGAGTCTTTGCAACCCTGCAAGGCCTCCTGCTCCAAGAGGCTGCGCCGGCACGACAAGTCTCACAAAGACTCATTTCTGGTGGAGTTTGGGGGAGAGAAAGAAAGACTTCTGCTGCTTCTGCTGCTTTCCTTGCATGAAGCCAAAAGTCTCTCTCTCTCTCCCTGAAAATGGAGCTGGATATGGTATCCTGTGATCCCAAGTAAAGAACAATCGATTGGTATGAAAACGGGGTGGGGAATTTTCCTGCAGACTTTTTTGAGGATTTTCCCAGGGTCTCTGGTCCGCAGGATTTAAAATGATGAGTTTGGTGGTCCCTGAGGTCCAAAAGGTTGGCGACCCCTGGCCTGGGGGATTGAGAATCTCCATAGACTCTTCAGCTCTCCTTGAGTTCGCAACGGGACTTTCTTCTTGTTTTGTTGTTTTCCCTGAAACAGTTTTGCTTCTCATTCAAGAAGCTTCTTCAGTTCTAACTGAAGGAGAAGAAGTTAGAAGAATCAGAACTGAAGAAGCTTCTTAGATGAGGAAACCCCACCCCCAATAAAGTTCAGTTTGGGGCAACCATGACCTGGAGGATTGAAAATTTCCTTGAGTTAGCAAATGGACTTTCTTGTTTTTTTTTCCCCTTGAAAAGGTTTCACTTCTCATCCAAGAGGTTTCTTTAGTTCTAACTGAAGAAATTAGAATTGAAGAAGCTTCTTGGATGAGAAGCAAAATGTTTTCAAAGAAAAAAAAATACCAAGAAAGTTAAATTGTTTTTTTTTTTTTAAAGCACCTTTGGAGCAACCCTGGCCTGGAGGATTGAGAATCTCTATAGACTCTTCAGCTCTCCTTGAGTTAGCAAGACTAGGTTTCTCCTTTCCTCTGTGGTGATCTCTCATATGGTTGCAAGGTCTATTTGTTTTGCATTGTCTTTGGCCTAGATTTTGCAGCAAAGCTAGCAAGGCAAGGGGAAAGGGGAGGGTTTTTTTTTTTTTAATCAGCTGGCCTATTGGTGAGTCTAATGCTAAAAAGGTCTGAGAAGGATTATTGATTCAAAGTCTCCTCCATGGAGGTTACGTGGCTGAAGAAATTAGAACCTGCATCTCCCCGTTTCTACTCTACCCTGTTTATCACTACTGCACACTGCTTCTTCTTCTGGGGAGTCTTTGGTGCTCTCTGAGCTTGGTTATAGCCTTTGCAGACATTTCATTACCCAAATAGGTAACATCATCAGGGTTAGAAGGGGGGGGGTTGGTTTCTGTTTATATTCAAATGGCTTGTCCTGTCCGTATTGGTGGGAGTGTTCTTGGTGGTGA
Source organism: Bungarus multicinctus (assembly GCA_023653725.1). Lineage (NCBI taxonomy): Eukaryota > Metazoa > Chordata > Lepidosauria > Squamata > Elapidae > Bungarus > Bungarus multicinctus. The sequence continues at coordinate 25,502,780 of CM042834.1, forward strand.
TTCTTGATTAGACTGTGGGTTACTTTTCCCAGTCTTACACTAACACAGACAGGGCAAGCCACTTCTTCATAAACAGACAGGAAACCCCACTTCCTTCTAGCACTGATGATGTTACTTGGTTGGTAATGAAATGTCTGCCAAACAACAACAACAACAATAAGCTCAGTGAGCACCAAGGAGCTCACAATTCAACCAATGACGCGATTCAATTTTTTTTTACTACCGGATCTGTGGGTGTGGCCAGGTGGTCATGTAACTGGATGTGACTGAGGAGGTCAAAAGTTTTTTTTTTTTCACAGCAACTGCCCCCCCATCTCCCCATGCCCTGTTTTTGACCTACTGAGCCTCAGGGAAGCCTCCTGGGTGCTGAAAAAAAAAGCATTTTGAAGTCTTCCAAGGTAAGTACAACAGTAGTGAGGGATCAGCTGTGCCCCACGATTTAGATTAGCTAGGAAGCAAGAAATCAGACAATTGCCTGCTTTCTAGCTAATCTAAATCATGTGACACAGCTGATCGTTGCCCAGCTGATTGTCGGAAATACCGGTTCAGGTGAACTGGTAGCATTTTTTACTACCGGGCCAAACTGGCAGCATTTCACCTCTGAGTTCAACACTGATCTACAAAAATTCTCTTCTATTGGTACTGTTTCTTTTGTTAAAAGAGACTCCTTGGTCCAAATTGATAAAAGAAATGTCCGTCTGGGTTCAGTTCCAAGTAGGGAGAAAGATGGAAACATGGAGGCTAATTGGAAAGATGGTTTTATTGATGGACAGGACCACATGAGGTTTAGAGCCTGGGCCGAGCAGCTGAGCACATGGAGGAGGGAGGGAGTGTTACCTTCTCTTGGGCTTTGAACTTGAGCTTCCTGTTCCTGTGGCAAGGGAAAGTACCCTATTGGTTGTCAGACTTTCAGGGGGTGGGGGTCTTAGCTAACTTTGTAGGCTATTTGTGTCCTAGGCTTGTTTGAATCTTGCTGGGTGATGTAATGAAGGGGCTTGGTTGTGCCATGTGGTGAGTTCTGCTGATAGATGATCCTATTATGTCCTGGAGGGTGAAGGTCTTTTGTGTTGTAGATAAGCTGGCACCAAAATATCTGCTGGGGGCACGGTGCTAGGGTCTGAGTTTCTGTTCTTTGTCTTTAAAAACCTGTTTCTCCTTTTCTCATCCAGGGAAATGTAATATTCTGCCTTTTTAATATTTCTAAAGTATTTCATTCTTCTAAGAGGGGTGGGTGCTAACTTTCTTCAAAAACCTTCCAGTGGTGTTTTTGGCTGAGGGGGAACTTCTAGATCTCTCACTCAGGGGTGGGATTCAAATTTTCAAACAACCGGTTCTGTGGGCATGGCTTAGTTGGTGGGTGTGGCTTGGTGGTCATGGGACTGGGTGGACATGGCTTGGTGGTCATGTTATTGGCTAGGTGTGGCCAATTCAACATCACTCACATCAAGGCACGCATCTCCTCGCCTGGCCTCTCATGACTGTGGGGATGCTGCAACAGTCGTAAGTGTGAAAAATGGTCATAAGTTACTTTTTTCAGTGCCATTGTAACTTTGAATGGTCACTCCATACAAGCAAAGTACCAGCAAAGGAGGAGAAAAAAACTCCAGAGAAGTTCCAGAGACAGGAAATCTAGTCCTGCCAAGAATGTAATAAGGGTTAATGGAGAGGCAGTTTCTGTAAGCAACACCAGAATGTTTCCTTCCTGCCTTCCTTACAGGATTAGGCCAGTAATTTCTTCTAACATCTGGTTCTCCAAACTGCTTAGAATGTTAACAATCGGTTTTAGCGAATAGGTGCAAACTGGTAGAATCTCACCCCTGATACACCTGTGTTCCGGTTTGAGCACTCAATGCCAAAAAGGTTTGCTATTACTGGTATAGGATCTTCTACTTGAGCAGGGGGTTGGGCCTCCAAGGCCATAACCAGCTCAATTCTTATTGGTTGATTGAATGCCAAACGTCCTTTTGCAATTTCCAACCCACATTTCTGATGAGTTCATTCGGGCTGGGACTTCTTCAGAGATGTGATCACTTCTTTTTAGGTATCTGCTTTCTCAGGCTGAGTTGTCATTTATAAGATAAGTGGCTAAGAGTTTCACTTGCCCTTATCTCTTGATGGTTGGTTTCTACTCTTCCTCCCCCTTCTTTTCCTTGCCTCCCGCAATCTCTGACAGCTGCCCATCTCTATCTAGCCTTTTCTGGAAGTCATTGCAACTCATGTGACTTCCTTCTAGGGGCTTGGGTACCAAGCCTATGTTATACACCTCAATGCTACCCTTGTTGGAATAAGAGGGAATAAGTCGGTTTAATAGCTGACTGGGGGAAGTCCATTCTCAGTTTGAATCCTAGAAAAACCAAGTGGTTGTGGAAGTTGGGCCTCCCAGAATTGGCACTTTTAATCTTTGGTTCTGCATGACTTTGCACTGACATGCTTAAGATTGCTATGCAGTCTGGGGGTCTTTCTGGATTCTTAGCAATAGCACTTAGATTTATATACCGCTTCATGGTTTACTTATTTTTATTTATTTATTTAGTTTATTTGGTTTGTCAATTGTTTACAAGGTAATAGGTATAAGTAAAAACATAGTTATGAATATATGGATACATATAAGAAAAATTAAAAAATAAAAGAAACAATAGGACAGGGACAGTAGGCACATTGGTGCGCTTATGCATGCCCCCTACAGACCTCTTAGGAAAGGGGTGAGGTCAATAGTAGACAGTCTAAGCTTAACGTTTTTGGGGTTTGGGGAAGAATCCCCAGAGTCAGGTAGAGTATTCCAGACATTGACCCCTCTGTTGGTGAAGTCGTATTTCCTGCAACCAAGTTTGGTGCGATTAACCTTGAGTTTGTATCTATTGTTTGCTCTTGTATTGTTATGGTTGAAGCTGAAGTATTCATTGACAGGTAGGACATTGCAATGTATGATTTTATATACTATACTTAGTATACTTAGATAGTGCTTTACATCCCTCTCTAAGCAGTTTATAGCATCACTATAATGCCCCCAACAATCTGGATCCTCATTTTACTGACCTCGGAAAGATGAAAGGCTGAGTCAACCTTGAGCTGGTGAGAATCGAACTGCTGGCATTCGGCAGTATTAGGTTGTAATACTGCTTTCTAATCACTGCACTATCATGGCTCTTAGCTTCTGCTCAAGGAGCAGGATGGTAGCTATGGCCCAGAACATCTTTGTAAAGGTTCTGTTAGATCAGGAACACACAGAAAGTTGCAAGGAATCTGATTTATTAGCACTCTATTAAAGAAACAATTGGTGGACCACACCACACTGAACAATATTGATGGGACTTGATTGAAGCTGGAACTTGGATCGAGGACCTTTCAATCAAGATTCAGGCCCCTGTATGGCATTGGGATGGGGCAAGGTCGACTGCCTATTCCGGAGCAGAGCAACAAACAAGATTAGGAGGCTGTAGGTTAAAACCTATGAAGAACAATTGCAGGAATTGGGTACATCTAGTCTAGTAAAAAGAAGGACTAGGTGTGACATGATAGCATTGTTCCAATATTTTAATAGATCAACAGAGTTGGACGAGACCTTGTAGGTCATTTAGTCCAATCCCTTGCCCAAACAGAAGACCCTACACCATTTCTGACAGATGGCTGTCAAGTCTCTTCTTGAAAGCCTCCAGCGATGAAGCTCCCACAACTTCCGAGGGCAAGTTGTTCCATTGATTGCTCGTTCTCACTGTCAGAAAATTCCTCCTTATTTCCAGGTTGAATCTCTCCTTGTTCAGTTTCCATCCATTATTCCTTGTCTGGCCTTCAGATGCTCTAGAAATTAGTTTAACCTGCCTTTACTCTCTGTGGCAGCCCCTCAAATATTGGAAAACTGCTATCATGTCTCCCCTAGTCCTTTTTCTCCCACTAAACTAGCCATGCCCAGTTCCTGCAATGGTTCATTATATGTTTTAGCCTCCAGTCCCCTAATCATCTTGGTCGAGGAGCTGCCACGATGAAGAGGGGATCAACTTATTTTCCAAAACAGCACAAGGCAAGGCAAGAAGCAATCCAAGGAACAAAGCAACCTAGAACCAATGAGAAATTTCCTGACAGTGAGACCGATCAACCAGTGGAACAGCTTGCCTTCAAAAGTTTAAAAGTGCTCCATCACTGGAGGCTTTTAAGAAGAGACTGGACAGCCACTTGTCTGAAATGGTATAGGGCCTTCTGCTTGAGCAGGCAGTTGGGCTAGAAGACTTACAAAGTCCCTTCCAAACTCTCATGTTCTATGTTCTACCTCCAAGTTTCCTCCCAGTCCTATGATTGCATGAATAGTAGTAGAGCTAAGGATGTGGCAAGCCGCTCTGGTGTGGGCTGGAGAGGAGAAGAAGGCAACATCATGAGAACAGAGGTGGAAAAAGATGTTGCCAGGGCATGTTAGGGATGAGGTAGGAAAAAGCCCCAATACTTGATCCAAAGATACCCAGGGAACTTCCATGGCTGAAGGCATCCTGAAAATTGTATCTCCTTTATCTTAGTCCAACACTTTAACTTCTTCCCTTCTGATTTATGCAGCGCTATTATTCATACCGGTTTCTCGCCAAGTTTATTGATCAAGAGAAGTGATATAAAAATGGGTTTTATTTTGTCTTTGTTTGTTTAAAACAAAGACTTAGGCAAGAGACTTTGCTTATCTTCTGATTTCCTTTCTAAAAAAAATACGTGTGGGCAGCTTCGCTTATAAGAATTTGAGCAGGAGGTTAATTCCAAGTGGTTGACCTCATTTGAGAACCCTGGGTATGGCTGATTTGATATGGCCACCTGTGGGTTCCTTTTATTACTGTGCTTTCAATGTTGGCGTACGGTAAGTTGCTTTGAAGAGGTTGACAATGGAAAATTGTGAAACCAATAAGCTTGAAATGAAATAAACAAAACTGCCAGATGCTCAAAAAAAAACAACCCTAGTCAGAACGTATTCGTATGGGATCCAAACATGACAAAACATGGGATGGTTGTTCCTCCTTTTGTAAAGGCTGAAATTGAGACCAAAAAAAGTCCATATTCTAAGTCCATTTGATTTTGTTCTTTGCAAATTTGAAGAATCCAAGAACATAGTTGGAATGGTTTGAGGATCTTTGATGCTTTCTGAACTTGGTTGCGTTCTTGCAGATGTTTCTTTACCAAACTAAAGTGCCTACAAAAAAATCACAACCTGTTCTGACCAAGGCTTCTGAGACTGTAATTAAGCACACGCTTAGTTAAAACTCTTGTTTTATTTCAGTGCTGGGAATTATGTTCATTCCCAGCCAATAATGAGTCCCAAATAGTCCCTCGAGATAAGCACCCACCTTTCTTTCCTTTGAATTGCTGTCAGCAACAAAAGTGTCAAAATGAATTATAAAAAAACAACCGATGTACAAAGTCTACACAGAGCTTCAAGGATTAATCTCAACAGAACGAACAACTTTGCTTCCTGCAAAGGTTTCATCACCTTTGCCTGTCCTTTATACCTTATGGGAGGAGAAATAGCTCCCAGCCTTACTCCTGAGTCGTCCCTTTTGTTTCAGCTGCTGCCGCCTTCTAGCAGCTCTGCTCACACACGCATTGGGAATAGGCTCCCCAGTTCCTCTGCCTTGCTGCTGCCAGAGTCCCACTCCCAGATGGTCCCTGGCCCCATCTCTGCATCAGATTCAGGACCCTCCAAGTCCTCTCCAGACTCCCGGACTGATCCCCATTCTTCCCCACTGTCCGATTCTGCTGCCGTCTACACAGGCTGCTGGCGAACCACAACACAACCAAACTCACTTCTATGCTTGATTTGTGTGTATGCGCGTTCATTTAAATGTGTTGTTGGATTCTATTCTAGCAATATATTCAAAATGGTAATCCTTAACCAATGACCACAATGGAGCCCAAAATTTCTGTCTGCTAAGCGAGACAGGTGTTAAATAATTTTTGCCCCATTTTACGACCTTTCTTACTACATTTGTTAAGTGGATCATTGCAGTTCGTTAGTAACATTGTTGTTAGTAACATAGTTGTTAAGTGAATCTTGCTTCCCCATTGACTTTGCTTGTTGGAAGGTAGAAAAACATTGCAATGGTCATAAATAGGAGCCCGTTGCCAAGCGTCTGAATTTTCATCCCATGACCATGGGGATGCTGCAATGTGTGAAAAATAATCATAAATTATTTTTTTCAGCGTCGTCGTAACTTTGAATGGACACTAAAGGAACTAGTGTAAGTCGAGAACTACCTATAATGCCTAGTTGCTATAAACAGGAAGAAAAACTCGAGCTCCAATTTATCTTTCAGCAAAATTAACATTGCATTTGTATTATTAGATCCTTGGCCAGGATTATCGTGAAAGTGAAAAAGGAATTAGGTAAAGTCACTTTTCGTTTGAACTCCCAGCTTTTCTCTTGAAATTGGCTAGTCTCAACTGTGGACAAAATAAAAAAGGGAAATGACACTATTGAACTTTCAGTTCTAATCTGAAAAACTAACATTTGAACGACAGGTTTATGATATAGAGTCAATTTGATATGTGCCAGAAATGTGAGGGTTTGATTCTTACTACGTTTTAGCTATTATGGCCAATGGAAGAGATGATGGAGATGTAGTTCAGAATATTGAGGGTCTCAGTGTATCTAATTCAATATAGATAGATGGAATAATTGTATTTCCGGGAAAACCCAAGACTCTAAGCACTGTGACGGAGACCAGATCAAAAAATTAAGCAATACAGGAATTCTATTTTATTGTTGTGGGGCAGTGATGGCTAACTTTTTCGGCACCAAGTGCCAAAGCGTGTACACTGCATCCTCAAAATGCAATATGTGCGTGCCCCCCCATGCACGCACACACAACTCCCATGCATGCTCCCTGCCCCTGCACATGTGTGCATGACCTCTGCACATGTGGCCCGCACTCCATGCATGCACGGCAGAGACCTAAAGACCAGCTGGCTGGTGGGAGGCACTCACACACGTGTGCGGAGGAGCTGAGCTGGGGCGACAGCTTGCATGCCCACAGAAAGTGCTCTGCCTGCCACCTCTGGCTTGTGTGCCATAGGTTTGCCATCAGGGTTATAGGGTACAGCAGTGGTGGGATGCTGCCGGTTTGGACCGGTTGTAGCGAACCGGTAGTTCTCACCATCCGCTGCTCCCCATCTCACCCCCGCCCTATCCTGTCCTATATTTCCTTCTTTCTAGCTCAGCTGATTCGTGCGGCACAGCTGATTTCCGCACTTCAGCTGTTATATTTACCAGAGCTGCCCTAGAAAGTAAGCGGTTGAGTTTCAAATTGTTGCATTTTGAACACTGTGCATGCATATCCTCACAGAACCGGATGTTAAACCAGTTGCAGCCCACCACTTGGGTACAATAGCAGACTTTTGAAAGCCTGCCAGAGTTCCTGTCTGCCCCCTCTTATGCCAAACACAATCAAGCTGGGATTATTTTGAGTTTCTTTCCCACCCTTTCCACTTTCCAAGGACTGAGTTACCATTTCTCTTCTCTTAACAGTTCATACAACCTTTCATCAAAATTATCTCCACAGTCTTTCACTAAGATATCTGAAATTAGATTAGGGCAGGTTGTTCTAAGTCACTGCAATTGTTTTCAGTTGAAATGGTTAACCCAAATGGCTAGAAAGCTAATCAGAACTCTTGGAGCAGATCCTTAACATCCATAAATGGATAGAATTAGGATGGTGAGTCTATCAGATAGAAAAGTGAGTGGTGGCTTTGGGTTGTCATGCCTCTTCTACTTTTGATGCTCCTTTTTATTTTTCCTTCATGAAAGCGAGTATGGAGCTACCAGGCAATTGGGCACAACCACACAACTGTATGCTGATTGGTCAACAACCTTGACCTGTGTAGAAATTATAAATAGACTGTGCGCTGGAATACAAAGATTAGAAGGCACTCTAAGAAAATGGGACTTTGCTATAGAACAGGGATGTCAAACACAAGGCTGGATCCAGGGGCTGGATGTGGTCAGATCCAGCCCACAGGGCTGTCCTGGAAAATGTAAGGGGCCGGCCTGCGTCGTTTCAGCCAGTCTACCCAATGCGAAGAGGAAACATTGGGCCAATGTGGCTTCGGCCCAGTCTACCCAATGCAAGGAGGAAACTTTGGGCCAGTGTGGCTTCAGCCCAGTCTACCTAGTGCAAGGAGGAAACATTGGGCCAATGGGGCCTCGGCCCAGTATACCCAATGTGAAGAGGAAACATTGGGCCAGTGTGGCTTCGGCCCAGTCTATCTAATGCGAGGAGGAAACCTTGAGCCAGTGTGGCTTCGGCCCAGTCTATCTAATGTGAGGAGGAAACCTTGAGCCAGTGTGGCTTCGGCCCAGTCTATCTAATGTGAGGAGGAAACCTTGAGCCAGTGTGGCTTCGGCCCAGTCTATCTAATGTGAGGAGGAAACCTTGGGCCAGTGTGGCTTCGGCCCAGTCTATCTAATGTGAGGAGGAAACCTTGAGCCAGTGTGGCTTCGGCCCAGTCTATCTAATGCGAGGAGGAAACCTTGAGCCAGTGTGGCTTCGGCCCAGTCTATCTAATGCGAGGAGGAAACCTTGAGCCAGTGTGGCTTCGGCCCAGTCTATCTAATGTGAGGAGGAAACCTTGGGCCAGTGTGGCTTCGGCCCAGTCTATCTAATGTGAGGAGGAAACCTTGGGCCAGTGTGGCTTCGGCCCAGTCTATCTAATGCGAGGAGGAAACCTTGGGCCAGTGTGGCTTTGGCCCAGTCTACCTAGTGCAAGGAGGAAACATTGGGCCAATGTGGCTTCGGCCCAGTCTACCCAATGCGAGGAGGAAACTTTGGGCCAGTATGGCTTCAGTCCAGTCTACCTAGTGCAAGGAGGAAACATTGGGCCAATGGGGCCAGTATACCCAATGTGAAGAGGAAACATTGGGCCAGTGTGCCTTCAGCCCAGTCTACCTAATGCAAGGAGGAAACCTTGGGCCAGTGTGGCTTCGGCCCAGTCTATCTAATGCGAGGAGGAAACCTTGGGCCAGTGTGGCTTCAGACCAGTCTACCCAATGCGAGGAGGAAAGTTTGGGCCAGTGTGGCTTTGGCCCAGTCTACCCAATGCGAAGAGGAAACATTGGGCCAGTGTGGCTTCAGCCCAGTCTAACCAGTGTGAAGAGGAAACATGCCAGCAGTTTAGGGAGTGGCATCAAGCTGGCCCACCCAGTCAGCCACGCCCACCCAGTTGGTCACACCCACCTGGCCCCCAAGGTCAACCACAGCCCTGATGTGTCCCTCAATGAGATTGACTTTAACACCCCTGCTATAGAAGATACTCTGTGTGGATATGGAGAAGAATAATCCGTTACACACAGGATATGGTGCAATACAATATAAATTCAATAAATAAATAAATAATAAATAAATAACATATTACCCAGATTATTGGGGGGCAATATGCTGACTCTGAAAACCGCTTAGAGGGGACTGTAAAGCACTATATAGTGGTATATAGGTCTAAGTGTTATTGCTATCTCTATGATCTATTTTATACTTATTTTACTTGCTCAGTGTTGAATGATATATGTCTATAATTTGAAGGTGCTTCTGACACGAATAAAGTATGAATGCTCTGGAGTTGTTTTTCTTCCAATCTAGCTTTATGCATCTTCTCCATCTATAAATGGGAAGCCATTACCCACCACCTCTGCCTCCTGCAGGAAATACAGTAGAGGTAATCTAGAAATGGAACCAAACCATTGGCTGCAATCTCAGGAAATCCACACGATTGTGCCCATAAGGATTCCTTGAACCTGCATTTCTCAGTGAATTTGAGGTAAAAGTTTATCTTAAGTTAAGACTGGGAACGTTTCCACCATTTGATAGCTTAGATAATTTAGATAAAGTATAATACTTGTATAATAAATTACAATAATGTTGATAAAGAAGAGCTGTAATGTAGCCATAATTTAGAAGCGCAAAATGTAGGTGGTTGCCTTCCTCTTTTTTAAAAACAAACTCAATATCTTATCAATTTGCTTAAAACAAAAGATATCGATTTAGGAATATCTCAAAGAAACAGTCACTTTTACATAATGTTTTCTCCACATACACACCCACTATATCAGCGGTCTCCAAGCTTGGCAACTTTAAGACTTGTGGACTTCAACTCCCAGAATTCCTCAGCCAGCTATTCTGGCTGGAGAATTCTTATTATTATTCTTATTCTTATTAATGGAATTTCTATACCGCCCTTCTCCCTAGGGACTGAGGGCAGTGTACAGCCAATCTAGACCCCAAAACAGTACAAAAGTTAAAAAAGAATTAAATTAAATACTGGCTGATTAATAAGAAAATCCACCCCCCCAACCTTAAAACCCCGGTTAAAATCGAAGATAATACGGAGACAAGTTAAAACCATCTCAGCCCAGGCCGGCCTGCTCAAAGAGCCAGGTCTTCAACGCGCGCCTGAAGGCCCTCAGGTCCGTGCCGGTACAAAGTTCCGGCGGCAGAGTATTCCAGAGGGCAGGGGCCCCCACAGAGAAGGCCCTACTCCTCGGGGCCGCCAGACAACACATAGCGGCCGACGGCACCCGGAGAAGGCCCTCCCTGTGTGAACGCACCGGCCTGCTGGAGATCACTGGTAGAATGCGGTCCTGCAGGTAACCTGGCCCAATGCCATGGATCGCCCTAAAGGTCAAAACTAGAACCTTAAAGCGAACCCGGAGAGCCACCGGCAACCAATGCAGCTCGCGCAGGAGAGGCGTCACATGGGCGCTACGCGACGCCCCCATGATCACCCGCGCGGCTGCATTTTGCACCAGCTGGAGTCTCCAGGTGCTCCCCGCAGGGAGCCCCATGTAGAGGGCATTACAATAGTCCAGGCGAGAGGTGACAAGGGCCTGAGTGACCGTGCGCAGGGCATCCCGATCCAGAAAGGGCCGCAACCGGTAGATCCGACGGATCTGATGAAACGCCCCCCTGGAGATGGCTGCAATATGATGTTCAAGCGATAGCCGTACATCCAGGAGGACTCCAAGATTGTGAGCCCTCTCTGTGAGGGGCAAAATTTCCCCCCCAATAGCCAGCGAAGGTGTCAACTGGCTATATCGGGGCGCCGGAAACCACAGCCACTCGGTCTTGGATGGGTTGAGCCGAAGCCTGTTCCCGCCCATCCAATCCCGCACAGCCTCCAGGCACCTAGACATAGCCCCCACAGCATCGTTGGGGTGGTCTGGGAGTTGAAGTCCACAAGTCTTAAAGTTGCCAAGTTTGAGGACCCCTGCATTATACTTATGATCACTGGATCCCCATCTGATTCCTTTCCTCTCTCTTTTGCAACTCTTTTGACTCACAGCCAAATGGTGTTGGGCTGATTCTGCATGTGGGCAGTTTGTGGTAAGCCAAATGATTGTGTCTTTTTTTTGGGGGGGGGGGATTTGCTCTCTTCCTTTTCAACCATCTAGAAGGGAAATTACCTGCCAGTCATGGTGTCACAGCAAGAATGGTTGCGTTAGGAGGCTGGACTCCTTTTAGTTATCTCTTCCTTCTCCTAACCCAAAGGATTGAAGTCACAAAGAGACCTGAGTCACAAATTCTACTAACCATTTCCCTTTCTTTCCTCTAGGCAAGAGATTCTAACCACCAAGGTCTCTTTGGGAGGTGTGTGTGTGCGTGTGTGTGTTACTCAATTGTTTCAATTCTTTCACTACTTCAGCCTTGCACTACCCCAGTGGGGATCACAGAGTTCAAGCAGTTTTGATAGCCAAGAAAGTCATTCTTTTGAAATTCACATCTCTTTAATAGAAATTGATGGCTGGACTTTCCACAATCTTTCTTTTTAAAATAAATTTTATTAATTACATAACAGGTAACAGATAATCAGAGTTGGAAGGGACCTTGTAGGTCATCTAGTGACCAATGTTAAAATATTGGACACAGTGTAATTATCCTGGCATTATCTCTACCGTACACATTGAGATATAAAACGAATAACATATACACTTCTCCTGCGTCATCAGTTTTGAATAATTAATCTATCCAGTATATCCTTTTACATTTACAACATAAAACATCATACATTGCTAATTTTATTACAATTGTTCTGTCAACTGTATTCATTTATATTTACACATATAACATCAAATTTCAGTTCTGCATATCCTAATTATTTTCTGTTCCGACTCCCACCTCTGTTCCAACCATTGACAGAATCTATTCCAAATCTCATGATATTCTGTCTCTCATTTATCATTCAGTTCTAAGGTCAGCCTTCCATTTCTGCACAAACCAGTATTTTCTGTATTATCCCTCTTTCTGAAGGGATATCTCCATTATTCTATTGTTGGGCATAAGCCATTGTCACTGATGTTGTGATATGTAAAATTAAATATATCAAACTTTTTATAATTCCTAATAAGAATAACTCAGGTTTAAATTCTAAATTTTGTCCAACCATTTCTTCCAGCCACATCTGTATCCATCACCAAAAATCCTTAGCTTTTTTACATAACCACTACATGTGGTAGTATGTGCCTAATACATGATTACATTTCCAACATCTCGGTGAGATATTACTGGACATTTTCGTGAATCGTGCTGGGGGAAGATGCCATCTGTAAAAAAATTTATATAGATTTTCCTTATATGATGTGGCCAACATTCATTTCCTAGTTCTTTCCCACAATTTCTGCCATTTTTCCAATTCAATATTACATCTGAAATTTTTGGCCCATACTACTATTGTTTCTTTGACTTGTTCTTCCTCCATTTTATAATCTAATAAATAGTTATACAATAGTTCCACAATCTTGATGTGGCTACGCAATCGGTCCTTTGACTTTGGAAAGATAAATGTATTAATGACTCAGTGGTTTGGAAATCAGATTGCTTGCAACCTGTGAGCAAACTGCTTGCAGATGGAGATGATGTATGGGCGGGCACAGCAAAATATGGTCATCCTGCGAAAAAGAGGAAAGCTGAAATAAGATTATGAGCACAGCCATGGCTTTGCTTAGTGATCAAGTTGCCGATTCCAACTGTGGTTGATAAATGAGGACTACCTACATATTTAGACACATAGATGCACACAAAAGTATTAGGTGGCTGCCTCGGGTGGCAAACGTGTGGTAACTAATTGTTTATTTAATTTATTCTGGTGGTGCAGTGGATAGAACAAAGTATCGCAAGCAAACTGTATGGCAGGCAAATTCTGCTCACAACCTGGAGTTCGATCCTGACCAGCTCAAGGTTGACTGAGCCTTCCATCCTTTCAAGGTTGATAAAATGAGTACTGTAGGGGCAATACACTGGCATTGTAAACTGCCCAGAGAGTCCTGTAAAGCACTATGGGGTGGTCTACAAATCAAGGTGTTATTGCTATATGCCCGAAAGTGTTGAGCTGGCTTTGAATGCTAGCATCTGTGTGTCTCTCTTTGTGTGTATCACACTATGTCTGTATCTTTATCAGGGTCCTCAAACTTAGCAACTTTAAGACTTGTGGACTTCAACTCCCAGAATTCCTCAGCCAGCTGGCTGAGGAATTCTGGGAGTTGAAGTCCACAAGTCTTAAAGTTGCTAAGTTTGGAGACCTCTGGTCTATATGCTTGCATATATGCCCTCTATTTCTGGTTGTAAAGTCTCTTAACCTAATACAGATATATGTTCAGAATAATTACCATCTTTTCTTGTAATAAGAAAATGTGCCTCCCTTTTATGGTCCTTTCCAGGCTTGGACTGTGGTTGTTTGGTTGAGGATTCACACTGAGAAATGAATTGGCCAGAGAGAACAATTCAAAAGTAGCTCAACGAAGAGATGGCAAGCATTACGGAAGCACAGTGACGCAAGATCAAAGTCTCCCGCAGTGCCAATCCATCTCCCCAGGCAAGGAACTGTTGTTCAACTTCCAAAACAGGTGACTGAGGCACAGGGAGGTAATGTAGTATGGTGTGGTGTGGTGATTCAGCATCCTGCCACAACACACAAAAGTCCCCAGCAGACCTGTCAGCTGTTGAATTCAGGCTTTTCAAAGTAACACTTTTGAAAGAGCACAAAACCATGTCCCAAAGTTACCTAACCAAGAGGCAACAATGCAGCTCTGCGGTGCAGAAGGAGTCTGCCTCCAGCTGTCCCGCACAACTGTCCTCCAGGGTCTGTCCCTGTTTCTCAGTTGGCAAACTTTTGGGAAGTGGAATGGAGATCTGGCAGGTACAATGATGTGATAGATTGGAAAGGTCGAGGAGATCCCACTATTGTGCTCAGAATTGCCTCTGGAAGATAATATCCAGGAAATACTACAGTCATTGAAAGCATAGCAGAGTAACAGAATTGACAGGGACCTTGGAGGTCTTCCAGTCAAACCCTCTACTTGACAGGTGATACTATACCATTCTGGATAAACAGTTGTCCATCTCTTCTTGAAAACCTCCAGTGATGGAGCATCCACAACTTCCAGAGGCAAACCTTTCCACTGGTTAATAGTTCATGCTTTCCAGCAAGGGTGGGATTCAAATTTTTTAACAACTGGTTCTGTGGGTGTGGCTTAGTTGGTGGGCGTGGCTTGGTGGTCATGTGACTGGGTGGGCATGGCCAACTCAACGTCACTCACATTGAGGCACGCATCTCCTCGCCTGGCCTCTCGTGATTATGGGGATGCTGCAACAGTCATAAGTGTGAAAAATGGTCATAAGTCACTTTTTTCAGTGCCATTGTAACTTTGAATGGTCACTCCACACAAGCAAAGTACCAGCAAAGGAGGGGAAAAAAAACTCCAGAGAAGTTCCAGAGACAGGAAGTCTAGTCCTGCCAAGAATGTAATAGGGAGAGGCAATTTGTAATAATGGAGAGGCAGTTTCTGTAAGCAACACCAGAATGTTTCCTTCCTGCCTTCCTTACAGAATTAGGCCAGTAATTTCTTCTAACAACCGGTTCTCCAAACTGTTTAGAATGTAAACAACCGGTTCTAGCGAATAGGCACGAAACTGTAGAATCCCACCCCTGCTATCTATCCATCCATCCACCCACCCACCCACCTACCTATAATCCATCTATCCATTATCCATCCATTATCCATCCGTCCATCCATCCATCGTCTATTTATCTCTATCTATCATCTATCTCTTTCTATCATCTATCTATCTACTCTATCTATCATCTCTATCTATCATCTCTATCTATCATCTATCTTTCTATCTATCATCTCTATCTCTCTATCATCTCTATCTGTCTAACTATCATCTCTATCTATCATCTATCTATCTTTTTATCTATCATCTCTATCTACGGTATCTATCTATCTATCTATCTATCTATCTATCATATCTATCTGATAGATTATCTGTCTATCTATCTATCTATCTATCTATCTATCTATCTATCTATCTATCTATCTATCTATCTATCTATCTATCTATCTATCTATCATCTCTATCTACTGTATTTATCCATTTTTCAAAGAAAAAAAAAGAGTTTCTAAGTGACAGATACGAACTGAATACAGTTCCCACTTCATATTTCTTTCCACTCCTCCTCTTCCGCCATCACCACTTTTTCCCCATTCAGCTGAAACGGATGCAGTGGTCAAATTAACCTAACAAGAAGAGACCCTTTCTTGGTAATGGTATCAGTCATTCTGATATTTTAGAAGTAGGTGTGAAAACCCTTACTGAGCTTTTATCTTTAACACAGATCAGAGAAATGGGATGATAAAGAAATTCAGTGCAATTCTAGGACATCTAGGAGATGCCCTAATTTTTAACATCGGAAGTTTATTTTATTTCATTTAATAAATTAATGCCCAACGTTTCTCCAGACAGTTCAGAAGCATGGATGCGCCAATAGAACAGAATGACCTCCTTTCTTCTCCACAACAGGAACAGCTAGGTGAGGTCAGTAGAATATGCGTGTGGGCCAAAGTCCCCCAAATAATTTCTGTAGATGAGGTCTTGGCTTGCCCCACTTCTTACTTTTCCCACTACCCTATTCTGGCTCTTGCACACAGAGAGAAGAACTGACTCAAAGTCCTCCAGTGACCAAGAAAGGACCAGATCTCAGGTTTCTGTGCTTCTAGCCCAACACCTTCTAAAACACAATGTTTCTCACAATTCAGACAGGTGCAGTGGTTGCATAGAAGTAAAGCTATTTACCTTTCCTAGAATAGTCTGCTATCCCCGGTGTGTTGGACTTCAACTCCCATAATTCCTCAAGGCCTTTAAAATCTGAAGTTCAGCAGATTGGGTGGACATCAAGTTGGGTCAGAGGAAGACTGCTCTAGAGAATACCTCATCTTGTCCACCAAGTTTAATCATGTTCTACAGAAGTTGTCCACAGCCCAAACTTGATGGTCTTCAGGTGCTCACCATGCTGTCTCCTCTCTAGGATCCCATCAAGGTCCATTACTGAGGCCAAACTCATTCCTTGTCAGATGAAGTTGAAGATAATAGAGAACTGGAAGTTGGGGGCTATTCTTTTACTTTGTTCCATGAATGGGGAAGATCCAGATCCATCCAAACAGCAGTCTTGCCTATTGGATTAAATATTCCATGTCCCCCAGCAGGAGCAGAATGGAAGAGCTAGGAAACAATGGGAGTTCTAATACAAGACCTCTGAAGGAACTAAATTAGAGAAGATTTTGGAACAGGGATAATACATATTCTGAAACCAAACCCCAAAGGGCAAAAGTTGAGCTTCTCTGTTTAAGTAATGATGCACACTGAAGTTCTACAAACATTGATCAGAGTTTCATTTCTAATTTTCACCTTTCAGTTCTGGCAGAACAGAAAAAATATTTGGGTAAAATTGTCTTCATTCTCACAGTTCAGAGGATTCTAGCTTATGGTGCTCCACCAGAGTCTTGGAGGCTGGCCTTCAATGCCTTGACAGGACTTTCTTCTGCATACTACTCTTTTGAAACAAACAAACAAACAAAAAAATCCACTGGGAATCCATGGCTATGAACCACCATTTTATTTTTACCTATAATTCCGGTGGCATTAGCCCAGGGGTGTCAAACTTGATTTCTTCAAGGGCTAGATCAGCATTGTAGTTATCTTCTGCAGGCTGGCCAGAGGTGTGGGAGTTGAGGGAGGCAGGACAGATCCCACCTGTAGCATTCTGCTGGTCAAAAACGGGCTGCGTGAGGACACGCGTGACCCATTTTCAGCCAGCAGAGTGCTACTGGAAGCCGGGGAGACCAAAAATGAGCCTCACAGGGCCTCCTCATGGCCCATTTTCGGCCAGCAGAGTGCTGAACAAAGGCCGGGAAGACCAAAAATAGACTTCACAGGGCCTCCTCATGGCCAATTTTTGGCCAGCAGAGTGCTGAATAAAGGCCGGGGAGGCTGAAAATGGGCCGTGGGGATGCAGCCCCCCCCCCTCCCCTCCAATGGCCCATTTTGGTTGTCAGAAGCACCATGGGCCAGTCCTTTGATATTTCCAGTCTGACCCTGTGGGCCAGGTTTAAGCACCCTATGGGCTGGATCCGGCCCATGGGCCTCAAGTTTGACGCCCCTGCATTAGCCGGATCCATTATGGGAGATTAAACCAGCAGCCTCAGTTTAAATACCCAGTACTGATTGCATTATTTTCTCTGGTGTCGCCCACTGGTGCTCAGTACCTGCAATCCTCAACTTAAATCCATTCATTTGGTGACTGTTTGAAGTTACTAAAGGCGCTGAAAAACGTGACTTATGACCATTTTCACACTTATAACCATTCTAGTATCCCCAAGGTCAGTTGATCAAAATCCAAACTCTTGGCAGCTGGCTCATATTTACGATGGGTGCAGTGCCTCGGGGTCATGTGATCACATTTTGCGACCTTCTGACAAGCGAAGTCAACGGGGAAGCCAAACTCACTTAACAACCATCTTAGTAACTGAACAACTGTGGCTAGAAAGATCCTAAAAATGGGTCAAAACTCACTTAGCAAATGTCTCGCCTAGCAACATAAAGTGTGGGTTCAGTTGTGGTTGTAAGTCAAGGAGTACCTGTAAGATGGCCAGGTCTTGGTCTGTACTTTAACTTCGAATTCTAATACCTGCGTAGATGAAGTGTGGGAAATGAATATATGTAGAACAAGAGTCGCTATCGCATTGCACGTATTTTTGTTATTTCCAGGTCAGAGATAAAAACTTTGACCTAGTTATGAAGTGGAAGGATGTAAGGCAGAATGCAAGAGCGGGAAGCCAACGAATGGGTTTTGGGGTTTTAGAGCTACAACAGACGATGAGAATTCTCATCCTTTGTCGTAGCTCTAAAAACCCCAAAACCCATTCTCTGTTATTTAATGGTTTATCTCTAGAAGGTTTAGAGGTACAAACGTGATCCTGAGAACACTTTAGGAAATGACAATGCGCCCAGAAATCCCACTCCTTGGCTTGACATGGAAACGAATTAAAAACCATCCTGTACTCTTTTTCTCAACTTACGAGAGTCATTTAGGGAGATAACTCCTTCAACTTGCCATGCTTGTGGTTAACACACTAGGCTAGAAACATGCTATGCAAGCACAATATGTGAAACCGGAGGTTGATTAAATTCCATGCAAGGGAAGGATGAATTTATGAAATGCAACCTTTAACTATGCCTCCAGTCACCCCGCTGGAAACAAAAAAATAAGTGTGAAATGCCAATCATCTCTGTTTCCTTCCAGTGCCCAAGTGGTGACGCATTGGGCACTATGTGGAACAAACCCAGATATTTGGCGCATTGGGCTTTCACATGTATCCTCTTAACATGGCATTGTAATGAAGACCAATAATTTGGTCTTGCGGTAGAATTTAGGTCAGAGGTCTCCAGACTTGGCAACTTTAAGATTTGTGGACTTCAACTCCCAGAATTCCTCAGCCAGCAAAACAAAGTCTTAAAGTTGCCAAGTTTGGGGACCCTAAATTTAGATGGATCTCAAAGAAGTAGATTCCTCTGGAACATGAGCATTGCCATCATAGACTTGACTCTTGTCTCTCCTACTTGAAGTGGTCTGAGAATTGGATCTAGACAAAAGTCAAACCTCATTGTCCAGGGTGTTCCTTGAAAGAGATCCTGCTCCATCAAGGGTATTGCATTAGATTGCCATCATCCTTTGTTTTAGAAGAAGATTATAGTGATGACCCGGGCCTTCGTGCCACATTGCTGAGAGCTCAAACTCCCCTTTAATGTTCCAACTGTCCCTCAAATGCTCCCACATTCACGGCAAGTCCCAGAACAAAGTGCACACACACAAACACACACACACACACACACACACACACACACAGGGCGCAGCCTCTGGCTGCAAGCAGTCCAGCAAAACAAAGGAACAGGGAAATGAATCCATGAAGCAAGGAACAAGGCACTGAGTCCATGAAGCAGAGAAGACGGCACTGAGTCCATGAAGCAGGGAAGAAGCAATGTGTTCCCGCTTTCTCTCCACTCTCCGTGCTCGGGGATCAGGAGTGGGCGGTCCTTGCTCATTGCCTGGGCTCTGTCGCTCCTCATTTCCACTGCTTGCCCTCTCTCGGTCATCCTGCCCCTGTTCCTCCCTGCTAGCAAGCCACTCAAAACCTGAGGGGTCCTGGGCTGCCTCGTCCTGCTCCTCCCCACATTCTTCCAAAGCCAACGAAGCTGTTCCCTCAATTTCTATCGGCTCCAGCTCCGACTCATTGTCTTCCGCAGATTCAGGCTCCGACGGGGGCAAGACAGTTATGGAGAAAGTTGTGAAGAAATAGTTACAGAGGGCTCTGAAAAAAATGGAGCTGTGGGTGAAGCTACAGTTGGCACAAAATGCAGCAGCATGAATAGTTATAGAGGCTCCTAGAGGGGTCCATGTAATGTCATTGTTAGGTGAAATGAACTTATTGCCAGTTCACTTCCAGGTCATATTCAAGGTGTTGATTATTACCTTTAAAGCCCTTTATGGTATGGGTCCAGGCTTCCTGAGGAACCATCTCATCCCAATGGGAATAGCCTGCTCCACTCATACTAACAGAAGGGGCATGCTGTGGACCCTGTCAGTCAAGGAATTTTGACCGACAGGATTCAGGAGAAGAGCCTTTTCAGTCATGGCTCCTGTCTTCTTTTTTGGACCAACCTCATTCCAGAACCAAAAGGGATCAAATCAATCCCAAGGAAAGGTGTAATCTTTAGTTCTGGATGGGGTTGTGCTAGATGCATGCAGAGATGGGCTTCAAAAATTTTAGCAAAGCGTTCTCTGCCCGATTGCTGGATGGGGCGTGGCCATGGTGGGCATGGCCTAGTCAGCCTCCTGTACCACGGCGGGGAGCCGTTTTTGCCCTTCCCAGACTCTGGAGCCTTTCCTTGAGCCTCCGAGAGGGCAAAAATGGCCTCCCCGGGCTCTAAAGGCTCTCTGGAAGCTGGAAACGGGCCCATTTCCGGCCTTCCTAAACTTCCGGGAGGTCCATTTTTCACCCTTCCTGAGCCTCTGCGCACACCAAACGGGCTGCGTGGGGATTTCTGGGAAGGCTGGGGTGGGCAGGGCCAGCCAGGAATGGAATTTGGGGGTTCTCTGAACTGCACAGAATCTTAACTAGAGGCTCCCCCGAGCCCCTGCGAACCCCCAGCAGCCCACCCCTGGTTGCATGTGTCCCTTGAGGTGAGATCTGCCTCTATCCTCTTGGCCTTCTGAAAGGGCCTGAACAGTGATGAGACCATCCGGTTCTGGAGATTTCTAGTAGATTAGAAGATTCCATTTCCACCCCATATATGCATTGGTCCTTCAATCCAGTTTGTTCTAATTTTAACGTTTTCACTCTTAATGCCCAATGCTTTATGTTTTTAATCTCCTAATTGTTTTATATTGCTATTTACTGTATGATATGGCAAGCTACCCAGAAATGCTTGATAGTAAGATGGATGGCGTATAAACTAAATAAAATAAAAATAACATATCTATATCTATATCTATACCTCTATCTATCTATCTATCTATCTATCTATCTATCTATCTATCTATCTATCTATCTATAATAAAATAAAAATAAATAATAAAATAAAATAAAATGGAAATAATATAAAGACCTAGGAATATACTGCCCCATTCATCATCTTTGAAACAGCGGTTGAGGCTTGTGGTAAAGGAAGATGGAATCACTGAATCAGCACACTTGGCTAGAAAGTCATATCTTGATTATTTCCCCAAAATGATCTATTTTTGGAGTGAAAAGGATAGCCACATTGAAGTCATCGTAGGGCAGAGCGATGCCATTTTGCATATCTGGGCCCTTTCCTCCCCTGCCATTGTTTTCCTTGTTTCGTGTTGAAGTAATACATTTTTTCTAATCCAACTTTTCTCAGCCTGGCCCCCTTTAGATAGCGGGGCCCCTTCCCATCTCCCATTCCTGCCATGCTGCTTCATCATCTAGATTTCAAGATGACTAACTCTGGGGAAAACTAAATACATTTCACTGCAAAGTTGTTGACCTGTACTTTATTACATATGTGGCGGATTTACTGATTTCCTTTTTCCCTCAGAGTATACATTCCCTTTCAGTTCAACTTGAGAACTCAAGATTGCATAAAGCGAAAACACAGAAAAGGAAAAATAATAAAGGAAATAGAAAATCTCTTGGATTAAAGAGAAACCAATATTACAACGTACTAGACATAGGCTGAAACAGAGACTAGACTTTTGTTTCAATTATAATATACAAGTAGTTGTCAACTTAGCAACATACATTTTGG
Source organism: Bungarus multicinctus (assembly GCA_023653725.1). Lineage (NCBI taxonomy): Eukaryota > Metazoa > Chordata > Lepidosauria > Squamata > Elapidae > Bungarus > Bungarus multicinctus. Next base: position 25,524,394 of record CM042834.1, read on the forward strand.
GCTCAATTGTCGTCGTAAGTTGAGGACTACCTGCAATTTCAATCTGACCTCTGGCTGCTTTCCTGTGAGGGATTTCCAAACTGGGTTTGTAGGTGGCTTTGTGAAAGTTATTTTATTAATATAACTGCTGAAAATCTGGAAGATTTGCAAAAAAATAAAGCTCGGCTTCAGAAGGCGAGCAATGTTTCATTTCCTTGTTACAAGGGGAAGCAGAACTACAGAAGTACCAATATTGTCATTGTTGCTGTTGTTTTTGAAGCTATCCACCAGTTTGCTGGTATGGAGAAAAGGACAAATATCATGACTTCTGCTATCAGCTCAACCACAGCTTCACATTTGGGTGGAACAAACTAAATATATTTGAATGCGGTTTTTCCATTCATTGGCTTTATGGACACTTCCCGTTCGCGTTCTGTCCCCCAAGGCAGCATTGTAGGACCCACACTCTTTATACTCTATATAAATGACCTTTGCTTATAAGCAACTGCGTCCTCTTCATGGATGATGTAAAACTATTCAACACCACCGACAATGCTACTGTTCTTCAAAGTGACCTTGATTATGTGTCTGAATGGTCAAACAATTGGCAACTCCAAATCTCGACCAACAAATGCTCTGTCGGTAAAAAAAATCAGTTCACCAAATAAAAACTAGGTGGATATGACCTCGTTGATGACCCTCACTCTGTCAAGGACCTCGGAGTATTCATATCTAATGACCTAAGCACCAGAACTCACTGTAACAGCATTGCCAAAAAGGCATTCAGAATTGTAAATCTAATCTTACAAAGCTTCTCCTCTGGAAATATTGAATTGCTAACTAGGGCATACAAAACCTTTGCTAGACCAATACTCGAATACAGCTCATCTGTCTGGAATCCCCACTGTATATTGGACATTAATACAATTGAGCGAGTCCAGAAGTATTTCACGAGAAGAGTACTACACTCCTCTGCTTGCAACAGAATACCCTATATCACCAGACTTGAAATTTTGGGCTTGGATAATCTTGAACTACGCCGCCTACGGTTGGACTTAAGCGTAGTACACAAAATTATCTGCTGCAATGTCCTATCAGTCAATGACTACTTCAGCTTCAACCGCAACAATACAAGAACACACAACAGATACAAACTCAATGTTAACCGCTCCAAACTTGATTGCAGAAAGTACAACTTCAGCAACAGAGTGGTCAATGCCTGGAATGCACTACTTGACTCTGTAGTTACATCCTCAACCCACCGCCTCCTTTAACCTCAAACTATCCACTATTGACCTCACCTCATTCCTAAGAGGTCTGTAAGGAGTATGCATAAGTGCACTATTGTGCCTCCTGTCCCTGTCCTATTATCCCCATTTAATCGTACCTATTTTCTGTATTCTTACTCATGTTTATACTTATACCTATTATCTACATAAAAAGTACAGAGAGCCAGGATGATTAGGGGATCGGAGGCTAAAACATACAACTAATGGTTGCAGGAACTGGGCTTGGCTAGTCTAGTAAAGAGAAGGACCAGGGGAGACATGATAGCGGTCTTCTAATATTTGAGGGGCTGCCACAGGGAGGAAGGGGTCAAGCTATTTTCTAAAGCGTCTGTAGGCCAGACAAGGAATAATGGATAGAAACTGAACAAGGAGAGATTTAACCTGGAAATAAGGAGAAACTTTCTGACAGTGAGAACAATCAACCAATGGAACAGCTTGCCCTCGGAAGTTGTGGGAGCGCAATCACTTGAGACTTTCAAGAAGAGATTGGACTGCCATTTGTCAGAAATGGTGTAGGGTCTCCCACTTGGGCAGGGGGTTGGACTAGATGACCTACAAGGTCCCTTCCAACTCTGATTATCTGTTATCTGTTATCTTGTAATCTATTGACAAATCAAATCAATCAATCAATCAATTTATCCCTCTTCCACTTGGCTCAGAATTGATAAGAAATAGCTGTAAAAAATGAAAACCATGGTGCATTAAAATGATCACAACACAGATGGGAAGGCCACAACAGGAATTTTGGCCTGCCTTTCTACTCCAGCTAGATCACAAAGCAACTAATAAAATTTAATTTTGACATTCTGTTTATTTGCAGAGATCCTATCACACTGCTGTTAATAATTGTTAGTTATCCAGAAATCATATGTAAGAGGGATGGCTGAACAAAATCTCTGGGAGATGTATGCATTTAATACATTATTAACATTATACATTATTAACATTATGCATTATTAATATTACTATTACTACTACTACTACTATTACTATTCATCACACAGTTAGCCAGCTGTTCAGTTCTTCTTTAATGACCAATCCTTTGCATAGCTGTCTTGTAGGTAAAAACCCACCCTTTGCCTTTCTCCAAGAATTTGTTGTCTGGCAAACAGAGTCCTGCAACAGCTTCAGAAACCTTCGCCTCAGATACAGATTTTACCAACTTAACAGAGACCGCTACCACAACTCTGGATCTCTCCAGCCTCTACTGCACATCTCTACAGATCATTACCAAACGACAACACATAACACAGGAGTCGTGACCTCATCCATACACAGTGCGGGAGAGACCTCATCAGATACAACCCAATTTAGATCTCCTACTCCAAAGAGAAACCAATTTTGCCCTATGCACCACACTCGTCACTCACTGAACAGCTGCACTGGGTTTGCAGCGAAATCATTGACCCAACGAAAAGAGCTGCTAAGGGAATACCAATACTGCTACAAGTGTTGCAAATCCAAACACCCGTCCAAGTACTGTACAGTCAAGTTGCAATGCTACTTATGCAATAGTGACCAGCACCCAACTGCGCTGCATCCAGACGCCGAGCTGCCACTGCAGACATCTCGTCGCCCTCCTTTGAACAAGGAGCCTCAACGTGCTACAGAAGCACACCCAGAGCCAGTAGTGAGTGTCAATTGCATAGCGGTGTGCAATGGCACACCAGCCCCTCGCTCATGTCGTCAGATCTGCTTAGCCAAAGTCTACCCAGATGCATGCCCAGAAGAAGCAGTGAAGATGTATGTAATACTGGACCCTCAGAGTGATTGCTTACTAGCCAAGTCCACATTCTTCGACCTCTTTGATGTTCAGAAGGAAGAAGTGCACTTCACAATATCAACGTGCACCACACCAGGATGCACGGCGGGAAGGGAGTCATTAGATGGAAGTTTCCAGTTTCTACTGCCGCCTGTGCTGGAATGGGATACCAGATGACTACAGCTGCATTGCAACACCAGAGGTAGTTAGCAGCATACCTCACCTGAAGCATATGGCTCATCTGTTTCCTGCCCTTGATCCTGAAGCCAAGATTTTGCTCTTGCTGAGATTCGATGTCCCTGACGCCTTAGCACAAACTGAAGTAGTCAGACCCGAGATACTCACCCTTTGCCTTCAAGACAGACCTGGGTTGGGGAATCTCAGGAATTGTCAGTGTCGATCGGATGCAGGCCCCAACCCAGGCAAATGCCTTAGCACCATCCTTCTTCTGCCTAGCAACGACGTTCCAACGTGAGACGATAGGCCCCTTAAAACCTGCTCGCTTTGAACACTTCTCCCAATGGAAACCTCTCGTACTGGGAATGACTGTGATCGTCTGCACAGGCGTCCGTCTCCTCGGTCATCGGAAAGGCTTCAAGTCATACTTCCCAGACCTGAGAAATGAATATTGAGAAGTGTACAACAAGAGACATATCCAGCAGAATACAGATGCCTGAGTGCAGGGAAGCCCATACACAATCTAGCCCACTTCTGCGACTGACCCCATACCTCGACAACCAGGAGGTACTTTGCATAGGAGGTCACCTACACAAAGCAGAAATGGACTCATACACCAAGCACCCCATCATCCTTCCTGCTAACCAACATGTAATGAGGCTGTTAGTACAACATTACCACAAAACAATCCATCATCAAGGCCAACACTTCACGGAAGGTGCCCTCAGAGCGAATGGACTCTGGATCGTAGGCACCAAAAGATGCATTACAACTGTTCTGCAGTCTTGCTTCCATTGTCGCAAGCAACGAGGCCAGACTCTACACCAGATGATGGCTGACCTACCACCCGAGTGCCTGAGCTCCAAACCACCATTCATCAATGTAGGCCTCGATGTATTCGGCCCTTGGTCTGTGATGCCCGACGGACCAGGGGCAGTCAAGCTAACAGCAAACAATGGGCAGTACTCTTCACATGTCTCAGCATTTGAGTGGTCCATATCGAAGCCATCAAATCTATGGACACCTCTTGCTTCATCAATGCCCTGAGAAGGTTTCAAGCCCACAGAGGCCCAGTCAAGGTATTCAGATCTGACTGTGGAACGAACTTTGTAGGCACTTGTAAAGAACTAGAGAAGACGGCATTCACCCTGACTCGCCAATCGATGGCTACCTTAAAGCCAACAAGTGCAGGTGGATATCTAATCCTCCCCAGGCATCTCACATGGGAAGAGTGTGGGAATGCATGATTGGAATAGCTCGTCGGATCCTTGACTCGATGTTGGTGAAAGCACCTAAACTGACACATGAGACTCTATCTACCCTTATGGTAGAAGTCACGGCCACCATAAATGGTCAACCTTTAGTTCCAGTCTCTTCAGATCCTGAGAGTCCGACCATTCTCACTCCAGCTGCCTTGCTAACTCAGAAGATGGGTGATTGGCCCGCGCCGTTAGGAAACTTTGATTCTAAGGACTTGTACAAACAACAGTGGAGACAAGTTCAACAGTTTGCCAACACCTTTTGGAACCATTGGAAGCAAGAGTACCTCTCTACCCTATAAGACCACCGTAAATGGAAGACCAAAGAACCAAACCTCGAAGAGGGAGACCTTGTCTTGCTGAAAGACAAGGATGTGCATCGCAACACGTGGCCTATGGGACTTGTGTCTCAATCCCTGCCCAATTCTGATGGACTAATCCACAAAATCAAGATCCTAATAGTGAGGTCACTAGATTCCTCCTATGACCAGTCTACTTTCACCAAGAAGTTCTACACCAGACCGGTCACTGACCTTGTGCTACTGAGGAGAAAGGCTGAACTTGAAGATTGAACCTCAAGCTTTGCATGCTTTGCTTTGTTTGATGCTTTATTAATGTTTACTGTTTCTTTTAGTTATATAGCTAACTGTTTATCTTAGTTATATAGTTATCTGCTATTCAGTTAGTATTACTGTCTACTGCTTTTCTCATTTTATAGTTAATTACTTTTTTTCTTCTCTTAATAGTGGAATTTACAATTCCAGACAGGGAGTGTGCTGCCCGGCCAGTGTATGGGAATTGGATAGTTAGATAGCAATTGTGAGCTGTCCCCTTAAGGGAATGCATCATGGTAAATGTAGTTATGGTATCCTGGGAACTGTAGTCCATGTCATGTGACCACATCTGTAATCCCGATTGGTCACTAAATTGACCTTCGATGGGTTGGAGGAGGTGTCCTCACTCTTGGCTGAACTTACGGACTCGTGGTAACTGTTCTACTTCTATCGCTACAACATGAGGGAAAAAGGATAGAAGATAACCATCTTTTTACCTACAAGACAGCTATGCAAAGGATTGGTCATTAAAGAAGAACTTTGTCACAAATGTGAGTTATGAGGATACCTGATGAACCAATAAAAGTACTTTGTTGTGGACGTTTTGTTGAGTTTATCTACCTGCATCTGTACAGAAGACAAAACTACCACTATACAGAAGACAGAACAATTATTATTATTATTATTATTGTTGTTGTTGTTGTTGTTGTTGTTATTGTTATTATTTAAACATGAATGTTATTATTTAAACATGAAACAGTCAACTGGACATTTAAAATGTATCACAAATATCATTGACTGGTGCTGATGGTTGATACGAGTTGCTGCCAGCATCCTAGGTATTAACCAAGTAACTTCTTAAAATGTACGATTTTCAAGTGGCACAATTTTTTGCAGTTCCGCTGGTGTTATTGCAGGAAGCTGCAATTTCTTGATGTATTTTGTAAAATTCTTGGACCTGGTACCAAGTGCTCTGATGACAAGGAGTATCACTGTTACCAGTTTTATCCATAATCGCATAGTTTTGATGGCCAGGTCGAGATATTTTGTTATTTTTTTTCCAGTTGGAAAAGCAACTTGGAATTAAGGAGAAACTTCCTGACAGTGAAGATAATTAATCAGTGGAGCAGCTTTGCCTTCAGAAGTTATGGGTGCTTCATCACTGGAGGATTTTAAGAAAAGACTGGAGAGCCATTTGTCTGAAATGGTATAGGGTCTCCTGCTTGAGCAGGGGACTGGACTAGAAGACCTCCAAGGTCCCTTCCAGCTCTATTTCAATTGATTAATTGATTGATTAACTGATTGGGTTCCAAAGGGCAGGGCTTTGATTGAGTGATTACAACCACTGTCTTGCCTTTTTTAAAAACTTGTCCCAGTGAAATGCCACTGACTTTGACTAACACAGTGTCTTATGTTGGTCCTGACCTTTGTACTAATGAATTTGCTTCAATTGTACCAGTGCTGTTTAGGGTCCTTAGACCACATGCTCTATCCCACCCCGAAGCCTCCCTTTAATTGCATCACTAAAGTGGGGTGGCAGGCTTGCCAAAAATTGTGCTTCTTGCCCAGTTTTTAAGCCCAAAGCACAAAACCAGTAACCTTAGCCTTAAAAATAGTCTTCTAAAAGTTTTAAATATTCTCTTAAAGCCCAGTATACAAACAAGGGCTTGTGTGTTACGAATATAAAACTTTGGCCACGTTCAACAGAAGTGGCATGCAGCCCCTCCACCTTGCTGTTGGCGTTATCCACCCTCTGGCCACAGAGACGAGATAGAGGAACTCATTGCTAAGTTCCTTCTCCACAACTCTACAAGAGACACGCTGAAATTTGCATTGTTGCCATCATCTCCCAATAAGCATTTCATACATACTAAATATAAATCCGAATCAATGTTACAAGGAAATGGTGGGTTTTTTAGGCGCAGTAATGTTCCAAAATTAGCAAATTTGGAGATATGAGATTTGAAGGAATGGCATGAATTAGTCATCAATGATTAGTTTAATTTAGTTTACTTTATTGTCATTCCACCTCGTACAATGAAATTAAATACTATCTCCAGTACACACTATGACTATGAAAATAAAACACACACATCCTTCACTAGCCGATGGTTAGGTCGGCTAGCGGCGTGAGACGGGACCAATTGGACCATTTAGATATTCATCAGTGGACTTGCGGGCCTTGGGAAATGCCCCCCTTTCCCTGAAGTGGCCCTCCGGTCTCTCAATGGCCTACCTCAAGGACGGATCCTGGGATCCCAAAAGGTGGCATGGCCAAAAGAAGAGGAGTTTTAAGGGTGGTTTTAAGGATGGTACAAAATTGTTTTCATTTTTATTTAATTTTTTTTGGGGGGGTTAGGGAGGGTGACCAGGTCAGGGTTGGGGGACAACCCGCCTGAGACGGGGGCCAGACCACGGGTCAAGCACAACCAGGGGGTCCTTAGGTCAGGTGGGCTTGGGTCAAGGATGGGAGGTTCTTTCCGGGAGGGAAAGGGTAACTCTATCTGCACGGTGAGCGGGAGAGGCAGATTTGGCAGTTACAGGGGGCCGTATCATGTTGCAGAGCGCGCCCCTGCTGTTTGCATGTGGTGGCGTGCTCCAACTCCCTAGTTATTTCCCGTTCCCTGGGCTGTCCGAGTCATCGGGCCCCAGGCCTTCGGTTGATGTTATGTAATGCCAGGTCCATAGTTAACAAAGCCCCCTCATTCATGATTTGATTTTGGAGGGGGGAGCGGACCTGGCGGGTGTTACCAAAACCTGGGTGGGCCAAGAGGGGGGTGTTACCCTGATGGAGATGTGCCCAGCCAGGTTTTGGGTTTTTCATCGGCCGAGGGCCCAGGGGAGGGGTGGGGGGGTCATGGTGGTTATTAAGGAAGATCTGTGACGACCGGATGTGATTCCCTTTTGTAAAGTGTGGTTCCGGGGTTCAGATGGGCCTATTGATCACATACCTGGCTCCCTGCTATGTGACATCGGCCCTGCCTGAGCTCCTTGAGGTTATAGCCGGCTTGGCGGTTGAGACCTCCAGGCTTATGGTCATGGGGGATTTCAACCTACCCTCTGCCGGCGGGACCTCGGGGATTGCTCAGGAGTTCATGACTTCCATAACAGCCTTGGGCCTGACCCAATTAATTCGGGATCCCACACACACAGTGGGCCACATCTTGGATCTGGTTTTTGTCTCTGGCCAGTGGCAGGATGATCTAGGTATAGGGGATATTTTGATAGAGCCCCTGTCATGGTTGGATCATTCGCTCCTTAGGCTGGACTTCCGTTCTGCACCCCCTCACTGTGGAGAGGTGGGACCGACAAAATGGTTTCACCCCAGGCACCAGATAGATTCCTGATGGAGCTTGGGCTGTTTCCCGAGACTCACACACATGACTCGGTTGGGGACTTGGTGGCCACCTGGGATAGGGTGGCAGCCGAGGCCCTTAACCGAGTTGTGCCCTTGTGGCTTCTGACCCCGTACCGATCCCAATTGGCTCCTTGGTTTTCTGAGGAGCTGAGAGAGATGAAGCGCTGGAAAAGACACCTAGAGAGTAGTTGGAGGACCAGCCGCTCCGCATCTGACCAAACACTATTGCGGTCCCACATTAGGACCTATTTAGTGGCGATAAGGATGGCAAAGTGATCTTACTTTTCCACCCTTATTGCATCCGCAGAAAATTGCCCGGCCGCCCTGTTTAGGGTGACCCGCTCCCTTTTGGAGATGGAGCGCGGGAGATCCCCTGCAAGGACAGGCCGAGGATTTTTTATTTATTTATTCGTACTTCTATACCGCTCCCTCTCCCAAAAAGGGACTCGAGGCGGTGTACATTCAACAAACAAGATAATACAGAAAACAGAAGCGAAAACAGGTAAATAATCAAGATGGCCAAGAATCACCCCTATAAAATTCCAAAATATAAACCCCAATGATTTTATTTGGCTAGACCGGCTTGTTTGAACAGCAAGGTCTTAACTGCGCGCCGGAAGGTTAGGATGTCTGACATGGCTCGTATATCTGGGGGGAGACAATTCCAGAGGGATGGGGCTCCCACAGAGAAAGCGCGTAGTCTCGGGGCCGCTAGACGACAGCGATCCAGTGGTGTTTTTCTAGATATCTGCAGGACAAAATCGCTCAGATCCAGGACGGGCTCGACTCTGACTGGGCAACTGTGGGTGGGAGGGCGGGGGCAGATTTCGGTGCGGTCATTTGGGGGGAGTTCGATCCTGTAACCCTAGAGGACGTGGACAGGATTCTGGGTGGGCTTAACGCCACCACATGTTTACTGGATCCGTGTCCCTCCTGGTTGGTTTTGGCCACCCAGGAGGTTACACGAGGTTGGTTCCAGGGCATTATCAATGCTTCCTTGAGTGAGGGGTTTTTGCCCACCACCTTGAAAGAGGTAGTGGTGAGGCCCCTCCTCAAGAAACCATCCCTGGACCCAACATTATTATCGAACTATCATCCAGTCTCCAACCTTCGCTTTGTGGCGAAGGTTGTTGAGAGTGTGGTGGCACGACAGCTCCCTCAGCACCTGGAGGAAACGGTACATCTGGATCCTCTCCAATCGGGTTTCAGGCCTGGGCACAGCACGGAGACGGCGTTGGTCGCATTGGTGGATGATCTCTGGACGGCCCGGGACAGGGGTTGTTCCTCTGTCTTGGTCCTGTTAGATCTCTCAGCGGCTTTTGATACTGTCGACCACAGTATCTTATTGCAGAGGTTGGGGGGGTTGGGAGTGGGAGGCACCGTGTTGCGGTGGTTCTCCTCCTTCCTCTCCGACCGCTTGCAATTTGTATTAGCAGGGGGGCAGAGATTGACCCCGAGGCCCCTGTTCTGTGAGGTACTTCAGGGATCTGTGCTCTCGCCCCTTCTGTTCAACATTTATGTGAAGCCAGCTGGGTGAGATCATCCGTGGTTTTGGGATAGAGTTTCGTCAGTATGCTGATGATACTCAGCTGTACATCTCCACCCCGGGCCACCCCAACGAAGCTGTTGAAGTGATGACCCGGTGCCTGGAGGCCATGCGGAGTTGGATGGGTCTTAACAGGCTTCGGCTCAACCCAACCAAAACCGAGTGGCTGTGGTTTCCTGCACCCAGATACAGCCAGCTTATTCCATCGCTGACCGTGGAGGGAGAAATTTTGACCCCCACGGAGAGGGTGCGCAATCTGGGTGTCCTCCTGGATGTACGGCTGTCGTTAGAAGAACATATAGCGGCCATCACCAGGTGGGCTTTTTATCAGGTCCATCGGATCTACCAGTTGCGGCCCTTTCTGGATCGGGGTGCATTGGGCACGGTCACTTCTGCCCTCGTCATCTCCCGCCTAGACTATTGCAATGCTCTCTATATGGGGCTCCCCTTGAAGAGCATCCGGAGGCTTCAGCTGGTACAGAATGTGGCCGCGCGGGTGATCTTGGGGTCTTCTCAGAGCTCCCATGTTACACTACTCCTGTGTGAGCTTCATTGGCTGCCGGTGGCCTTCTGGGTATGATTCAAGGTGTTGGTGATCACCTTTAAAGTGCTCCATGGCTTGGGACCCGGGTACTTACGGGACCACCTGCTGCCACCATCGGCCTCCCGCCGGCCAGTGCGCTCCCACAGGGTGGGCCTCCTCGGGGTGCCGCTGGCTGGGCGATGCCGACTGGCAGCTCCGAGGGTGCGGGCCTTCTCTGCAGGGGCACCCTCCCTCTGGAATGAGCTACCTACGGAGATACGAGCCATCACTGACCTATGGGCCTTCTGGCGCGCGCTGAAGACCCACCTTTTTCAGCAGGCCAGTCTGGCCTAGTGCCATTAGAAGGGTTTTAATTTTTTAAATTTTAAACTTTTATCAGGTATTGGTTTTTATTCTCAAATTCAGCCACTAATTTAATAATTTTTAATTCTATTTTAAATTTTTATGGACTGTATTGTTTTATTATGACTGTTCACTGCCCCGAGTCCCCATTTGGGAGAGAAGGCAGTATAAAAGTTAAATAAATAAATAAACAAATAAATAAATAAATAAATAAATAAACAAACAAACAAACAAATAAATAAAAATTGAATTGAAAACCCCTGATATTGCATTAATATTGCACTATACAGTAGAATTCAAAAGAGCTACTGCCCTGGGACAGAAGCTGTTTTTCAGCCTATTTGTCCTTGTTTTTATTATTCTGTACCATCTGCCAGATGGTAATAGTTCAAAAAAAGAGTTCTCAGGATGAGATGGATCTTTGAGAATGTTTTGAACTTTCTTAAGGCAGCCGGAACTATAAAGCTCTTCCAAAGAGGGGAGAGGGCAACCAATGATCCTCTGGGCAATGATGTTAACCCTTAGAGAAAGTATAGAGGTCATCCTCAACTTAAGGACCACAACTGAGACCAAAATTTCCATTGTTAGGCAAGATAGTTGTTAAGTGAGTTTTGCCCAAACCTTTCAGTTGTTAAGTGAATCATTTCAATTGTTAAGTCAGGAACAGGGTGGTGAAATGAATCTGGCTTTCCTGTTGGCTTTGCTTCTCAAAAAGTCACAAAAACGGTGATTACATGACCCCTGGATACTGTAATCCATCATAAATGCGAGACAGTTGCAAAGCATCCATCCTGTGCTGTAACGGTTGTTAAATATGAAACATGGTTACAAGACCATTTTTTTCAGTGCTTTTGTAAGTTCAAATAACCACAAAATAAACGATTGTAAGTCAAAGGTTACCTGTAGTTAGGCCTTTGGTCATTATTTCCAGGTAAGAATGAAAATTGGAAAATTAAAATAAGAATGCTATTATTAAGGTTGGTTGCATCGTTAGACAGATATTTTGTCTGGGAATTTGGCATTTTTACTCAGTATGTTGTTTGATGGGGTTAAAAGCCATCCCCGCTGGATGTACGCTGTTCCAAGTTAAACTGCCTTTTGCAATTGACTGATATCATTGTATACAAAAAATGTGCACTCACAGCTGCCATTTCTTTAGCTGGGGTTGCCCTTCATTCACCCTGGATTCTTCCCAAGAGCCTAGGATGTTGTAACGCAGGGGTGTCAAACTCGATTTCATTGAGGGCCGCATCAGGGTTGTGTTTGATCTTAGGGGGCCAGGATGGGTGTGACCAGGGTGGGCATGCCCAGCTCGATGTCACTCGTGTTGGGGGCACTTGTGGTGGCCCAAGCATTCTGCCAGTGAAAACAGGCTCCCGAATTCCGTTTTCGGCTATGACAGCCTCCTGCAACCCTCTGCCAGCAAAAAGAGAGCTGTGGAGAACCGTGTGCCTTCCCAAGCTCCGTTTTTGCTTGCAGAGGTACCGCAGGCCAGTTTTGTTGTTTCCAGGGTGGCCCTGCAGGCCAGATCTAAGCACCCTGTGGGCCAGATCTGGGCCCCGGGCCTTGAGTTTGTCATCCCCTGTTGTAACGTATCAGCAGTGTATTTTATGTACGTATTTATTAAATTTATATGCCACTCATCTCATTGTTACAGCAATTCTGGGCAACTAAATGTGCAGTTATATCTCTGTTGCTAAGTGAGGCATTTGTTAAGTGAATTTTGTCCCATTTTATGGCCTTTCTTGCCACGGTTGTTAAATGAATCACTGTAATTGTGAAGTTAGTAACATGGTTGTTAAGTGATTCTGGCTTCCCCATCAACTTTGCTAGTCAGAAAGTCACATGACCTCCCCGGGACATTTGTAACTATCATAAATATGAGTCAGTTGTCAAGCAGCTCTTGATCATGTGACCATAGAGATGCTGCAACAGTCATAAGTGTGAAAAATGGTCGTAAACCAACTTTTTCACCTCCACTGTAACTTTGAACAGTCGCTACTATTAGTCAAGGACCACCTGTACAAAAGATGTAAAATGTCAATTAATAACAATAGCCTTGCCTTGGAAGATGCTAAAACCCCAGGTTGATTTTAATATGAACGAATGAATGCAAAATAAACATGTGTTGTTGGTTTTTTTGAGCCTCTGTGGCGCACTGATTAGAATGCAGTATTGCAAGCTACTTCTGCTGCAGCCAGCTGCCTACAATTTGGCAGTTCAAATCCCACCAGGCTCAAGGTTGACTCAGCCTTCCATCTTTCCGAGGTGGGTAAAATGAGGACCCAAACTGTTGGGGAGGCAATAGGCTGACTCTGTAAACCTCTTAGAGAGGGCTGTAAAGCACTGTGAAGCGGTATTAAGTCTACGTGCTATTGCTATTTTTCCCAGTACAGGTAGTGCTTGACTTACGATCACAATTGAGCCCACCGTTATTGAGTGAAACATGTGCTCAGAGCGAGTTTTGTCCCAATTTTACTACTTTTCTTGCCACCCGGTTGTTAAGTGAATCTGGCTCGCCCATAGATTTTACTTGCTCAAAAAGGGACCACGTGACCTCTCTCTCTCTCTCTCTCTCTGTCGCCCCCCACAGGACGCTACAATCGTCATCAATCGGAGTCAGTTGCCAAAAAATGCCTGGATTTTGATCACGTGATCGTTGGGAAATGCCGCGGTGTGGAAAAACGGTCGCGAATCGCTTTCCGTGTCACTATAAACGGGTCACTAAACGCGAACGGTTGTAAATTGAGGTCTGCCTATAATCTGAAAGGAAGGAATCCCAAAGGAGCAGAAGGAAAGCAGCAAGATCCAACCCTCCGCTTAGCCCCTCCCCCCCCAAGTGAAGACCCCCCAAGGGCTGCATCCGGGAAGGGTTACCCCGGGATTTCCCCACGGAGCGGATCTCCGGCGCCAAACGCAGAGGTTCCTTTCGGCGGCCGAGCCGGGGTTCCCGGGTTTTTTTTTTTTTTTTTCAAAGGAAAGGGAGGCTCCGACCGGCCGGGCCGACCCAGCTGAAAGATCAGGGGATTTCCCCCGAAAAACGAAGCGGTTGGCTTCGCTCCGCTCCTCTTCCCAAGTTCGGCTGCGGTGGCTTCTGGAGGCGACCGAGAGCGAGAAGCGGGAGACAGGCGTCGTGCAGGGAGATAATTATTCAGGAGACCGGCCGGCCGGCTCGGCTCCTCGCCTCTGCCTCCGCCTCCGCTCGTCCCCATCGGCGTTACACACACCCGGCAGTTGTTAAACTCCGAGTTTGCATCATCACCTGGCTGGCTGGGAAATCTGGAATCTAAAAATAGCAGCGTCATTTTGTTTTCGGGTGGAACAAAGAGGCAGGGCGGGAAAGAGAGAGAGAGAGAGAAGGAAGGAGAAAGAGGGAGAGAGATGGAAGGAGAAAGAGAGAGAAGGAAGGAGAGAGAGAAAAGGAAGGAAAGAGAGAAAAAGGAGATAGTGAAGGAGAGAGAGAGAGAGAGAAGAAAGGAGAAAGAAGGAAAGGGAGAGAAAAGGAAGGGACGAGAGAAGGAGAGAGAGAAAGAAAGAAGGAGAGAAAAGGAAGGAGTGAAAGGGAAGGCGAGAGAAAGGAGAGGGAGAGAAAAGGAAGGAGAGAAAAAGAAGAAAAGAGAAAGGAGGGAGAGAAGGAGGGAGAGGGAGAGAAAAGGAAAGAGAGAGAGAGAAGGAAGAAGAGAGAGAAAGAGAAGGAAGGAGAGAGAGAGGGAGAGAATGCAGTGGAGGAAATTCCTGATTAATGTCATGTCCCTGCAGGCAATTTTAAAACCGTGCCAGGCAAAGAGGCATTTCATGTCTCCTAGAGTTCCGTAGGTTGAGAAGGCAGCCAAGGGCGGGAGATTCCAAGAAACACACCCTCGGCTTATCACAACCTGGAATCTGGTTTTCCAACAGGAAATGCATTGTTTACCTTGAGAATGAGCATGAGCTCACACGTTAGAGCCATTAAATGACATCATCTGCAGAATAAACCATGCGGAGGGGAGAAGGGCAAGATGACCTTAAGAAGAAGCATAATTTATATCTAGGGAAGAATGCCCCTGGCAGGGACTTAGCCCAGAGATGAAACACATAACATTCATAAAAGACTGAGAAAGTAAAGGTGGAAACCTTGTGAAAGGAATGTTTCATATGAGTTTCCTATTCTGCCCTCACCTCTCATATTTAGCATTGTCTGAGCTTGCTCACGAGTAGGCAGGCTATTAAAAATAGATGTGCCCCAAGGTGGAGAAAAAAAATCAGCATTACCCACAATGGAGGGGATGGTTGGTGAAGACAGTGGAAATTGCTGAGATGGCTAAATTGACTTCCTTGATCAGAGAATAGACTGTTTATTTGCTGCCTGGAAACCCTTTTAAATTATTTTTGCTGATGCAGGGAGGAAAAAACATGATTTATGGTTTTGGATGTTTAAACAGGACATACAGAAAGAAGAGAGTTAAACTGTAACTATAAAGTAAAGCAAACTTATAATTGCACTTCTAAATGCTGTAAAGAAGATCAGAAGCTATTCTTTGTGTCTTTCTAATTTGTTTCTTTTTACTTGCCCCACTTTCTTGCACCTTTGGCTTTCTCCTTGATTTCTTGCACTTTCTTTCTTTAGGTTCGTTCATACTAGTTTTCACCTTCGTTTAAAAAAACCTTCAAGAAGATTATATACTAAAACAAGAATAAGTAGGTTACTATGTGGGTCAACTGTAAAAATATCCTTATATCTTTGCAAACTTTGAAATTTCCCCAAGTATACAAATATTTCCTTTTGGCTTTTCAAGGGCCCGCAATTTGACTAAAAGTAGTCCTGGTCTTAATACCACCAACGAATCCAGAATTTCTGTTGCTAAGTGAGACAATACTTAAGTGGGTTTTGTTCCATTATACAATTGTTACAGTTACATTTTGCCACAGTTGTTAAGCGAATCATTGCAGTAGGGGAATCACATAACCCCAGGACACTGCAACAGACTTTGGGAAAAGTGCAAAGAAGAGCAACTAAGATGATTAAAGATCTGGAGATTAAAACATATAAAGAACGACTACAGGATTTAGGTTGGCTAGTCTAGAGAAAAGAAGGACTAGGGGTGACATGATTGTAGAGTTCTAGTATTTGAGGGGCTTCCACAAAAAGGAGAGGGTCAAATTATTTTCCAAAGTGCCAGAGGGCAGGACAAGAAACAATGGATAGAAACTAACCAAGAAGAGAAGCAACCTGGAATTAAGGTTCCTAACAGTGAGGACAATAATCAGTGGAACTGCTTTGCCTTCAGAAGTTGTGGGAGGTTTTTAAGAAGAATCTGGACAGCCTCCTATCTAAATGGTATAAGGTCTTCTGCTTGAGGCTGGACTAGAAGACCTCAAAGGTCCCTTCCAGCTGTATTCTGATTCTTAGAAAAATCTTAATTATTAATACCTATTCTATCTAAAAATCTATTTTAAAAAAAAGGCCTTTTAATCAATTATTGTATATACTGAAAAAAGAAATTCCCTCTTCCCCATTCTAGATTATCTAGTTCTAATTATACTTTGCTTTTCTTTCAGATTAATGAGACAACAGGCCACAAACTGGCTTGAAACTTCTAGGGTATGCTGCACGATTTGCACTGTTTTTTAAAAAATTGCTTTAGTCACAGTGGTTAAGAATAAACTTTCCACATGTAGGAATTGAGCTTGGTTTTTAATATCATCCATTTTACAGAGGCAAGGATTTCCTACATCTGTTTGTTGTATTTTTTTTATTTTTACTTTTTAAATATTATTAATCATATTTTCCTCATAAAAACACATTTCCACTCATTATAGCGTTCCAGTATCGGTGTTCACTCACATTGACATACTTTCTAATTATGAAAGTTGCCAGTATATGTTACATAGTTGCTTCGGCATTCAACTTAAACCAAATATTTAAAAGATTACAAACAATTTTTATCTCATCTCACTATAGCTCCTACATACCCTTCATCTATCAGCTTTGCATCTACCTTCCAACCAATCTTTGTATTTTTTAAAATTTCTACTTTTTATTGCTTTAACTTTTCTTGCAAATACATGTGTGTTTTTGTCCACCCAGCGGTCATAGTCCTGGAAATTACGCTGGAAGTCCATGTGTTGATGAAGATTTTTAATGGTAATTTTGAATATCTAGGTTTTCAGAATAGAAGAAGGTTTTGTGGAATAGTAAGAGGGAGGAGGAAGTTGAACAAGCCACCAATAATATGAATAAATCTTCACAGCATTCTGTTGATGTGGGACTGAGCTTGCTATCATTGCTGATATAGAGAGCAAGTAAAATATATATTTATTTACAAAAATGTGTATTCAGTTCATTGATTATGAATTCAGTCATCTGAACCTAATGTTGATGAGTACAAAATCCAGACCTTGATATTAAAAAAAATCAAACATTTTTGTACAGGTAGTCCTTGACTTACAACCATTCATTTAGCAATCGCTCAAAGTTACATAGCGGAAAAAAGTGACTTATGACCATTTTTCACACTTATGACTGTTGCAGTATCCCCATGATCACATGATCAAAATCCAGATGGTTAGCAACTGATTCATGACGGTTGCAGTGTCCAGCGGTCGTGTAATCCCCTTTTGCAACCTTCTGACAAGCAAATTCAAGGGGGAAGCCAGATTCACTTAACAACCGTGTTACTAATTTATCAACTGCAGTGATTCATTTAACAACAGTGGCAAGAAAGGCCATAAAATGGGACAAAATTCACTTAACAAATGTCTCACTTAGCAACAGAGATATAACTGCAGTGATTCACTAAACAACTGTGCCAAGAAAGGTCGCAAAATGAGGTGAAACTCACACAGATAACAGATAATCAGAGATGGAGGGGATCTTGTAGGTCATCTAGCCCAACCCCCCACCCAAGCGGGAGACCCTACACCATTTCTGACAGATGGGAGTCTAATCTCTTCTTGAAAACCTCCAGTGATGAAGCTCCCACAACTTCTCCTTATTTCCAGGTTGAATCTCTCCTTGTTCAGTTTCCATCCATTATTCCTTGTCTGGCCTACAGGTGCTTTAGAAAATAGCTTGACCCCTTCCTCTCTGTGGCAGCCCCTCAAATATTGGAAGACTGCTATCATGTCTGTCCTGGTCCTTCTCTTCAACAGACTAGCCAGGCCCAGTTCCTGTAACCGTTCTTCATATGTTTTAGCCTCCACTCCCCTAATCATCCTGCTTGCTCTTCTCTGTGCTTTTTCTAGAGTCTCAGCATCCTTTTTATAGGGTGGTGACCAAAACTGGCTGCAGTACTCTAGATGTGGTCTTACTAAGGGTTTATAGAGTGGTATTAGTACCTCACTTGATCTCGATTGTATCCCTCTGTTAATGCAACTTAGGATTGCATTAGCTTTTTTGGCTGCTGCTGCACACAGCTGGTTCAACAAATGTTTCACTCGGCAATGGAACTTTTGGGCTCAGTTGTGGTCATACGCTGAGGACTTATCTGCATTTTCCTTGCCCGTGCCCTCCACTTCCTACTTTTGTCCCTTACAGCCTGGTGAATAATTTTGAAGAACCATTTTTGTAACATTTCGCTTGGCGCTGAGAAAAGCATTAACCAACAATGGAATTTGTAGAGTTCTTTTTTAAAACATGATTATCTTGTGCGATTATCGTTGTTTTTTTTAATGTTGCCATAGCTAGATGGTTCACCGTGCTCTGAGTAAATCATGTCAAAGGCTCATTTGAGGAATTTTTTTTCCCTCGTTAGTTTTTCATGTGATGATGTGGTAGCCTGTGGTTGTCATAGGAAGATGAAATGGAATGAGATTATTTGTGCAGAATTGAATATATTAGCCAGTTATCTCCCCTCCTTATGCAAACAAATGCCTTTCGGGAAATGTTTTGAAAAGAGTGATCCGATCTAGGCTGTTGTTCACCAACCTTGCAGATATGTGCGTTGGCGTGTACATAGATATATCTATGGATAGGTAACGCGGTAGCTCAGTGGCTAGGACGCTGACCTTGTCGATCAGAAAGGTCAGCAGTTTGGCAGTTCGAATCCCCAGCGCTGTGCAATGGAGTGAGCTCCCATTACTTGTCCCAGCTTCTGCCAACCTAGCAGTTCGAAAATATGTAAAAATGCAAATAGAAAAATAGGGACCATCTTTGGTGGGAAGCGTTCCGTGAGCCTTCTGCGTTTAATCATGCCGGCCCTATGACCACGGAAACGTCTTTGGACAGCACTGGCTCTATGGCTTTGTAAAGGAGATGAGCACCACACCCTAGTGCCAGAAACGACTAGCACGTATATGCGAGAGGGGAACCTTTACCTTTATAGATATGTGTGTATGCATGTATGGGAGCCAGTTTGGTGTCAGGATTGAGGCCCCAGCCTAGAAACCAGGACACTGTGCGACTCTTTTGCTGCCTTTTGAAGAAAGCCATTGTGATCGTAAGTTGAGGACTAGCTGTACCAAAAGCCAAATGGATGGGATGTTCTGCCCCATCATTCCCTGTAGGTCAGGGCTGTCAAACACAAGGCCTACGGGCTGGATGTGGCCCATGATGTAGTCAAGATCCGGCCAGGGGTAGGCTTCAAAAGTTTCAGCAATGGGTTCTCTGGCATGGCCATGGTGGGCATGGCCTACTGGAACTTCCGGGAGGCCCGTTTTTCGCATTCCCCAGGCTCCGGAGGCTTTCCTTGAGCCTCTGCGTGTGGCTCCCCCAAGCTCCATTTTCGCTGGCAGAGGGTTGCAGGACGCTGTCCCAGCCGAAAACGGAGCTCACGAGGGCCATGCGTGACTCCCCCAAGCTTCTTTTTCGCTGGCAGAGGGTTGCAGGAGGCCGTCCCAGCCGAAAATGGAGCTCAGGAGCCCGTTTCATTGGCAGAGCACTTGGGCCACCACAGGCGCCCCCTGACACGAGTGACATCATGCTGACCTACACCCACCCTAGCCACACACACAGAGCCCTCCCCCAAGGTCAAACACAACCGTGATGTGGCCCTCAGTGAAATTGAGTTTGACACCTCTGAGATAGGAGGCCTTCTCTCATTGGTCTGTTGAAGACTGTCTTCGACCATGGAGGTTTCACATTAAGTGGTGAATTTTTCTTTTCACAGAGGGTAAAAAGCAGCATAACCATGACGGGGAGAAGGAAGTAGTAGTACTACAAACCCTCTTCTAAGCCCTGCTGAAATTGTAAAGGAAGTCATGGTTTCTTGACTTTAACCAGATGAAAAAAATGGAAGGAGGTTTCTATCAGTGGGAACCCACCAGCCCTGTAGCTCCATAGAGAATTCTGCAAAATTGCCTTGTGGCTGCCATTTTGTCTTATAGCTACAAAACTGCCGTGTAGGGTTCTTTCTGGAGCTGAAGGGTGGGAGATGTCTCGCTCACTAGAGGAAATCCCCACCTTCTCTGATTAATTTTCAGTTTGCTCTGGAATCTGACAGTGTCATGAAAATGCAAAAGGCCCCTTGCCCCTCTCAGAATGGGGCCACTACCTTCACGCAGAAGGAATGGAAATGATTCATGAAAAGCACAATTGAAAATAATAAGCACATTAGTCATGGTGACTAACTTAAGTCCCATTAGCTTCAGTAAGATTTAGTCATAGCTAAGAGAACCTAAATTTTACCCAGAAATTATATATGACATCATGCTTAGAAAGGTTGCATGTTGTATAATCAGAGGCATAGAATCAAAATATCATGAAGTATCAGTACCGCTTTATAAAACCTTAGTCAGACCACACCTGGGATACTGCATCCAGTTGTGGTCAGCACATTACAAAAAAGATGCTGAGACTTTGGAAAAAGTGCAAAGAAGAGCAACTAAGATGATTAAAGGCCTGGAGACTAAAACATACGAAGAATGGATGATTTGGCTAGTCTAGAGAAAAGAAGGAGTAGGTGTGACATGATAGCAGTAGTCCAACATTTGAGGGACTGCCACAAAGAAGAGGGAGTCAACTTATTTTTCAAAACACCAGAAGGCAAGACAAGAGACAACGGATGGAAAGTAATCAAGGAGAGAAGCAGCCTGGAATTAAGGAGAAACTTCCTAATAGTGAGGAGAATTAACAGCTTTGCCTTCAGAAGTTGTGGCTGCTTCATCACTGGAGGTTTTTCAGAAGAGACTGGACAGCCACTTGTCTGAAATGGTACTATAGGGACTGCTGCTTGAGCAGGGGGTTGGACTAGAAGACCTCTAAGGTCCCTTCCAGTGCTGTTCTGTATTGAAAAATATCAAGTAGATTGACTGCAGTATCTTGGAATATTAATGCAGTATCATTCATGTCGTATCATAGATCAGCGGTTGCCAACCAGTGGGCCATGAGGAATTTTGGTGGGCCGCAGAGAAATCTCACCCCCAGAGCACCCCCACCAAAGCAATTAATCTAGGCTGTGCAGAAACACAAGACTGCTCAGCTCACATGGCCTGCAGGAACCCTCTGCGCCCACTTACTCCTTACCCAGCAAACTTGTCTGTTAAGTTGCTATTTTTCTTTTTTCTGACCATCATCTGTTCTGCTGTGCCAGGAGATTTAGATTAGCTAGGGAGCAGGAAATGGTTGGATTTCTTGCTTTCTAGCTAAGCACAGCCAAACCTCCCTTAGGACTGAAAGTTTGTTTGCAAGCAAATTCAGTGCAGACTCACGGCAAGCAAATTTGAGAGAGTGAGCTAGCCGATGGCGGATAGATAGATCACTGAATGATTCTGTGAGCAACTCAATCTGCCTGCTTTCCCTGATTTTAGATAAAAGTTGCTTTTTATATATAAAAAATTCAATATTTACATACATAGTGTGTTGTGAATTAATTTTGTGAGTTTGCTTGCTAGCAAATTTTATGAGTTTGCTTACAAGCAAATTTTATGTGACAGACTGAGCTAGCTAATGGCAGATAGATAGATTTCTGAATAAATCTGTGATTCTGTGAGCAACTCAATCTGCCTGCCTGCTTTGCCTGATTTTGGGTAAAAGTTGCTCTTTTTTATAAAAAATTCAATATTTATATAAATATTTTTAATATTTACATACAAGCCATGCCCAGCCAGTCACATTACCACCAAGCCACACCCACAAATTAGGCCACACCCACAGAACCAGTTAGTGGTCCCTGGGATCTGAAAGTATGAGTTTGGTGGTCCCTGAGGTCCAAAAGGTTGGCGACCCCTGTCATAGATAATGCTGCATTTGATGAAAGCCTCCCAAAGTATGTCTTACCATGAAAAACAGGAAAGTATTTTGCTTCAGTGGTCCCAAGAGAAGAGCAATTTATTTATTTACAAGATTTATATACCGCCCCCTCTCCCTGTGGGACTCGGGGTGGTGTACAGCCATTAAAAAATACAATAACAACACAATAATTAAAAACAATTAAAAAGATTAAATATCGTGGCTGAATAATAAAAATGAGACAAGGGTTTAAAAATAAGGACTAAAACCAATTAAAACCAAATTTAAAACCCTATAAAACCCTAGGCCAGACCGGCTTGATAAATGAGTTTTCAACTGCGCGCCGGAAGATCAAAAGGTCAGGGATGATCCTCATCTCTGGGGGTAATTCATTCCAAAGAGAGGGTGCCCCCAACGAGAAGGCCTGCACCCTTGGGGTTGCCAGCCATCCAGCCGGCGGCACCCTGAGGAGACCCACTCTATGGGAGCGCACTGGCCGATGGGAGATCGATGGTGGCAGTAGGCGGTCCCGTAAATACCCAGGTCCCAAGCCATGGAGCGCTTTAAAGATGGTAACTAACACCTTGAAACGCACTCGAAAGACCACCGGGAGCCAATGCAGCTTGCGCAAGAGTGGCGTAACATGAGAGCTCCGAGAAGCCCCCAAAACCACCCGCGTGGCTGCATTCTGCACCAGCTGGAGCCTTCAGGTCCTCTTCAAGGGGAGCCCCATGTAGAGAGCATTGGCATAGTCTAGGCGGGAGATAACAAGGGCAGATGTGACCATGCAAAGCGCATCCTGATCCAGAAAGGGCCGCAACTGGTAAATCCTACGGACCTGATAAAAAGCCCCCCTGACGACGGCCGCTATATGTTCTTCTAACGACAGCCATACGTCCAGGAGGACACCCAGATTGCATGCCCTGTCTGTGGAGGCAAAAATCCCCCCCCCCCACCACAGCCAGTGATGGAACTAGCTGACTGTATCGGGGTGCCGGAAAGCACAGCCATTCGGTCTTAGCTGGGTTGAGCTGAAGCCTATTCCGCCCCATCCAACCCCGCACAGCCTCCAGGCACTGGGCCATCACTTCCACGGCTTCGTCGGGGTGGCCTGGGGTAGAGATATATAGCTGAGTATCATCAGCATACTGATGAAACTCTACCCCAAAGCTACGGATGATCTCACCCAGCGGCTTCATATAAATGTTGAACAGCAGGGGCGAGAGCACCGACTCCTGAGGAACCCCACAGATCAGGGATCTCGGGGTCGATCTCTGCCCCCCTGCCAACACAAATTGCCAACGGTCAGAGAGGAAGGAGGAGAACCACCGCAAAACAGTGCCCCCCACTCCCAACCCCCCAGCCGCCGCAATAAGATACTGTGGTTGACAGTATCAAAAGCCGCCGAGAGATCTAACAGGACCAAGACAGAGGAATAACCTCCAGAGACCATCCACCAAAGCGACCAATGCCATTTCCGTGCTGTACCTGGGCCTGAAGCCTGATTGGCATGGATCTAAATAGACAGCTTCATCCAGATGCTGGGGAAGCTGTCGTGCCACCACACTCTCAACAGCCTTCGCCACAAAGCGAAGGTTGGAGACCGGACGATAATCAGATAACAAAGTTGGGTCCAGGGATGGTTTCTTGAGGAAGGGTCTCACTACCGCTTCTTTCAAGGCAGCAGGCAGAAACCCCTCACTCAAGGAAGCATTAATAATACCCTGGAACCAACCTCGTATCATCTCCCAAGTGGCCAATACCAGCCAGGAGGGACACGGATCCAGTAAACATGTGGTAGCATTAAGTCCACCCAACATCCTGTCCACATCCTCGGGGGTCACAGGGTCAAACTCTCCCCAGATGACCTCCCCCAATTCCGCCCCCGACCCCCCATCCAGAGTTGCCCAGTCAGAGTCCAACCCATCCTGGATCTGAGTGATTTTGTCCAGCAGGAAATTAGAAAAATCCTCAGCCTGTCCCTGCAGAGGATCCTCCCGCGCTCCCACTTCTAAAAGGGAGCGGGTCATCCTAAAAAGGGCGGCTGGGCGATTTCCTGCAGACACAATAAGGGCGGAAAAGTAAGAATGCTTTGCCGCTCCTATCACCACTAAGTAGGTCCTAATATAGGACCGCAGTGTGTTCGGTCAGATCCGGAGCGGGTGGCCCTCCAACTACTCTCTAGGCGTCTTTTCCGGCGCTTCATCTCCCTCAGCTCCTCAGAGAACCATGGAGCCGAGCGAGAGCGGCATCGGGTCAGAAGCCGCAAGGGCACGACTCGGTCAAGGGTCCCAGTTGCCACCCTATCCCAGGTGGCCACCAGGTCCTCAACTGAATCATGTGTTCGAGCCCAAGCTCCATCAGGAACCTATCCAGGTCCATCAGGCGCCTGGGGTGGAACCATCATATCGGCTCCGCCTCCCTGTGACGAGGGGGTATGGCCTGGAAGTCCAGTCTAAGGAGCGAATGATCAGACCATGACAGGGGCTCAATAACAACGTCCCCTATATCTGGATCGTCCTGCCACTGTCCAGAGACAAAAACCAAATCCAAGATGAATTTAGAGCAGGAAAAGGCTTACACTTGCTCTTCACCACATATATTCAGCCTGGCCTCAACCAGAATTCAACAGTTGTCCCCCTCCTTTCCTCGTACTTTGCTTGTATGGAGTGACCATTTAAAGTTACAATGTCACTGAAAAAAGTGACTTATGACCATTTTTCACACTTATGACTGTTGCAGCATCCCCACAGTCACAAGAGAACAGGCGAGGAGATGAGTGCCTCAATGTGAGTGATATTGAGTTGGCCACACCCAGCCAATAACGTGACCACCAAGCCATGTCCACCCAGTCACATGACCACCAAGCCACTCCCATCACCTAAGCCACGCCCACAGAACCGGTTGTTAAAAATTTTGAATCCTACCCCTGCCGCAAGCTATAACATAGATTAAGCTTAGTAACCCCAGGTTATTTTATTGAGCTTCTATGAACTAAATGTGAGGGTTCCAGAAATTGTCCGTTTCAATCAGTAACTCCGAGACAAACATATTCTCAAAGTGCTTTATTAAAAACAGAAACTTGGCACATCTGTGAGATTCCAAAACTAAAGTTTCCTCCCAGACTTCCTACAATACTCAATCAACACCCACCTCTTTTTTCCCACATCATATATCACAGTGAACCAATCACCCTTCAACTACAATTCTTGTTGCGCCATAGAGAATGACCTTGACAGTCTTACATATCTATTATGTCTACTGAAAACTACTCAAACAACAACAGTCCCCTCCCTTCCATCCTCTGTAGCTGTGTGGCAGTTTTTACTAGGGATTCCAAAGCTGACACTAAAATACTTTGACCACCTACACCACTGTGGCTCTTAGATAAAAAGGGTGGGACTGGCCCAATGTTTCTCAGAGAGCTTCTGTAGCTGAGCCAGGGCTAAAATCTAGATCATTGGGACACTTGGCTCTGTTTAATCACTTTCCATCAAAAGACCCAAGGACAAAAGCAATGAACCTGGGATATGTTGGAAGAAATATCCTTCTAGGTTCAGTTCCAAGTGGGGAAGAAAGACACTGGAAACATGGAGGCTGTTTGGAAAGATGGTTTAATGGTGGACAGCAGGACCACATGGCTTGGAGCTCCAAAGTGAAAAGGACAATCATATGCTTTAAGATGTTGGGCAAAAAGGTGGGTAGAGGCTTTGTTATGTAGAATACTCTGGCCCAGGCCTTAATGGCTCACCCATTAGCAAAGGTGAGGGTGAACTTCTGCTTCTGAGGTGAGTTTTTGCTTCTGAGTTTCTACTTCTCTTTTTTAGGGGAAATATCCTGCCTTTTTAGTATATCCTACAATATTTCATTTTCCTAGGAGAGGGGTGGGTTTTAACTTCCAACAGATACATGCAAAAATACGCAGCCTGAATTATTTGGCCATTGGCTGTAACTCCAGAAAGAGGGGATTCGATGAAGCATCCTGGGTAGGCCAAAATAAGCAAGGCGTGTACCATTGGATGCTGGTTTGGGAAGGTGGAAACTGCTCGGGAGGAATGAAAAATGGAGGGATCTCATCCCATTCACAAAATGTTCGCTGCTCAAGGTAAGTGACTCACTTGGCTAATGGGCCAGCCAACTTCTGCTGCGGTTTCTTCTCAGCAACAGTGAGAACAATGCTTGAAATAGAAACCTCTGCTTGAATGTGTGGCCTCAGGCTGTGACATAACCTGTTTGTAAAGTTGATGAGTTGAATCCTAATCGGGCCAGTTTTGTCAACTCCCTACCAGCATTGGGCCTTTCCAGTCATCGGATAGGCCTTTAAAGTCAAGCCACGCGATCCCGTTCTCCCCCCACCCCACCTTGGGGGAAGTCAAATAAGACATGGAAAGAGCAAACCCGGTCTCATGGTATATGTTGCTAAACTGTTACTAAATTAAATATTGAGGAAGGAAATGGTTTCACATTGCCTCCACAACAAGGGCTCTGGCGGAGCAGAAACGTTTTTATACTAAGCAAGCATCTTCTGCTTCAAAAAGGACACAACTTCCTGCAGAGTTTTGACTCTTCTAACTTGGTTTTTTGCAAGTCCCTCAACTGCATGGCCCCCCCAAGGCTGTGTGCTTTCTCCACTTCTCCCTATATACCAATGACTGCATCTCAAACGATCCATCTGTTAAAATACTGAAGTTTGCAGGTGGTACAACAGTGATTGGTCTCATTCGAGACAACGACAAATCCACATACAGACAGGAGGTTATGCAACTTGCCTTGTAGTGTAACCGGAACAATCTGGAACTGAAACTCAAAACTGTAGAAATGGTGGTAGACTTTAGGAGAAACCCTCCCATACTACCACCTCTTACAATACTAGACCACACAGTATCAACAGAAGCGACCTTCAAGTTTCTAGGTTCTATCATATCACAAGACTTAAAATGGACACCTAACATCAAAAACATCATCAAAAAAGCACAACAAAGAATGTGCTTTTCTGTGCCAATTCAGAAAGCTCAAACTCTTGGCTACTGTGCTACAGCTCAGTTTCAGGGTCTTGGCAATCTTCTTATAGCCTAGGCCATCTTTATATACAGCAACAATTCATATATTTTTTTTCAGATCCTCAGAGAATTCATTGCGATGAGGTGCCATATTGAACTTCCAGTGACCAGTATGAGAGAGAGAGAGAGAGATAACATCAAATTTAACACACCTGCTCCCCCTTCACACCTGAGACATTATAACACTAACGAGTCACATGCCACCAGGGAGGGAAAACAGCTACTTGGGCCCAATTTGGACATTATCATTTAGGGATGTATTCACTTTGGTTGCCAGAGTTTAGACATTAATGGCTGTGTGTTGCATTATTTTGAGGGGACAGTATTATACACTGTTATACAAGCTATATATTCAGGGGTGGGATTCAACTGGTGTTACTACCGGTTTGGTGACTACGTTTTCCTCCTCCTTCTCCACCTCCTCCTGTTCCTCTTCTCTTCCTCCACTTCACCTCCTCTTCCTCTTCCTCCTCCTCCTCCTTTTCCTCCCCCTTCACCATACTGTAGGTGCCATTTGCAAGGGACCTACATTTGCTGAAACATACCTTCTCTTCTGTGGCACCCACCTTATGGAATAGCCCCCCCCCCACTAAAAAAATTAGATTAGTTCTTTTTCTTTTGACATTATATAAGTCCTTCAAGACTTGTTTATGTTATCAGGCCTGGGGCTTCCAGGGAACTGGAGACAGGCTTCAATGGCTTTATTGCTGAGGCGGCCATGCTTATTCTCACTTTGCCTAGGTTTTAAAAAGATATACTAAATATGTACGTTAATGCAATCCTTATATATTTTTAATACATTTGTGTGTGGTTTGATCTCTGGTTTTAATCTTGTGTCGCTTTCAGTGAGGTGATGAGATAAATTAACAGTAACAGGACCACTGATTCTACAAGGCTTCACTTCTGATCAAACATGCAACCCTTTTTATCTCAGGATCTGAATTCTGAAGATCATACAGCCTGTGCCACCCCCAAGCTGGGTTATATAAGTTGTAAGACTCAATCCCTTTCTAGTACCGGATGTTACTCACATCACCTCTGGTGAGATTGAACCCAGATGCTTGTCTCTTTAGTCTACGCTAAGTTTACTAGTGCATCCCCTTGATATTGTGATAATTGTGCATAAACTGAAAAACTATGGTTTCTTGACTCATACTGATATCTTTAGGTATCAGATAAGGAGAACAATTTGTTGTTTTGCTAATAGATTTCAAGAGATTTAGGCCATTTCCAGACAGTTTGGCAAATATGTTTAGAAGCGGGGAAAGAAATATCCTCGCTATCAGTGCATTGATCGGCACCGATAGCTGAGAATCCTTTTGGGTGGCACCACCACAGTTTCACAGAATAGTAGTAGTAAACTTCTAGAGTGACATGGTGGCCTAGTAGTGAAGATGCTTCGGAAGATTGAGAGTTCAATCCTAGAAAGCAACATATGTTTCTCTCTCAGTGTGCAAAGAAAAAATGTCTGCTGCAAACTCCACGTAGGTGTCAGGAAGGGCATTCGGCTGGTAAATGCTCAGCTCCTTCCAGTTGACTCTACCTGAATTGAAGGATTAGCAGGTGATAAAAGGGGAGGGTTTCTTTTTAGTAGTAGTAAACTTCTCCGCTTGCTATCCATATCATCTTAAATATGAGTCATGACACCAGCATTAGTGCTGGGACTCAGATCTCTCTGCCAGGAATCGATCTTAAGAACAGCGGCAATAACAAAAAAATAATGTTTTTTTATTCATTTATTTTAAAAAATTTTTTTGCACATCTCTATTTACATTGTAACAGTATTTTGTCATCAGTAATACATATATTTACATTTATTCCTATATATTAATACTTATTTCTGTGTTCTACCCATTTATGCCATCTATCCCAAACCGCATAATATTCTGATTCGTCCTTGCCTTTTAATTCCGCTGTAAGTTTATCCATCTCAGCACAGTCCAGTATTTTTTGTATCAACTTCTCTTCGGATGGTATCTTTTCTGTTTTCCAGCCCTGTGCAAAAACTATCCTCGTCACCTTAATTATGTGTAATATGATGTATTGGATTTGTTTGCTAAATTTCCCTTTATTTATTCCTAATATTTCAGGTTTAAATTCTATTTGGTGCTCTATAATTTCTTGTAACCATCTTTGTATCTTCATCCAATATTTTCTAACTTTTGGGCATTGCCACCACATGTGAAAAAATGTTCCGATTTTTGTTTATATTTCCAACATTCTGATTTTGTATGTGGCCAATCTTGCTGGCGCTAAATGCCATCTATAGAACATTTTATACTGATTTTCTTTCTATGCTGTTGACAATGTTAATTTGCAGTTTTTGGTCCATGTTCTTTCCCAGTCCTCTAATTTTATATTCTAACACACACAAAAAATGTTTACTGGTATAGCATCAGCTCCAAGATTGAGAGAGAGATCATGCCGCAAATTCCTAACCTGTAGAGATCTTGTCCATCATTGCCCCCACTGTCAAAGTTAGACTCGGATCCCATTAAAAATAGCATCTTAATTAGTAATCTTGTATGCAGAGGTGGGATTCTACCAGTTCGCACCTATTCGCTAGAACCAGTTGTTAACATTCTAAGCAGTTCAGAGAACTGGTTGTTAGAAGAAATTACTGGCCTAATCCTGTAAGGAAGGCAGGAAGGAAACATTCTGGTGTTGCTTACAGAAACTGCCTCTCCGCTAACTCTTATTACATTCTTGGCAGGACTAGACTTCTTGTCTCAGGAACTTCTCTGGAGTTTTTTTCCCCTCCTTTGCTGGTACTTTGCTTGTGTGGAGTGACCATTCAAAGTTACAATGGCACTGAAAAAAGTGATTTTTTACCATTTTTCGCACTTACGACTGTTGCAGCATCCCCACAGTCATGAGAGGCCAGGGGAGGAGATGCGTGCCTCGATGTGAGTGATATTGAGTTGGCCATGCCCAGCCAGTCACAGGACCATCAAGCCATGTACACCCAGTCACATGACCACCAAACCACGCCCACCACCTAAGCCACACCCACAGAACTGGTTGTTAAAAAGTTTGAATCCCACCCCTACTTGTATGCCTTTTAATGTAAGGGAAAGATTAGCAGAGTTAATGTTAATGGCCAATGTGGTTGAGTACGTGCTAAAACCACTGTCAGCCCTTCAAGGTCTTACCACAAAACAAAAAACATACTTTTATCATAAGGTTACAGCAATAGAATCTTGCAGGTCTCCCCTCCCAGCCTTTACATTCCAGAGAGCTAGGGAAAGTCAATTCTGAGAGGCTTACTCAGATTACATTGCTGCTTTGGGCTCATATTTCTCTTATCAGATTGTTGTCTAGGCTGTGGCCCTTCTGTGTCTCAAGGCTGTTCTCCCCATCCCATTGCAACCACGTATGGGTAGCAATAGCATTTAGACTTATACACCACTTTACGGTGCTTGACAGCCCTCTCTAAGTGGTTTTACAAAGTCAGCATATTACCCCCATAATCTGGCTGCTCATTTTACCCACCTTGGAAGGATGGAAGGGTGAGCCAACCCTGAGCCTGGTGGGATTTGAACTGCCAAATTGCAGGCAGCCGGCAGTCAGCAGACGTAGCCTGCAGTACTGCACTCTAACCACTGCGCCACCGAGTAGTCCTCGACTTACAACCACAATTGAGCCCTAGATTTCTGTGGCTAAGTGAGACATTTGCTTTTGCCCCATTATACGAGCCACAGTTGTTAAGTGAATCACTGCAATTGTTAAGTTAGTAATGTGATCGTTAAGTGAATCTGGCTTTGCCCTTGACTTTCTTGGTCAGAAGGTCGCAGAAGAGGATCACACTGCAACTGTCATAAATATGAGTCAGTTGCCAAATGCCTGGTTTTTGATCATGTGATTGCGGAGATGCTGAGACGGTTGTTAAGTGTGAAAAATGGTTTATGACACTTTTTTTTCCAGTGCCTTTGTAACTTCGAATAGCCACTAAACAAAGGATTGTAAATCAAAGACTACCTGTAGTTAGGCCTTTGGTCAATATTTCCAGGTAAGAATGCAAACTGGAAAATTAAAATCGTATGCTATTATTATGGTTGGTTGCACTGTCAGTCGGATGTTTGGAGAGGAGAAAATTGTTGTAAGTCACTTTTTCCAGTTCTGTTGTAATTTTGAGCAGTCATTAAGTGACCTGTTGCAAGTTGAGGGCTACCTGTACAACAGGAGACACGTGTGGTCATCATCACTGCCTGTTTAACCTTCTCTCTCTTGATACAGCCTAAAGCAGGGGTGTCAAACTCGATTTCATTGAGGGCCACGTCAGGTGTCAGGATTCCAGCAATCGCCCTAATTAAATCATGATTCCCGAGCCAAACTTCAAAAAACTTCAAGGGATTCATTAGAGACGACATACTGGCTCTGCCCTGTATGAAGCCAACTCTGGCATACGTAATTTACCATCACCTGTGAGCCTGTTTCCCCCTTTCCCCCACATAAACCAGATTCTCCAATTGAGCACGTTCACAGACTGGGTGTCATCATTCATGTTCTCCAATTAAATATATTCGTGGGCAAAAACTCTGGTATTTTAGTTACAATCTTTTAAAGATAAGAGTTGGAATGTGCTTTCACTTTCAAACTGCTGCACTGCTCTTCCAGATTTCCTTCCTCCCCCTCCTTTTTTTTAATGGCAACTACTAAACAGGCATAGGAATATTTTATGAGTTGATATCAGAGTTGTATTTGACCTTGGGGCAGCCAGGGGGGCATAGCCAGGGATATGGCCATTTTGATATCACCTGTGTTGGGGGCACTGATGGTGCCCAAGTGCTAAGGCAGAGCGTGCTAGCCCCCTGCCAGTGAAAATGAAGCTCAGGGGGGCCACCATGTGCATTCCCTCACCAGGGTCCATTTTTTGCCACAACCGCCTCCTGCAGCCCTCTTCCAGCAAAAACGGAGCTTGGAGAACCAGGCATGGCCTCCAAGGCCCCCATTTTCAGCTACAACGGCCTGCTGTAGACCTCTGCCAGCAAAAATAGAACTCAGGTGGGCCCTGTGGGCCAGATCTAAGCACCCTGTGGGCTGGATTCGGCCCACAGGCCTTGAGTTTGACACCCTTAGCCCAGGGGTGGGATTCTACCAGTTTGCACCTATTCGCTAGAACCGGTTGTTAACATTCTAAGAAGTTCAGAGAACCAGTTGTTAGAAGAAATTACTGGCCTAATCCTGTAAGGAAGGCAGGAAGGAAGCATTCTGGTGTTGCTTACAGAAACTGCCTCTCCATTAACCCTTATCACATTCTTGTCAGGACTAGACTTCCTGTCTCAGGAACATCTCTGGAGGTTTTTTTCCTCCTTTGCTGGTACTTTGCTTGTGTGGAGTGACCATTCAAAGTTACAATGGCACTGAAAAAAGTGACCTATGACCATTTTTCACACTTACGACTGTTGCAGCATCCCCACAGTCATCAGAGGCCAGGCGAGGAGATGCGTGCCTTGATGTGAATGATATTGAGTTGGCCACACCCAGCCAATAACATGACCACCAAGCCACGCCCATCACCTGAGCCATGCCCACAGAACCAGTTGTTAAAAATTTTGAATCCCACCCCTGCCTTAGCCTAGAAATTGTTGGTGATGTCTTCACTTGGCAATGAAAGGCAAGGAAAGAGGAGAATATGACAACACCCTGGCAGTGACGCTGCCAATGTTAAGCAGGCCTTGGCCTGGAAGCTTTCTGGGAGGCCACAATGTGTACCTCTCATTCATATCTTGGCTTAATCCAAAAAGGTAGAATCTCCATACAACAGAAGTTTGTACAAGGGCAAATGTTGACATTTTTCTCAATGAATAAGGAGACAACGAGTTTGCCAGAGTTTGTCTGTTGAAAAGAGAAAGAATGGGGAAAAGAGAAAGGAGGAAAAGTAGAGTAGAAGAACTAGTGAAGAGAGAGCTGCTAACAAATTGCTGACGGGTAGTTCTTGACTGCAACTTATTGATCCTCCCTGATTGCCAATTATATCTGGAACACTGACAGATTCTCAGTCATGCAGGTCATGGTTGTCCCAAAGGTGGTTTTTTTCAAGAGGCAACTGGACTTTCTGTTTTTTTTTTTTCTTTGAAGACATTTCGCTTCTCATCCAAGAAGCTTCTTCAGCTCTGACTGGATGGATCCTTCCATTCCCCACCATCCAGTCAGAGCTGAAGAAGCTTCTTGGATGAGAAGCGAAACGTCTTCAAAGAAAAAAACCAGAAAGTCCAGTTGCCTCTTGAAAAAAGCACCTTTGGGGACCCCAGAGAGTTGAATTCACAGAATAAACGAACAGTATTTTGGCAGGGGAAGCCAATGGGACCCACCCAATCCTTTCCAGTAGGGAGGAATAGATTGGAGAAATGAAGGTGACTGGAAATTTTGGAGAAAGTGATCACGTTATCCCTGAGTTTATGACAGCAGGAGGAAGAGAAAAGAGTAATAGTGAGGTTTATATATGGGTTTTCAGGAGACGGTTTTTTAATTATCTCAGATAGAAGTTCAGTCAGATCCAGTGACTTGAAATCTTCAAGCAGAAAAAATGCCTGGGGGAGAATGGCAAATACAGGTGGTCCCTGAGTTATGACCACAAGTGAGCCCAAACTTTATGTTGCTAAGTGAAACATTTGTAAAGTGACCTTAGCCCCACCTTATGACTTTTCTTGCCTCAGTTGTTAAGCGAATCATTGTATCTGTTAAGTTAGTAACATGATTGTTAAGTGAATCCGGATTCCTCATTGACTTTGCTTGTCAGAAGGTCACAAAAGGGGACCACATGACAACCCCCCCCCCAAGGGACATGGCAACCATCATAAATATGAACCACTTGCCAAGCGTCTGAATTTTGATCATGTGACCCATGGAGATACTGCAACGGTCATAAGCGTGAAAGACGCTCATAAGTCACTTTTTTCAGTGCCGTGGTAACTTTGAATGGTCACTAAATGAAATATTTCAGCCAAGGACTACCTGTAAAGCTACATGAGATATTGAAGCTGAAGTTGCAAACAATTTCTGATGGTGATGATGATGTTATCCATTCGGTTGTGTCCCACTCTTGGTGGTTCTATGGTCCAGATCAGAGGTGGTATTCATCAGGTTCTGACTAGTTCTGGAGAACGGGTAGCGGACATTTTGAGTAGTTTGGAGAGCCGGTAGCGGACATTTTGAGACCTCTGACTGGCTCCGCCCCCATCTATTCTCTGCCTCCCGAGTCCCAGCTGATTGGCTGGATCTTCTTTTGTTGCCCTGCACAGGAGAATGGAGCTGGAAAGCAGGTTAATGGGGTGGGGAGGGAATGGAGATTTTGTAGTATCCTTCCCCTGCTGCCACGCCCACCAAGCCATGCCCACCAATCAATGCCACGCCCACCAAGCCATGCTCACAGAACCGGTAGTAAAATAATTTGAATCCACCACTGCTCCAGATCTCTCCACATCTTTCAACCTGGCACTATTTTTTTGTGCTGTTGTTCTATGTTCCTCCTGGTATCAGCTTTGATGGCATCCAGCCATCATGTTCTTTGGTGGCCTGGTTTCCTTTTACCACTAACACTTCCAAACATAGAGTGGGGCCTCAGGTCGCGACCGTAATCTGTTCCGGGACTCCAGTTGCGACCCGATTTGGTCGTGTCTGGAAGCACAGACTTCCGGAAGGCCTATTTCCCCCCCACTCCCACAGCCTCCGCACAGACCCTGCACTTACCTGCATTGCATGGAGACTCCTGGGAGGGGCGGGAAGGGTTGGGCGGGACCAGCCGGTTGGTTGAAATACCAGTTCGGCAAACCAGATGTAACTTTAACATCCAGTTCACCCAAAGCAGAAGAATCCCGCCCCTGGGCACAGCACGGGTTGTGGGGGGCGGGTGAGTGGCCCTTCATGCCCCATGTTGGTCAGCAAAGTGCTGCAGGAGGCCAACCCAGGCCAAAAGCAGAGCGCAGGGGGCCGGCCACAACCACCCTGTGCCCCATTTTGGCCAGCAGGCTGCTGCAGGAGGCGTCCATCCTGTCTCCCCACCCCCCAGTACCCCCAGCCAGCCTGTGAAGGAGAATTACAATGCTGATCCGGCCCTCGAAGAAATCCAGTTTGACACCCCTGGTCTAATGGTACGGCTGACCTTGGGATTGGCTTGGGAAATTCAGGAGTTCTTCTTCCTGTGCAACTTAATTTTAGTTAATGTATATCTTTATATATGCAAATAGCTCCTGAAGAAATAGTGTGGGTTCCCAAAAACAGGAGGAAAGCAAATTTACACTCATTTAAAAAAAAAAAAAAAAGGAAGGAAATCTGTCTATCTGATGTATCAACTGGGCAAGGTCTTTGAATAATTACACTGCATATTTGTGAACACTCAGAGAAGAATGCAACAATTTATATGAGCCAGCAAAGATTTGTCACAAAGGAGTCATGCTAGACAAACATCGCCTGAAGATTGAAGAGAGATAGAATTGCAAGTGTTCAAATCTCTAAAATCTAAAGGGTTGCCCTTTTCAGAGGAGCCAACTGATTCTCTGTTGCCCCAGAGAGCAGCAACAGAAACAGTGTGTTGAAACGGCAACAGAAATAGGCTCAGATAAGAGATTAGGAATGACTTTTTTTAATGATAATGCCCGTCGCTTACTACAGGGGTCTCCAACCTTGACAAGTTATAAGACTGGTGGACTTCATCTCCCAGAATCCCGTGCTGGCTGGGGAATTCTGGGAGTTGAAGTCCACAAGTCTTTCAAGTTGCCAAGGTTGGAGATCTTTGAGGTAATGGAATAGGTCAGTGATGGCAAACCTTTTTCTTGTGGTACGCCGGCACTCACAATGCAATGTGCCCCCCTGTGCATGCACACACGCAACACCCCCTCCCCCTTACCTGTACTGCACATGTGTGTACCTCCCAGCTGATTTTTGGCCCGTTTGAGGCCATTTTCGCCCTCCCGGAGGCTCAAGGGAAGCATCTACAGCCTCAGGAGGCCCAAAAACAGGCCTGTTATGGCATTTCTGGTATTTCCGGAAGGCCCATTTTTCAGCCTCCTGAAACGGGCCAAAAATCAGCTAGGAGGCGTGTGCATGCACAGTGCAGTTAAGTTTGGCTGGGGCTCGTGTGGCCGCACAAATAGCTCTGTGGCACGCCTGCCATAGGTTCGCCATCATGGGAATAGGTTGCCTTCCAAAGTGGCATGCTTCCCTCCATGAAAGATACAATGTAGCAGGGATGGAGAACTTTCTATGATGTGATTGAATTTTGATAGAGATCCAAAAGGTGTTTTGCAATCCTTGAAATCACAGCTGCCAATCATCTTTTTGTTGGCCTGAATGTCATTTGAAGGAGCCTTTTGTCGCTTAAAGCTTCTGAAAAAGGTGGCTGAGCCAAACCCCGTCCCCCCTTTTTTTTATGAAAAACCACATGCTTTTTGTCAAAATGAAACAGGTCTGGTCAATGGAGGGTGGAGGCTTTGCACAATTTAGAATATCTCCCACTCTGCTACCCAAAAGCTGCTTCCTCATTCGGCCTAAATGGAATTTGCTTGGGAAATTCAGAATTTTTTCTTTCTGTGCAACTTAATTTTGCAGTTAGCGTATATATTTAGATATGCAAATAGCTCCGTTTTTGGTTTCTCTTCTTTTTCAGGGGAATATCAAATGGTTTTCTCTCTCTCTCTCTCTCTCTCCCCCCCCCCTTGAGAATTTTTAGCTGGCTGAGATAATTTGTGGCTTGACAGCTAGAAACAGACTAAAATAGTGATGTGTCAGATATCAGCTGAGAATTCTGGACAAGTGCTGCCCAGACATTGTTGGCTCTTTCAAGCTTTCCCGTCCTCTCTCTTGTAGACCCTGAGTATCAGTCACTATGACCATTTTTGGCTGGGGAAGCAAGAGAGGATGGATACCTGGTTTCTATAAAGTCATCTGTGCGGGTAAAGATTGCCTGGTGATTCAGAAAGTGCTGGTTGAGTCCTAGGCATACATGGGTTTAATGCTTCTTTAGAGGAAGTAGGATGACATTTCAAAAATAGCTGCCACATAAAATGGACCTCGTAGGTCATCTAGTCCACCCCCTGCCCAAGCAGGAGACATTATGCCATTTTTGACAGATGGCAGACCAATCTCTTCTTGAAAGCCTCCAGTGATGAAGCTCCCACAACTTCTTAAGACAAAGCTGTTTATCTACTTATTTATTTCATTTGTCAAGTGATTATAAGATAACAGGTATAAGTATAAACATAGTTATGAATACATGAAATGGATATATATAAGAAAAATAAAAAGAATCAATAGGACAGGGACAGTAGGCACATTGGTGCGTTTATGCACGCCCCTCTACAGACCTCTTAGGAAAGGGGTGAGGTCAATAGTAGGTAGTCTAAAGTTAAAGTTTTGGGGTTTGGGGAAG
This sequence comes from Bungarus multicinctus, assembly GCA_023653725.1. Taxonomy (NCBI): domain Eukaryota; kingdom Metazoa; phylum Chordata; class Lepidosauria; order Squamata; family Elapidae; genus Bungarus; species Bungarus multicinctus. The sequence continues at coordinate 25,561,779 of CM042834.1, forward strand.
AAACCACAGAGTCAAGTAGAGTATTCCAGACATTGACCACTCTGTTGCTGAAGCCATATTTCCTGCAATCAAGTTTGGTGCGATTAACCTTGAGTTTGTATCTACTGTGTGCTCTTGTATTGTTATGGTTGAACCTGAAGTATTCATTGACAGGTAGGACATTACAATGTATAATTTTATGTACTATACTTAGATCAGACCAAAGGCGTCATAGTTCTAGATTTTCTAGGTCTAGAATTTCAAGTCTGGTGGCATAAGGTATTCTGCAACGAGTAGAGGAATGGAGAACTCTTCTTGTGAAATATTTCTGGACTTTCTCAGCTGTATTAATATCAGATACGTAATGCGGATTCCAGGCTGATGAGCTGTATTCAAGTATTGGTCTAGCAAATGTTTTGTATGCTCTAGTTAATAGTGTGATATTACCAGAGAAAAAGCTACATAGGATTAGATTAACAACTCTTAATGCCTTTTTGGCTATGTAGTTACAGTGAACTTTAGCACTTAGATCATTAGAGATGAGTACTCCGAGGTCCTTGACAGAGTTTGGATCATCAACAAGGTCTTGATTATTCAGCTTGTATTTTATTTTCTGATTTTTTTTGCCAATAAGTAAGACAGAGCATTTATTTGTTGAGATTTGAAGTTGCCATTTGTTTGACCATTCTGATACATAGTCGAGGTCTTTTTGAAGGGTAGCAGTATTGTCTGTGGTGTTGAATAGCTTTACATCATCAGCAAAGAGAACACAGTTGCTCTTGATATGATCACAGAGGTCATTTATGTAGAGTATGAAGAGAGTTGGCCCTAGAAAACTGCCTTGGGGGACACCACTGTTGACAGGTACAGGATTTGATAGAACGCTCCCAATTTTGACCATTTGTTGTCTGTTTGACAGGAATGCTTCTATCCAGTTATGCAGGTGTCCAGAGATACCGTAAGATTTTAGTTTTAGGAGTACTTTGTTGTGTACCACTGAATCAAAGGCTGTACAGAAGTCTATGTAAATTGTGTCTATTGCTTTGTTCTGATCGAGTTGTGTAGTCCATATATTTTTGCACTGTAAGAGTTGCAGTTTACAGGATAGTTTTTTTCTGAAACCAAATTGTTTATTGTTTGTCTCTAAGTGGAGAATAATGGATTGGTTAATAATTGATTCCATGACTTTACAGGTGATGCAGCATAAGGAGATTGGTCTGTAACTTTCAACCAGGCTTTTTGAAGATGGAGATGACCATGGCTAATGACCATAGTTTTGGCAAGGAGCTGGTTCTGAAAGATTTTTCAAAGATTATGCTTAGAGGTTCGGCTATGGCAGTGGATAGCTTTTTTAAGAAGTAGGCACATATTCCGTCCGGTCCAATAGATAGAGATGGTTTTAGATTGCGTAGTGCTTTTTCAACATTGTCTTCTGTAAAATCGATATGTATTAGATCATTGTAGTTGTCTGTGGTTCGACTAGGAAATACTGGGCATGATCCAGTGCTGTTTACAAATACTGAGCCAAAGAATGTGTTAAAGAGGTTGGCTTTGATGGCGTCATCATTGCAGTCTTTACCATTAGGTCCTTTCAGGGGTGGGATGGACCTTGAGTCTTTTAGTTTGTTGTTTACAAAATTGTAGAAAGCGCAGGTGGAATTGGTGCATAGAAGGTTTTCCTCTTGTTTAATGTGATAATTGGTGCATTCAGTCTTTCTCTGATGGCATAAATTTTTGTACCGGCTTTTGAAGTTGGCAATGTGACCAGATTTGTTTTTCCGCCAAAGTGATTTCTTTTTGGATTGAAGCTTCCTTATTGTTATAGGTAATTTGTTTTTTCTGGTTTTGGGAGTTTTTATTGGTATATATAGTTTGATGACTCTTTTGACTTCAAATAAAAATAAGGTGCTTTAGAAAATAGCTTGACTCCTTCCTCTCTATGGCAGCCGCTCAAATATTGGAAGACTGCTCTCATGTCTCCCCTGGTCCTTCTCTTCACTAGATTAGCCATGCCCATTCCTATAATTGTTCTTCATATGTATTGGTCTCCAGTCCCCTAATCATCCTGGTTGCTCTTCTCTGCACTTTTTCTAGAGACTCAACATCTTTTTTATAGTGTGGTGACCAAAACTGGATGCAGTACTCTAGGTGTGGTCTTACTAAGGGTTTATAGAGTGGTATTAGTATCTCACTTGATCTCGATTGTATCCCTCTGTTAATGCAACTTAGCTTTTTTCGTTGCTGCTGCACACTGGTGGCTCATATTTAGCTGGTTGTCCACCAAGACTCCAAGATCCTTTTCACAGTTATTGCTATTGCTATTTCACAGTTATTGCTATTCCACCCAGTTGATATGTGTACTTTTGTCCACTGCTGCACAGAAACTCTACCTAAAGAGGGGGAGAGAATCAGGTTTTGGCAGCTTTATTGCTAGCTTTGTCTCAAGCAAGAGCATCCCACAATTTTCACTGTTTCTTTTGCCAAGAGATTTTCCATGGATATATTTTAGCCCATGTGATGGTTTGAAGGACTAGAGATAGGAAGAGAATGAACACTGGAAAAGCTCCATCTATTCTACAGGTAGCCCTCGACTTATGACAACAATTGAGCTCAAAATTGCTAAGCGAGACACTTGTTAACTTTGCCCCATTTTACGATCTTTTGGCCACAGTTGTTAAGTGAATCACTGCGGTTGTTAAATTGGGAACATGGTTGTTAAGTGAATCTGGCTTTCCCATTGACTTTGCTTGTCAGAAGGTCGCAACCAGATGATCACATGACCCCGGGACGCTGCAACAGTCAAAAATATGAGCCCATTGCCAAGCATCTGAATTTTGATCATTGGGATGCTGCAGCAGTCGTAAGCATGAAAACCGGTCGCAAGTCACTTTTTTCCTTGCCGTTGTACCTTCGAACTGTCACTGAATGAACTGTTGTAAGTCGAAGATGGTAGACACAGGATTAACGCTCACTCAGAAGGGTATTTGACCTGTGTTAACTGTAGTGTGAGCCAGCCTTGGGGGTGAGCAAAAGGAGAAAAAACAGCTCAGCTCTGGCTTTGAGAGGCAACTTGTTCGTCATGAGGCCTGGTGAGGTGACCTGGCTGCTAGCCAAGGGTTATTGTGGAGAGATTTGGAGACAGAAATCCCATTGGTCCAGTCTGGACACTAGAACCTGAGGTGCGATTCAGCCGGTTCGGGCAGAACCAGATGTTAAATTTACATCTGGCTCACTGAACCGGTAGTTGAACCGACCGGCTGGGCCTGCCCACCCCATCCCACCCCTCCCAGGAGTCTCCATGTGGCCCATTTTGGATGCAGATAAGTTCAGAGTCTGTGCGGAGGCTCTGGGAGGGCGAAAAACGGGTCTTCTAGAAGTTTTGGAAGTCCAGAAACGGGCCTGTTTCCAGCTTCCGGAAGGCCTCTGGAGCTGGAGGAGGCCGTTTTCACCCTCCCAAAGGCCCAAGGGAAGCCTCCGGACTCTGGGGAAGGTGAAAAATGGCCCTCCCAGACGTTCCAGTAGGCCACGCCCACCATGGCCATGCCCACCCAGCAACCGGGCAGAGAACCGGTTGTTGGGATTTTTGAATCCCACCCCTGACTACTGGGTGAGGACACACAGATCCTCAGTTGCTGGGCCTGAAGAGCCTAAAAATTGAGAGAGATGAGGGGAAGAGTGTAAAAAAAAAAAAAAGGCTGCGAACCGAGTGGCTGGAGAGAAGTGGCGGGGAGAAGTGAACTGTTACAGTGGTACCTCTACTTACGAAAGGCTCTACTTACGAAAGTTTCAGGTTACGAAACGCGTCTTCGAGAAAATATCGTCTCTACCTACGAATATGTTTCAAGATACGAAAGGCTTTCTTGGAAAATGGCACGTCCGAGCTGCGCTGCCATTGGTTATCTTCCTGTCATCCCATTGGCTAAGAGGGATCTGTGCGCACGCACCGCGCCGCGTTCTCAGTCTCGCGCTAGCAATCCAGCAAAGCAGGAAGTAATAATGAAGAATTACAGTCTGGATTTCGGGGGCTTGGAACGGATTAGGACATTTACAGGTAAAATGTGCCTCTACTTACGAAATTTTCAGGTTACGAAATGGCTTCCGGAACAAATTAATTTTGTAAGTAGAGGTACCACTGTATTGGTTTCTGGGTGGGAAGGGAGAAGAAAGGTCCAGAGATGCTTGCCAGGAAGAAGTGGAGGGGGGATGCAGAGGGACAAAAGCTTTATCTAAGAATAGGAAAAAGGGGACCTCAGCTGGCTGCAGTTAGTGCTTCACTCAGAATTCCAAAATGGAAGGAGAGGATCTGCTACTGTTGGAGGTCTTTGGGGAAGAATCCAAGACAGGTGTTTCCCAACAGAGAAGCAGCAGGTATTCCGCTGAGGCCCAGCCTGGCATACTTTTTAAGGGAAAGTCCAGCCCATTCCCATGGTGGCGCAGTGGTTAGAATGCAGCATTGCAGGCTGACTCTGCTCACTGCCAGGAGTTCGATCCTGACCTGCTCAAGGTTCACTCAGCTTTCCATCCTTTCGAAGTCGGTAAAATTAGGATCCAGATTGCTGGGGGGAATATGCTGACTCTGTACCCACTTAGTAAAGCACTATGAAGCGGTGTATAAGTCTAAGTGCTGTTGCTATTGCTTTCTTCTCACTCTGTCTGTTGTCAAGCCCAGAAATGAAGGAGGAAGATGGAGAGAAAGGGGGAGGCAGCAGGAGCACTAGAGAGCAATAATCTCTGATGGAGGAAAACCATAGGGAAAACCTGATACCAGGTGAACATTGTGACCGTGATCTTTGTACCTGTTGTAAATTCAGCAGGAATTTACAACAGCTACAAATATCACAGTCCCAATGTTCACCTGGTATCAGGTTTTCCCTACAATTTCCCTCCATCAGAGTTTATTGCTCTCTAGTAGAAACCATAAAAAGCCTCCACTGCCCGAAAGGTACTTTTTTTAAAAGGCAACTGGACTTCCTTGGTATTTTAACGTTGAAAATGTTTCACTTCTCTCATCCAAGAAACTCCTTCAGTTTTCTCAGACTGAAACCAAGAAAGACCTATCACCTTTTGGAAAAAGCACCTTTCGGATAGCCATGACCTGGAAGGATTGAGAATCTCCACAGACATTAAGCCTCCAGTGTCTTTTTGGTGTCAACTGCCATGTTTGCAAAAACAACACGCCTCCAGATCTGTTGGAAGAAATTATCCTTCTGGGTTCAGTTCCAAGTGGGGAAAAAGACATTGAAAACACGGTGACTTCTTGGAAAGATGATTTAATGGTGGACAAGATCACATGTCTTGGGTGAAGAAAAAAGGGAAAAGGGCTGAGATGCTGAGAGACCTGTAGTTTTATACCCTCTGTTGGGCCCCATCTTAGTATTTCCTGTTCCTGTGCAAGAAAAGTATCCCATTGGCTGTCAGACTCCCAGGGGTGGGAGTCTTAGCTAACTTTGTAGGCTTTGTCTGGACCACGTGGCTTCACCTGAGTGCTGGCTGATGCAATCTTCCCAGGCTGTGTGGTGAGGTGGGTAGAGGGGTTTGTTATGTAGAATACTTTGGCCCAGGCCTTAATGGCCCACCCATTAACAAAAGTGAGGGTGAGCTTCTGCTTCTGAGGGAGTTTCTGCTTCTGAGTTTCTACTTCTCTTTTTAGGGGAAATATCCTGCCTTTTTAATATTTCCTAGGATATTTCATTTTTCTAGGAGAGGGGTGGGTGCTAACTTCCTACAGATTGGAAAAGAACACTGTGACGACACTTGGACGTAGGTGAATTGACATGTCCCTCAGGTGAAGCCCCCATGAACCAGGGAGCCACCTATCACTTATCAACGGGAAAGAAGTCTCAAACTCTCCAGCTCAAACGTATGATGGAAGCGTTCCGATACTTAAGGGGGCTGACACAAAGAAGAGGGGAGGTTTACTTATTCCCCAAAAGGCAATGGATGGAAACTAATCAAGAAACAAGGGGTGGAACCTGATCTAGGAGAGAAGTAACCTAGAACTAAGGAGAAATTTCCTAACAGTGAGGACAATTAACCAGTGGAACGGCCTGCCATCAGAGGTTGTGGGGGCTTCATCACTGGAGGTGTTTAAGAAGAGACTGGACAGTCACTCGTCTGGAATGGTATAGGGCAAGATATTGGACTAGAAGACCTCCAAGGTCCCCTTCCAATCCTGTTTCTTTGTTAAACAGTGGTCCTGACTTTATTCACTCAACTTCATCCCATCACTCATAAAGGAAAGTGATCAGTGTGTGTTTTCTTCTGTCAGGCAGAAGGTAGAGAGGGCAAGAAGCTAGGAGAATCCACCAATCACGTTCCTTACGTCATTGCCCAGAAGATCATTGGTTACCCTCTCCTCTCTCTGGAAGAGCTTTATAGCTCCTGCTGCCTTAAGAAAGTTCAAAACATTCTCAAAGATCCATCTCATCCTGGGCACCCTTTTTTTTTGAACTATTGCCATCTGGTAGATGGTACAGGATAATAAAAACAAGGACAAACAGGCTGAAAAACAGCTTCTATCCCAGGGCAGTAGCTCTTTTGAATTCTGCTGTATAGTGCAGTATTAATGCAATATCAGAGGTTTTCAATTCGATGTATGGAATGTGAAGGATGTGTGTTTGTGTTTTATTTTCATAGCCATGATGTACACTGAAGATGGTATTTAATTTCGTTGTACGAGTTGCAATGACCATAAACTAAACTAAACTAAACAGGGCCTTCATTGTTAATGCAAGATGGTTCTTTGTCTTGTTACTGAGGATGAGTAAGGCTTGCTCCTCGAGGCAGCGCAATTAATGCTCGCCTACTTTTCTCTTGACTCAAGGACTTTTCCCTAAGATGTGAAATGAGATATTTTGCACTTCATTTGAAGGAGGAAATGGAAACTCATTTAATCGTGAGACTCTTTTTAAAAAAAATAAATAAAATAAAAATAAAACAAAGAAACTAGAGAAAGGCGAATGTCAGCCTGAAAAAAGGAAATAAATCCTTGACAATGATCATTTGCCATTTTGAAAGTCTTTGGGGGTTACAGAACAGTGACTGAAATTGAGGGAAATCCCCAGGGTGGGAAATACACAGTTGGATAGTTCCCCTGCTGTATAGCATGACTCATTGACTCATAATGTTGCTTCCAAAATTGAGCACCCAGAGTTTGTTGTGGAGCTGACAAGGATTTGATGCCTGAATTTGAGAGAGATTTTTACTTTTGCAAAGGGGCTTCTTTGTAATTCAGGCATAGCAATTCAGGTTTGTGTGTGTCAAGTCCTTTTAGTGGGTGTAGAATAGAATGGAATGGAATGGAATGGAATGGAATGGAATAGAATAGAATAGAATAGAATAGAATAGAATAGAATAGAATAGAATAGAATAGAATAACAGAGTTGGAAGGGACCTTGGAGATCTTCTAGTCCGGGTTCGCCAATTTTTTGGACCTTAGGGACCACCAAACTCATAATTTTAAATCCCACAGACCAGAGACCCTGGGAAAATCCCCCAAAAAGTCTTCAGGAAAATTCCCTCCCCACCCCCCCTGTTTTCCTACCGATTGATCATTCTTTATTTGGGATCACAGGAAACCATCTCCAGCTCCGTTCTCGGTGGGAGAGAGAGGGAAAGAGAAAGAGAGAAAAACTTTTGGCTTCATGCAAGGAAAGCAGCAGAAGCAGCAGAAGTCTTTCTTTTTTTCTCTCCCCCAAACTCCACCAGAAATGAGTCTTTGCTGGCACAGCCTCTTGGAGCAGGGTGCCTTACAGGGTCCCAAAGTCTCATTTCTGGCAGAGTTTGGGGGAGAGAAAGAAAGGCTTTTGCTGCTTTCCTTGCACGCAGCCAAAAGCAGAAGAAGAAAGAAACGGAAAGAAGCAGCCCAGTGGCCAGGCCAGGCACGTGGGGTGAATGGGGAAAGTCCCACCCCTGTCCTTTCCCCACTCCCCTCACTGCCTCATGTTGTTCGCAATGCAAGCGACGCAAGACTTCTGTTCCCGCAGGCCATGTGGGCGGCACAGCCTTGTGTTCTCGCGCAGCCTGGATTAATTGCTTTGGGGGTGACATTTCTCTGAGGACCACCAAAATTTTCTCATGGACCACCAGTGGTCCTCAGCCCGCTGGTTGGCGACCACTGTTCTATTTCAAACCCCTGGCTCAAGCAGAAGATTTTATTTATTTATTTATTTATTTATTTATTTATTTATTTATTTACTTATTTACTTATTTACTTACTTATTTATTTATTTATTTATTTATTATTTAAATTTATATACCGCCCCGCTCTCCCAAAGGGACTCGGGGCGGTGAACAGCCAAGATAAAATACACATATAAAACACATATACAATATTTAAAAATTAAAAGAATTAAATACATTGGCCTTTCAAAAGATTAAAAATAAGGGTATTAAGAAAGTTAAAACCAGATTAAAAGATTTAAAAACCCCTAGGCCAGACTGGCTTGCTGAAATAAATGAGTTTTCAACGCACGGCAGAAGGTCAGGAGATCAGGGATGGTCCTCATCTCCGGGGGTAATTCGAGAGAGAAGGTGCCCCCAATGAGAAGGCCCGCATCCTCGGGGTCACCAGCCGTCCAGCCGGCGGCACCCCAAGGAGGCTGACTCTATGGGAGCGTATCTTATACCATTTCAAACAAATGGCTGACCAATTTCTTCTTAAAAACTCCAGTGATTAAGCATCCACGACTTCTGATGGCAAGCCATTCCACTGGTTAGTTGTTCTCACTCTTTATTCCTTGGTTAGATCTCTCCTTCATAAATTTCCACCTGTTGTTTCTTGTCTTGCTTTCAGGTGCTTTGGAGATAGGTTGAGTCCCTCTTCTTTGTGGCAGCCCCTTTGATATTGGAATGATACATACATTCCAGTGGTGGGATTCAAAATGTTTTACTACTGGTTCTGCAGGTGTGGCTTGGTGGGTGTGGCATGGCTTGGTAGGCGTGGCTTGGTGGGCATGGCAGGAGAAGGATACTGCAAAATCTCCATTCCCTCCTCATCCCACTAACCTGCTTTCCAGCTGCGTTCTCCTGTGCAGGGCAACCAAAGAAGACCCAGCCGATCAGCTGGGACTCGGGAGATGGAGAATAGATGGGGGTGGGGCCAGTCAGAGGTGGGATTTGCCGGTTCTCCAAACTACTCAAAATTTCTGCTAACCGTTCTCCAGAACTGGTCAGAACTTGCTGAATACCACCTCTGATACACTCAGTGTGTTTGATACCACAGAAAACAAGTAATACAATAAAAGACACTGATTATCTGTGAGTTTTGAACAATAGGAACACATTGATTCTAGATAACATTGCACAAGTGGCAAATTTATGGGTTACATTCAGGGGTGGGATTCTACCGGTTTGCACCTATTCACTAGAACCAGTTGTTAACATTCTAAGCAGTTCGGAGAACCGGTTGTTAGAAGAAATTACTGGCCTAATCCTGTAAGGAAGGCAGGAAGGAAACATTCTGGTGTTGCTTACAGAAACTGCCTCTCTGTTAACCCTTATTACATTCTTGGCAGGTCTAGACTTCCTGTTTCTGGAACTTCTCTGGAGTTTTTTTCTTTCTTTTGCTGGTACTTTGCTTGTGTGGAGTGACCATTCAAAGTTACAATGGCACTGAAAAAAGCGACTTATGACCATTTTTCACACTTATGACTGTTGCAGCATCCCCATAGTCATGAGAAGCCAGGCCAGGAGATGCGTGCCTCGATGTGAGTGATGTTGAGTTGGCCACACCCAGCCAGTCACATGACCACCAAGCCATGCCCACCAATTAAGCCACACCCACAGAACCGGTTGTTAAAAAAAAATTGAATCCCATCCCTGGTTACATTGCTCTTTCCAGCTGGATTTGTATCTTTTCTTAAAGCTTGAAAATGTATTCAAGGACTTGAAAAGAGGCACACTATTGTTTAGGGCCGAAACGACAAATTCATACCGAAGGAATGGCCTTGGCTAAAGAGAAAGTTTAAAAAAAACCTGTTCCTGAAGTTTAAAAAAAAAAGAGGCCTAGATTGCCACATTCAGAAGGCTAATATCAGCTTTTTAAATGCTAACAATGAAGCCTAAAATTCCAGGTAAGGATAGCCTGTTCAGCAATAAAGGGCCCAGCTCAAAGCCCAGCTTTGTGGGCTTTTAAAATTAGAAGTGTGGTAGAATTTTTTTTTTTAAAAGAATAATACAAACAAGAGGGGAGGGGAGGAGGACATGATCGGCAATTTAATCTAAATAATCCCCCCCCCCAAATGCTCTCAATAGAAAAAGACACCGTTGGAAGTTAAAACCCACCCACCCTTAGAAAAATGAAGTGTTTTAGGATATACTAACAGAGAGGCAGAAACTCAGCCCCCCCACCACCTTTGTCAATGGGCCATTAAGGCCTGAATCAGTCTATTCTGCATAACAAAGATCTACCTCCTTCAGACAGACCCATAATAGGAATCCCAAAGCCCTTTTCATTACATCATCATCCAGCAAGGCTCAACCAAGCCTGGGACTCAGGACAGCCTACAGAGTTGCCCCTGCATGGCTCCATGGGAGTCTGACAACTAATCAGAATATAAGCTCAAATTCAAATCCCAACAGAGGGCATAAAACCCAGGGACTCCCAGCATCTCTTCATTTTTCTGCCCAGGAACCCATCCTGTTCATCAATAAACCATCTTTCCAAGCAGTCACCATGTTTCCAGTGTCTTTCTTCCCCACTTGGAACTGAACCCAGAAGGATATTTCTTCCAACAAGACAAATTAAAAAGGAATTATTCTGTTGTGTAGGTTGTTTAGTGTTCCAGTTGATCTATGGTGTGTGTGTGTTTGTATGTGTACTTACAACCCAGATTTGAAATTCCAACGGTTGCTCTCCCTGTGGTCACGTGACTTTCAAGCGCTGATCAACCACGCCCCATTTATAGCCATTTGCATTTTCCCGTAATCACATGACAGGATTTTATGACAGTTTTGCCAAAACCTAGCATTAACCTCTGGGTTTTGGCAAAACCATGCCCATAGCGAACCATTGGTTCACTTAATGACAATGATTTGTTTAACGACCTCCTGCAAAACAGGTCATAGAATCAAATTGATCAGATAACTGACCCATTTTATGACTGTCACAAAATTACAAATGTGATGGGCTGGCTCTATTATGGTCACACCTTTAATGACTACTCATAAAAGAGAAATAAATCAATCTACCATCCTTGGACCTGGAAAATTGCAACTAGGACACCCTTTACTGCTTCAAAAGAATGTGATATCTGGGGCCTTCCTCTGATCATTAAATGGTCATCTGTTTTGGTTATTCATCATGTTATTTGATTATTTAACGATGAAACTAAGGCTTTGGCAAGACATGACTAATGCCGATAAACCCCTTCTTAGTTTAATTTGAGTATTTAAGCTACTTATGCAAAGGCTCCCTATCCAGGCATTAAAAAGAAAATCAATTTATATACTGTAGAATTGGGGTATAGTACAGACCCTAATTCTGCTTTTCCCTCAACTGCAGAAACTCCCTGGATAACACTGATTTCCCTTTCTTACAACTCAACAGTCAGTGTGATAAAAATCTAAAAGTGGGACAGACCCAGTTCTGGTCTCACTTTGGCCATGGAAGTTCCCTTCGGGAGGTTTTGGGTCTGTCCCTCTATCTCAGTCCAAGAGTCAGGATAATCTAGTGGTGAGATTCAAGAGTTCCCCCTCAGTCATAGAAGATCTTTCGGGCCAATTGCTCTCTCAGTCCGAGAGAGAGGTTAGGCGGAGGAGTTGGACTGAGAGTCAAAAAACAACAACCAGGCTGCAGGTCATCACTAGATCATTTCTGTCAATAACTGTCTCAGCCCAACCTACCTCACAGTGTTATAGTTAGTAGGGAAACACAAAAGAAGAGAATACATTATATGTTGCCTTGAGCTCTTAAATCAAATTATATAAATCTACTGGAGGATTAGATAGATTTAATAAAGGGTGGGGTGGGAGAGAGAGGAGGAGGAGGAAGATAGATAGATAGATAGATAGATAGATAGATAGATAGATAGATAGATAGATAGATAGATAGATAGATAGATAGACAGACAGACAGACAGACAGATAATGATAAAGATAGGTAGGTAGGTAGGTAGGTAGGTAGAAAGATGGATGGATAGATAGGTGATGAAGATAGATAGATGATAGATAGATAGATAGATAGATAGATAGATAGATAGATAGATAGATAGATAGATAGATAAAGATAGGTAGGTAGGTAGGTAGGTAGATAATAATAAAGATAGGTAGGTAGATAATTAGATAGATAGATAGATAGATAGATAGATAGATAGATAGATAGATAGATAGATAGATAGATAGATAGGGATGGATTCATTAATTGATTTCCCTCTGTGAGTCCCATTAGATTCTGCATCACAATCCTTGGAATGAGGAAGAAAAGACCCATTCAAGGGATGGAGAAATCAGACATCCTTTAAGGACATAAGAAGGCTTTTTGCTAGCCTTTAGGCCAGGCTATGGTAATCCTGTCCAGTTTCCCCTGTGAATGATGTTCTACTTTTCCCTCATACATTCTTCCTGAGTGGTAGAAGTACTAATTTACCTGTAGAGCCATTTGACAGTTGTCGATTTCAGCTTTCAAAATTTGATAGCTATAGACTTTGACTTACTTTGACAGCTATGGACCTTGACATCCAGAATTGTCAACATCTGTAGACCTCAAATTCTGTGGACTTCAACTTCCAGAATTTTCCCGCCAGCAATGCTACTTGGAAAATTCTGGGAATTGAAGTGTATAAACCTTCAAGTTGTGAGGGCTGAGAAATGCTGTCTTAGAGACTCAAAAGTCATGTAAGCAGAAAGCAAGTTGCCATAAATTCTTGAGTTTTCCTGTAAAGATGTCCCGCCCAAGAAAGATATAGAAAAGAACTGCTCTGAAAAATTAAGTAGGCCTCCTAACTGAGTCAACTAGCTGTTTGCAGATAAGAGAGTTGGCTAGGTGACATTTCATCATTTCCTGGCTTCTTTGAGTCATGTCTTGAAATTGTGGTTTTGAGTCCACTGAGGGCCCATCTGGGAGTCGTTTGTAAATTGGAGTTGCCAGGAGGCATGTATTTCTGCAGCCTCAAAGGTCTTACAGGTTCCTGCATGGTTATTGAAGACTAGCTACAGTATGGTAGTATGTAGAGATTCTCGATCATCCAGGTCATGGTTGTCCCAAAGATTCTTTTTTTCAAGAGGCAACTGGATTTTCTTGGGGTTTTTTTGTTTGAAGATGTTTTGCTTCTCATCCAAGAAGCTTCTTCAGTTGTGGCAGGATGGTGGGGAATGGAATATAAATCCTGCAAAGAAAAAAACAAAAACAGAAAAGTCCAGTTGCTTCCTGAAAAGAAAGCATCTTTGGGATAGCTACATTAGTCATCTTTGGAATTTTGGAGGGGAAAAGGAGCTGTCTTGCAACAAGGGTTAGTCTAGTCACTGGTATATTATTTGCAGCCATGTTTATTTACTTGGTGAGTTATCTTGGGGTGCGCTGTAGTGGAATAGATTGGTAACATTTTGGAAGCACTGTTGTGGTTCGCCGGCAACAGGTGCCGAAGGCTGAGATCTCGGAGAGCGAGGACTCAGATGAAGGGCCTGCGTGTGATGCAGGGATGGGGCCGGGACCATCAGGGAGTGGAATGCTGCCTTCGGAGATTGTGGAGGCTGGCAGCAGTGATGAAGAGGTCCCCGAGGAGCCTGTGCCCAGTGCGCGTGCACGCAGGGCTGCTCGAAGGAAAGAGTAGCTGCAGCAGCACATGTGACTCGGGAGTAAGGCTGCAAGGTAATAGCCCCTCCCAGAGAAAATAAAAGCCAGCTGAGAAACCAGAGTTCTTTGCAGAAGGCAAAGAAGTTTGATACTGAAGCCTGGTGGACATTAGGAAAATCGGAGTTGGTGTTTGGAGACTCTTTGATTTATTGTTTAGGAACTTTATCTGTTGTTCTTGGCAGCCTTGCAAAAACTTGGCAAGGCTCTTCCTTATCAGAGCTAATTAGTTGGAAGCAGCCTTTGATCTGTGAAGAAACAGGATTCGTAAATGAAACATGAAAAGGTTGTGCTGCTACCTTTGTCTTGCGTTTGCTCTCTTGGAACCAGTTTTGGGTCAGAATAAGCACAATGGCTCAGCATTAAAAGCAGTTGGCAGCCCAGGTTTAAGACCCAAGCTCCATGCGATGGGGTAAGCTCCCATTCCTTGCCCCAGCTTCTGCCCACCCAGAAGCTCAAAACCATGCAAATGCGAGTAGATAAATAGGTACCACTTCGCTGGGAAGATAACAGTGTTCCATATGCTTCAGCATACAGTCATGCTGGTCACATGACCACGGAAGCATTTTCAGACAATGCTGGCTCCCTCGGCTAAGAAATGGAGATGACCACCGACTTCTGGAGTTGGATATGAGTGGACAGAGGAAACCTTTACCTTTATTTTGGAAGGAGAAGCTGTCTGTGCTTAGCATGTATAAGTATCATTTGAGGAATGGGAATGGGCAAGCAAGACAGGGGCAGAATACCCTATAGGGCCAATGGAAACCAGCTATTATTGTTGCGAGGCTAAACTGAGTCCGTCTGTTCATCCCTCGACCAAATATTGATCAATATTCAAGAAGTGCTTATGCTTGATTGCGCCTTATCCTTACGGTATTTCTTTGAACCGTTTCTGGGATGCTAAAGATGTATTCCTGGACTTCAGATTGAAGTTATTGTCACTCAGGACTAAAATCAAGCTGAACAGAACAACTCATTGAACAGATGCAGTCCATCACAAAATTTCATTTTATTGTTTGGCCTGATTCAAAGGGAACTTTAAATACAGAGTGAAACCAAAATATATTTTATCTTAGCAGTACAAGTTTTCATCACAATAAATAGACAAATAAATAAATACATAAATAAATAAATAACCCATGTTCTAATAAATATATATTTGTAATACTTACGCTTAAAAACATTTTTTTTTTCATGGCAACCTGTACAGTACCTTAAAGCAATTCCTGCCAAAAACCTACACAGTGCCAATGAAATACCAAAAATGTCAGACTTTCTGACATCAGACTGAAGCAGTACAATCCGAGAGAGAATGTTAGAATGTATTTCCAAATAAACTTGGATAGGACTGTACTGTTAGCTGGGGAGGGAGAAACCAGGATTCATATCCTAGTATTTTCCTCTCCCAAAAATTCAGGATAATTCATGTAATATACATGATTAAATCAACACAACAGTCAAATGATATCAAATATACATAGTATAAATATATATATATATATATACAGATATGTAAAAATTCAAATCTTAACCTAGACTGGGGGACAAAGGAAGGGAAATCCTCATTGAAAATAGCCACACAAGCATTTTACAGTGCCCCAAATACAGGTTCATCAACACGAACCCACGTAATGGGGAATCACAATTAAATAGTTACACATGTTTGCATTCATTGCCTGCAAAAGTGCGGTATCTTTTTGCAAGGATCTCCTACATCGGGGTTGGGTGGGTGTGGAAGTTTCAAGATTATATAAGAAGCTCAATAAATAAATATTAATAAATAAATAAAAAGTTTAGACAGTTTAAAAAAGACTCACACAAAGGATGCTAATACTGACTGCCTGCATAGTAGGTGAAGTGCATGAATGACAACACAAAGTTGCAATTAGGCATCACAAAGTCTTTTCTTACATAGCAATGACCCCAAAATAAATCTGCGTTGAATGAGTGAAGTCCAGATATTCAGGGAAATTTGTTTTGGACAGCAAGCGGTCCCCTTTGTTCAACTGGAAGACGGCTCCTTGATAAATCGATTCAAACCACAGTTTTTTATTGCTGGAGACTTCCTCACAGACAGATTTGATGGACTTTAGCAATTCTACCTCCAAGCCGAAGTCTGAGGACCAGCAGGTGATGTTGTGGGTGAGCAGAAGAGGCTTCTTGCAGTTGTCCTTGTGGAACAAGAGCTGAGAGTAGACGAAGTACAATCCAGTAGAAGGCACAACGAGGGAGTTTTCGTTCTCATCCAGCCGCATGCCGTTTTCCAGGATGGAAGGGAACACATCGGCAGTCCACTTCAGTTGTGGTGAATGATGGGAAGAAGCTGTGAAATCAAAAGAAACCAGTGTTAAGAAGAAGGTCTGGTCAACTTAAAGAAGAAGGAATTCCTTGTGCTGTACAAGTAGTCGTCCTCAACTTTGTTTAGTGATCCTTCGAAGTTACAACGGCACTGAAGAAAGTTACTCATGAGCTTTTTTTTAATCACACTTATGACCGCTGCAGCATCCCCAGGGAACCTGTGATCCAAATTCAGATGCTTGGCATATCTGTAATTTAATGATGCTCACAGTGTCCTGGAATCATGGGATCCCTTTTTGTGACCTTCTGACCAGCAAAATCAACGGGGAAGACAGATTGGCTTTACAACCGTGTTACTAACTTAAGAACTGCAGGGATTGACTTAATCACTCTGGCAAGAAAGGTGGTAAAATGGGGGCAAAACTCATTCAACGACTGACTCACTTATAGCGACAGAAATCTTGGTCTCAGTTGTGGTCCTAAGTTGAGAACTAACTGAACCTGTTTCTGAGGCACAATTTCCCTCAGGTGGGCTCAGCTGCAGCTTTCACAATCCTGTGGCTTCTAAGGTGGCCCATGAGTTTACTTTAGTTTACTTTATTGTCATTGCACCTCGTACAACGAAATTAAATGCCATCTTCAGTGTACAATTTATGACTATGAAAATAAACACAAACACACATCCCTCACATTCTTTATATTGAATTGAAAACCCCTGATATTGCATTATACAGTAGAATTCAATAGAGCCACTGCCCTGGGATAGAAGCAGTTTTTCAGCCTATTTGTCCTTGTTTTTATTGTCCTGTACCATCTGCCATATAGTAATAGTTCAAAAAAAAAAGGGGGGGGGTGCCCAGGATGAGATGGATCTTTGAGAATGTTGTGAACTTTCTTAAGGCAGCAGGAGCTATAAAGCTCTTCCAAAGAGGGGAGAGGGCAACCAATGATCTTCTGGGCAATGACGTTAATCCTCTGGAGTGCTGACCTAGTGTTTATAGGGGTTGTAGGATGAAACATCTGGAGGATACCAAATTGGGGAAACTGCTATGAGATTCACTGGACCTGGGATGTCCTTAATGCCTTGGTGGGCTTAAGGGCACAAAACCAGGTCCTGCTTTGGGAAGCCCATCAGGCAACTTGATTTGAGCTAATTGGATGCATAAGGTTGACCCCACCACAGTTGATCACTACTCTTACAGGAGAAAGTCTGCATTGCACAACTTCAACAGGGGTTTGCAAGGTTTTCTGAAGTAAACGCTTTCTGTGCTAAATGTTCTACACTATGGAAGACCCAGTTGCCCACTGAAACTCATTGGACGACTTTCTACTGACCATCCTCTCTCATCTTCAGTACTTAACATAATAAATAAGAAGCCTAAGATGATTGGAGAGAATCATAGCCAAATTAAGGCAAGTCCAAACCATTAGTGTACAAACCTCCCCTTTCTTTCATCTTAAGGTCTGGGTTTCATCTTGTTGAGCACAGTCAGTTGCAAATGTGCCAGGAGCTCATAGTTACTGAAATGGCCCCATATCTCAAAAGGCTTCCTCTTTGCAGAACGTCAGAAATGCTTCTTCATCCCAAGCATTTTATTTTCATCAAACCAGAAAAGCAGCACACGAAGCCCATCTGAATCTGAAGCCCATCTGAGGTCTATCTCCAGCCACCACCCCTTTCAAGCAATTTAAAATGTCTCCTCACCAACAGCATGGGCAGCTGGTTTTCCAGACCTCAAAGCTTGCACTTTCATTGTGCCGGGCAAATGATCTATTAAAAATGAAAGAAAAAGACAGCGTCAGATAAGGCATCAAAAATCAATCACTTTCATCAGAGCGAGATGCTGTGTATTCTATAGCTGGCTAAAGTATTGATATATTCAAACTGCCCATGACAAGCAAGTAGGATTCCAATTAATCCAGTAGGGCATTCCTGCCATCTGATCATCTTCACTCATACTAAACCCATATACTTAAGTATTAAGCATTTGAGTTTTTAGCAATAGATCTATGTTGGTTGTGGGACTATGTCTCAATTCTGGCCAATCAGTATAGTAAATATCCAATCGGGGTAGGAATGAAGGGATATAAGATAGTAATAGATCTATGGAGCATCAGGTTGGAAAACGATATACAAGTTTGCTACAGCGCTGGAAAAACTTTCCCAAGGAAATAAGACAACTTAGAAAAACTTACCAGAAAATGAATTTCCCTGTAGTTTAGAGTCCTGGAAAAGAAATGGAGAAAAGAAATTAATAAGGATGATGCAGTAATGCCACTACTATTGTTAATGAAATTATCGTATTCATTCTTTTAAAAAGATGGCAGTTATAAATGTCAGTTAAATAAGCACATTTGAAGCGTAAGATTAACAGAAGAAAAAACTCTGCAAATACATAGAAAACTAGAGATAGGCATTCTTTATTAAATGGGACCCATGGGTACCGATAATCCATTTGGCCTCTTGAAGGACTGCTGAACACTTATTGTACAAATAAATTCTAGATGCTTTCAACAAGTGGCTGATTCAGCAATAAATTGTTGTGTAAAATAAGTATTTTGGGAGAGTAATATCCATCTATCTATCTATATCTATCTATCTATCTATCTATCTATCTATCTATCTATCTATCTATCTATCTATCTATCTATCTATCTCATCTTTTAAATTCCTTTTATTGGCAATATTTTAAGTCAACAATGTTGACTTAAATGTTGGCATCAGCTTTCCATTATTTCTTCTTAAGAATCTCAAATAAGTGTTAGACTTCTGGGGGAGGGGGAAGCTAGTTTAGTGTAAAATGTAGCCTTAACTTCATCTTTCTCATAATTTTCATCCTCCTCCCAATGGAGCTGAAGATTCTTCATTCAGAAGATTTTTTTTAACCCAACTTTTCATCCTTCTTAATCAAAGGATTAACTGCTTGCCAAGTTCCCCCCCATCTCATTTCACGGCAAGCGCCCATCGAAACCTTTCTAAATAATAGCCCCTCACTCTTCACCCAACTCGTGTTACTAACCTGCTTTTCAGAAGACCCAAATGCATCCAGTTGCAAGAGGGCAAAGACTGTTACGGCTCCAATCAGAAGCAAGAAGGAACAGATGCTGAGGCACTTCCAGTGGTTGTTTTTCGGAGCGGGTTCCGGGAGGACAACTATGTTCCCTTTCTCCACATCGTGTACCAATTGCTCAGAGCTCATGATGGATGGATGGGCTTCTGAAAAAGGCAGCGCAATTATTCTTTTGGTGGATGTGGTGAAAAGTTGATTCTCTTTCAGCAAATAGAAACTCCCTGGTTCTTCTTTCTTTCTTTCTCTCTCTCTTTCACGGGTGCTGCTGCATAAATTTAGACTGCTTCGAAAATTCTGCCACCAGTTAAAGAAAGAAGAAAATGGTAGCAGATGAAAAGGAGTTCTTTTAGCTGTTTTGGTTGACTTGAAGCCTCCTTGGAATTCACTTGAGGGATGTTGTTGTTTCCTGGCTTTTTTTTGCTTTTAGCCCTTCTTTCTTTCTGCTCTTCAGAGGAGGCTTCACTGTATGGGCACTCTTGTCGCAGCTTCCTTTTAAACCCTTCTGAAGGCAAAGTCCTGTACTATCCCCGCCCACATCTAGCAACTCATGAGCAAGAGGAAAAAGCGAAGAGGAAACTGCTTAACCGAAAAAGCCAGTGAAACGTTTTGGAATCTGAGGTTGGTACTTTCAGATGGCAGGCAACACCCCGCCCATTTTTTGGCTGGGTTTGTTCGTAAGACTGGAAAAGCAGGTTATTTCATTAGTGTGATAAATAAATTCACTCTTTCTTTTGCTGGCTAAGTCAGCAGATGGCAGGGATATGATAGGAAAGAAGTTTCAAAAGAGGTACCCCTAGGTATCTGTGACAGAATGGTGCTGGTAGATAGCTTCCTTGGTGCCTATGAGTTTCTGGTTCCCCTGATTTTCTTTCTTTTCTTTTTTTACATTTTAAAAATGGGTGTCGATAAGTGGTAAAGCACCATTTCACATGTCTGTGGAGATTCTCAGTTATCCAGGACATGATTGTCCCAAAGGTGCTTTTTTTCAAAAGGCAACTGGACTTTCTGGGTTTTTTTTTTCTTTGAAGACGTTTCGCTTCTCATCCTTGGATGAGAAGCGAAACGTCTTCAGAGAAAAACCAGCTTCTGAGCTGAAGAAGTTCTTGGATGAGAAGTGAAAAGTCTTCAGAGAAAAATCAGAAAGTCCAGTTGCCTCTTGGAAAAAAAAAGCATCTTTGGGATACTGTTTTCCATAATCACTTCCATAGCCTTCAAAGGATTCTAATAAACTTCGTTAGAAAATAAAAATGCTTCACAGATGCAGCTGTTTTATTTGGACATCCCTCTCTCTCACTCCCCTCAAAAAAAGACAAATGGAACCAGAGACAGTTATGACCATTTAAGAAGCAGAGGTCATGCAAGGAACCGAACAAATTCAGATAAGTTGGTGCTTTCTACATCCTCTTCTAAGTTGGTGGAAACTAAAACTTATTTTCAGTCTTCCAAATGTGCTTGTGACCGCACCCCCTCCAAATATTAGAACCCCTGGAATAGGGGGCGTGCATAAGCGCACCAATGTGCCTACTGTCCCTGTCCTAATGTTTCTATATATATATATATATTATTTTTCTTATATGTATCCATGTATTCATAACTATGTTTTTACTTATACCTATTATCTTGTAAGCAATTGACAAATATAAATAGATAGATAGATAGATAGATAGATAGATAGATAGATAGATAGATAGATAGATAGATAGATGCAGGGGTGTCTGCAGAATATGATCCAGAAAGTTGAGATGGCGACCATAATGATGTAATCAAAGATCTGCCAGTTTTTAAATGTGTATCACTCCTAAAAATGGGTGGAACCTTGATCATAACACTGTGGAAAGCACCTTGCGGTTGTTGTTTTTTTGGACCATGGCCGTGCCTTGGAGGGATAGTAAAAGCATTTCTACTGAAATTAGGTAAGCCTTCCAGAGTGATTTAGGAGCCTCTCAGATCCAAATATATAAATACACTTTATCGTCACTCACTTTCCCATTGTGAACATGAAATGACTATATACATTTGAGTAATATATAAATATTCTGAGGTGCACTGAGTAGCTTGTACCCCCTTAATAAGAACATTTATTAATTCGATGAATATGTCTGTTATACAACTCCATATCTGGACATTAGCTGTTATCACACATTAAAGGCCATTGCTAGCGTAGTAATTTTTCCCTTTGCACAACTCTCTTTTAATCTAACACTCTGGAATTTGACAAGGATATTTCCACCAAAAGAGGTTGAAATTCCACCAAAAGAGGTGGAAATTGCTGTACTTTTGCCATTGCTATGCTTTTCAGCATAGCTCACCCTCTAATCATACATTTATGGACACTTAAAAATCAGAATAAAACTAGATGGGACCTTGGAGATCTTCTAGTCCAGCCCCCTGTCTCAAGAAGGAGACCCTATACTATTTCAGACCAGTGGCTGTCCAGTCTCTTCTAAAAACCTCCAATGATGGAGCACCCACAATTTCTGAGGGAAAGCTGTTCCACTGGCTAATTGTCCTCACTGTTAGGAGATTTCTCCTCGATTTCAGATTCCTTCTGTCCTTGATTAGTTTCCATGAAAAGAAGGACTAGGGGAGACATGATAGCAGTGTTCCAATATTTCAGGGGCTGCCACAAAGAAGAGGGAGTCAAACTATTCCCCAAAGCACCTGAGGACAGGACAAGAACCAATGGGTGGAAACTAAGCAAGGAGAGAAGCAATCTAGAACTGAGGAGAAATTTCTGACAGAACAATTAATCAGTGGAACAACTTGCTTCCAGAAGTTGTGAATGCTCCAGCACTGGAAGTTTTTAAAAAGATGTTGGATAACCATTTGTTTGAAGTGGTGTAGGGTTTCCTGCCTAAGCAAGGGGTTGGACTAGAAGACCTCCAAGGTCCCTTCCAACTCTGTTATTCTATTCTATTCCATTCATTGTTTCTTGTCCTGCCCTCTGGTGCTTTGGAAAACAAATATAACATATCTGGTGCTTTGGAAAATAAAATAAATAAATGATATTAGCAAAGCATGGTCTGAATAGCCCGAATGGATGTTTATAAAATTTGACAACTTTCAATTTCTCAGCAGCTTCCTGGTGAATGATTAACTTGATTAAGAGCAAAAGTACTAAAACTCTTTCTGTGTTCCCCATGTGACCCAATGAGAGAACCAAACTCCCCTCCCTTCCCAAATATGCCTCTGAGACTACTACGTGTTAGATTGGACTCATGTAATGGCACGTGGGAAAGATGTTGGGACAGAGAGGGGAGAGATGCTGCCTAGGGAATGGTGAGATAAAAGAGGGCATAGCCCACAGCTGAACAATGGGTGGAAGAAGAGGTTCAGAAATCTTCTTCCCTAGTTTTTTTTTTTTTTCAGGCTATAAAGAAAATGGTGGGAGATTTGTCCTTTCAGACTTGCAAGATTGTCAGTCTTGCAAAGTAGATGAGGCAGGAAATACAACCAGATGTGTTAATTCTAGTCTAAGGCTGTATTAGTCAAATCTTCTAAATGAGATTAGTATGCAATCTCATTTGCAAAGGCCGATGCTGCTTGGAGCTGCTGAGAATCTATCTGAAAGGTTTCCATCTGATTGAAATCCTCCTATGGCGATATAGCATTCCACCTTCTTCTGCTCATTAACCATTTATGTTTAAAACGTAACCTCTACCATATAAACGGGGTCACATTTATCCATCTATCCAAGCAGGGTATCCATACCCTGGGGCTGGGGAATTCTGGCAGTTGAAGTCCAGATAATCTTGAAATTGCCAAGAGTCAGAAACGCTGCCTTAGATTTATCCATTCTATCTTACATAACCGAAATATAAGTTATTTCCTTTCATCTTAAAACTTGAGTGATGGCCAAATGTCCAGTACTTGCCCCTTATTAATGCCCCCCCCCCCCACCCGATCAGGGTCAGGACCGCCATCACTTATATCATGGGAGCATCAGTTCTTGCAATATTTGTCTGATGAGAAACTGTAAGAGATAAAATTTAGGCGCAGAAGTTATATGTTTTGCTCAGTTTGGGTTTGCCAGTATGGAAAATCCCTGATTTTCTACTTTAATTACTTCACCAGAGGATTTTCCCCTGTTCCTTTCTTACTTCATAATTTGGCTGAAGAAATAGGAGTTACCACTTCATTTTTTTCATGTTTCAAGTTGGATTTTGAAAGTGAAACCAGAACTGTGGAGGGAGAAAGTTCTGTGAATTCCATTTTATTCTTTGGCTGGCCTAGGTGTTGTTGTTGTTTTTTTCCTGAGTTAACCATTTATTCATCCAGGTTCAACTGTTTTACCTTAAGTTTTCTGTACAAAATTCTTTCAAGGGAACTAACAATACCATAGGAATGAATGTACATCCACACACCTACATACTGTTAATCCCCTCTCCAATTGACAAAGAATTTAGAGAAATGTAAGACAGATTTTAGATTAAATTGAAGGCCTTGTTATGTTATCCCTTTTTGTATGGTTTGTTGGTCTTTTCCTCAGGGAAGGACAACATTACATGGTCCCCCAGTCGCCGCCACCCACAAATAAAAAATATATGTTTTCTCACTTGGTAGGCTTCTCCCTTTCTCCCTCTTTTTTCCTTTTTTTTTACAAGTTTATTGACAGCCTTGTCTTTAAAAAAATAAAATAAAAATCAAAGTAAAAATTAAAAAACTAAAGGTAAACATTAAAATTTAAAAAAATTAAACGTAAGAATTAAAGTAAAAAATTAAAAAAGTATAGGTCAGGAAAAATAGTCAAAATCTGTCCTTCCTCCCTCCCTCCCTCCCTCCTTCCCTCATAGAAAATTTCCTTTATTGTCCATTACCCAGCAGTCTTTTATTGTTTCTCGCCTACACACAGAAATCTTCCCAAATTAAAGCAACTACAGGTAGTTCTTGACTTTTGATGCTAATAGAGCCTGCCCATTATGGTTCCAAGTGGTGATGGTCATTAAGTGAGGTGATCTTGCGTAATGACCTCCACTCCACAGGTCTCCCTGTTGCAGTTATTAAACGGACCCACAGCTCGTTAAGCAGACCATGGGATGCCTCAAGGGGAAGGCCCTGGGAGGCCTAGTGCGGCTCCTAGCCCACTACCCGAGGCCTCCCAAGTCGCCCTTCACTCCTTCAGACACCTTGTACTCCATTCTGCTTCTCGGAGTTCCTGCAGGCTTTGGGCCTGACTCCTCTATTCAGTGTCCACAAGCTTTTAGTTTGCTCCAAACTCTTAGCCACCCAAGGGAGTCTACAGCCAGGCAGCAGAAGCTACTTGGTATCATTATTATGATTATTATTATTCTGTTGTTTTGCATGTACACTGAGAGCTTCTGCATCGGAGACAAATTCCTTGTGTGTCCAATCACACTTTTATTGATTGATTGATTTGATTTGATTTGTCAATCGCTTACAAGATAATAAGTATAAGTATATACATAGTTATGAATAAATGAAATGGGTACATATAAGAAAAATAAAAGAAACAATAGGACAGGGATGGTAGGCACGTTGGTGCGCTTATGCACGCCCCCTACAGATCTCTTAGGAAAGGGGTGACGTCAAGGGTAGACAGTCTAAGGTTGGCCAAATAAAGTACTCTACTCTATTCTACTCTACTCTACTCTACTCTACTCTACTCTACTCTACTCTACTCTACTCTACTCTACTCTACTCTACTCTACTCTACTCTACTCTACTCTACTGTGATTCTATTCTATTCCATTCCATTCCACTGCACTCCACCCTACGCTACTGCTACTGCTATTCTCTGCATCAAAAGTTCAAAGTAGGATAATTTGAACTTAGTCATTTGTGCCTCAAGAAGAAATTCTGAACTGATTTGTTTAGTGATCCATCATTTGGTTTTTTTGTTTTTGTTTTGCTGTCCACAGTATTCTCAAAGATCTTCTCCAACATCAAAGTTCCAAGGTGTCAATACTCTCAGTCTCTTAACAGTCCAACTTTCACTTCCACAATTTAAGGGAACGCCAAGGCTGGCATGATTCCAATTCTTTGCAAGTAATAAAACACCACACGGCCTTTGAATGTTTTACTATTTGTTTTTTTTATTTAGCGATGAAATGTTTATGCCTCCCATCTCTCCTAGAAGGTGATCTTATCTATATCTTATCTATGAAACAGATAAAATATAATTAACATATTAAAACATTAAAGCTATGCACATGAAAATGTTATTTAAAACTGTACTGAAATTACGGCTAAGGGACAGGACAGGGATCAACTCTCCTTACCCCATCCTTCGGGGTCCAAGGCCAACTGACAAAGCCAGGTTTTAATATCTTTCTGGAAGGTCAAAAGGCAGGGGACAATTCTCCCCTCCAGTGGAAGAATGTTCCATAGAGATGCAGCCACAGCCGAAAAAGCTCTTCCCCTTGACCTTGCCTGCCTAGAACTAAGGAGAAATTTCCTGACAGTTGAAACAATTAATCAGTGGAACAGCTTGCCTCCAGAGGTTGTAGAGGTTTTAAAGAAGAGATTAGACAGCTATTTGTCTGAAATGGTATGTAGAGTTTCCTGCTTGGGCAGGAGTTGGACTAAGCTAAGGTCCCTTCCAACTCTTTTATTGTTATTGTGCTTCAATTCCTTAGCAGACAGAATCTATAGTAGGCCTCTTCTGTGATCCATAATCGCCTCGTTTTGATGGCCAGGTCGCAATATTTTGTGATCTTTTTCCAGTTCTTTTTCTTTGACTCTGCCATCTCCTGGTACAGTGATATCAATAAATTGTACGCTTCGGTTTTTGACAACTGTGATATCTGGCGTGTGGTGTTCCAAATGACCATCCGCCTGTATTCTTCACCTTCTCATTTTTGACAACTTTTCCCACTTTATGTTCCCATGGCTTTTCCGATAAAGGTAAGTCGTATTTTTTAACATAATGACCAGTGGATTAATTTAGCAACTCTGTCATGTCCAGCTTTGTAATCAGTTTGCACGATTTTGCTGCACCCACATATTAAGTGTGAAACAGTTTTAACTTTGTCATTGCATAGACAGCAGTTTGGATTGTCTGTGGATTATTATTATTATTGCTTTTATTATTATTATTTCTCTTTTATTCATTAAACATGAATCTCAGGCAACTGAACATTTAAAAATGTATCACAAATACCAGTGACTGGTGCTAATGGTTGATACTGGTTGCTACCAGCATCCTATCTATCAACCAAGTATCTTCTTAAAGTGTACGACTAGCATAGTTTTTTGTAGTTTCACTGGTGTTATTGCAGGAAGCTGCAATTTCTTGATCTGTATTATTTTCATTATTATTATTATTATTATTATTATTATTATTATTATGTTATTCACTATTTAGTCACACTTCTGTTACAGTGATCTTACAATTGGTTATTATGTTTTTATTCTATATTTGTACTATGTGTGTAAGCAATTTGCTACGACTTCCTGTTATTGCCTAAGATGGCTTGAGTTTTCATACTTTTTTTTAGAAATTATGAAATGCTATAAAGTGGATGGAAAAGAAAGTTCTTATGACAAAACATCATTCTCTCGTGAAAACTGAAACTCTGGAAGCTGGAAGTTGGAAGTTGAATGTCTTATGCTTATGTGGCTGCCTGAAAAATGAAAATGAGAATGGAATTTCCCATACTGGAACTCGAATTTCTGTGCTCAAACTTCCTTGTCAACAACAATGAAGATAAATTATATTAACTCTTTTTCCTCTTCTTTTTCCTTAGTATATATTATTTATATATAACACGTTCAATATGGGAATTGAACCTTTGAAACCTATAAAAAAAATATACCACTGAAACAGGTAAATACAATAGACTACCATTTGTCAGAAATGGTGTACGGTCTCCTGCTTCTGTAGGGGGTTAGACTAAATGACCCACAAGGTCCCTTCCAACTCTGTTAATTTGTAATAATCTGTAATAACATAATCAAACAACAGTAAAAATAAAAACACTGCTGTTTAAAATAAAATGATGGATACAGTCCAGTTAAGCCCTTGCCCAATTTATTAAGAAGACTCCAGAATTTCTTTTCTCTTATAAAATGTGTTTTCATTCCTGCATTTAAGGTTTGCAAATCAGATAGAAAACAAAAGTATCCATCCCTCCTCTTCTAAAAGAAGGTTCTTGGAATCTCCCTTTCACATATCTAGCTGGTCTTTAGAGTGTCAACTAAAAAGATACTCCTTTGGTCTTTTTAGCTGCCAGAAAAATGGAGCCGGGGAAAATGACAGCTAGAGACTTTTGATTTGAATGAGGGTGCATTTGTTGGAGCCCTGACATAGAGGTTCTCAGTCATCCAGGTCATGGTTGTCCCAAATATGCTTTTTGGGGAGGAGGGAACTGAAGAAGCTTCCTGGATGAGAAGTGAAACATCTTCAAGGAAAAACAAAGACATCCAATTGCCCTTGGGGGTGGGGAAGCACCTTTAGATCTTCATACTTCACTATCAGAAGCAATGAAGATAGTTTCTTTTCACATTCTGGATATAAAACTGTCATGCCCTTGTTAGAATCGGACTCTGAGGGAGAGGAGGAACAGCCAACAGGGAGTGGAGGTGTGGCTCCGGAGGTTGTGGAGGAGGCTGGGGAAGGGCAGAGTCCGGCTGGGCAGTCAGAGGAAGAACCAGGCCCATCCCCTCTTCATCCTAGGACACGCAGGGAGGAATGGAGAAGAAAACAACTTGGCTTACGAGAGAGGAAGCGGCCATGATCCCCCTCATTGGTTGCAGTTGAGGAGAATAGTATATAAGAGAAACAGTTAAAACAAAGCGTGTTTTATTTTGGGCTGAAGTTATCTTGGTTGGCCTCCTTCCAACAGACTGTGCCTTGTTATCTCCTTGAAGTTGGTAATCACTTATCCTGGTCTGTTGTGGAATTTCCTTCATTGTAGTTTGTTTTGGGCTTTTTATTTCACCTCTATCTGCTCATTAAATTCGGACTACATTGCTTTCTTTTAAAGACTATTTTTGAATAAGTTTTATCTCCAACTGAGAATTATTGAACAGTGGGGCCAAGTTAGAAGCATTAAAGGACATTTATTTACGTTTTGGATTTTGTTACATTTGTGTTACACTCCAGGTCATCACAGAAACCCAATTTTGTACTTCACTATCAGAAGCAATGAAGGTAGTTTCCTTTCACGTTCTGGATATGAAATCCAATTTTTCTGGCAGTGAAAATCTGTTGTCAGAAGCCAGCAAGTTAACTTAGGTGACATCAGGTGACACAGGGCAGCCACGTCACAAGCAAACAGTCTTTCTCAATCTTGGCAACTTTAAGAGGTGTGGACTTCGACTCCTAGAATTCCCCAGCCACCCATATGATTGTGTACATGTGATTGTTTATTGAGCAAAATTCTGCACTGTCTATCTCCCTCAAAATAAAGGGAGTAATATATTGATATGTGGGCACAAAGAGATATAAAAATACATTGGCTATTGTTTCCTTTCATCCTTCGAATGCAAAAGGATTTTCTAATTTAAAAAGAGCTTCCCAGTGGGGAGGGGAGGAAAATCAGTACATAGTTATGTCGCTGTCACTTATCTGTTCTACCTTAGTAGAGAGGTGTGCAGCTGAAATTATAAACCTTACAGTATCACAATTATTATTATTTTTAATATGAAGAAGAAATACTTTTCTTTTAATTACTGGCTTCATCATTTATCTTTGGTCACACGTTACACATATTCATCAATCATATGCACGGCCATATGAATAGAATTAAGTTTATATGTACATACTGTATCTCAGTGCATCTCTCTCACACCTGTTTTACACTAACATCTAAGTATCATCAATCTAGTCTCTCTCTCTCTCTCTCTCTCTCTCCTTTCTTTCCCTTCCTCCCTCCCTCTCTTCCTTTCATTATCTATCTATCTATCTATCTATCTATCTATCTATCTATCTATCTATCTATCTATCTATCTATCTATCTATCTATCTATCTTTCATCATCATTCTCTCTCTTCCCTCAGGCATTTATTTTAAACTGTCAGTTCTTCCACACTAAATCTGGCTGAGGATGTCAGCAAAACCTGATTGCTAAACACAGCAGTGGATATTTCCCAGCGTCTCAGAGGAAGTGATACAATGCCCATTTCCTGTTTCCGGATTCCTAATCTGAAACCAGAGCCATTGCTAAAAGAGAGAGGAAAGAGTGAATTCTCCTACGCCTAAAGAGTTGTCTCCATCTAGGCATCTCCCTAATTATGAAAGTACTAAATTAATACTGTCACACACACACACACACACACACACACACACACACACACACACACACACACACACTGTCCCTGCACACATACAGACTGTACATGCACTGGAAACTAATCCCACTTTAGGCACAAAGCCAACTGGGTGACCCTGGGTCTCTAATAGCCCTAGAACAATGGTCTTCAAAGTTGCCAAATTTAAGACTTGTGGACTTCAACATCCAGAATTCCTGAGCTAACATGACTGGAAGAGAAATTCTGGGAGTTGAAGTCCACAAGTCTTAAAGCTGTCAAGTTTGAAGACCTCCTGCCCTAGAAAGAAGGAACCAGCAACAGCAAATCACTTCCAAAAATCTTGTCAGGAAAACCAGCGCCCAGAAACTTTCAAGGTGTCACCAGGAGTTAAAAACTGCCTTAATGCACAAGCAGCAATCCACCTTATAGAAGGTGAAGAGTCATGGTGGCGCAGTGGTTAGAATGCAGTATTGCAGGCTGACTCTGCCCACTGCCAGGAGTTCGATCCAGACCTGCTCAAGGTCGACTCAGCCTTGCATCCTTCCAAGGCGGGTAAAAATGAGGACCCAGATTGTTGGGGGCAATATGTTGACTGTGTAAACCGCTTACAGAAGGCTGTAAAGCACTGTTGAAGCGGTGTATAAGTCTAAGTGCTATGGCTATTGCTACATATAATACTATAATAATAAATTAGAACTGTCAATATAGGAGTTTTCGTTAAATACATATGTGCTTATGTGTGTCTATATATACAGGTAGTCCTTAACTTACAACAGTTCATTTAGTGACCATTACCACAGCACTTTAAAAGGTGACTTTTTAACAGTTATGGCCTTTGCAGCAGCCCCATTGATCATGTGATTAATATTCAGATGCTTGACAATTGGTTCATACTTATGACCGTTGCTGTGTCCCAAGGTCACGTGCTCGCCTTTTGCGACCTTCTGACAAGCAAAGTCAATGGGGAAAGCCCAATTCGTTTAACAACTGGGTTACTTATCAACTGCAGTGATTGATAAACTTAACAGCTGTGGCAAGAAATGTCGTAAAATGGGGTCAAAGTCACTTAACAAATGCCTCACTTAACAACTGAAATGTTGGGCTCCGTTGTGGTCACCAATGGAAGGCTGCCTGTATACAGAGAGAGTGCTCAAGATTGGAATATCAGATCTTTAACTTGCATTCTGATCTCAGCGATGGAATTATTTTCTTATCCCTGTGCTGATTGACACTTTCTTTTTCCTTTCATTTGATTCTCAGAAGCTGTCTGGCCAGCCCTGAAGTTTTCTTGGCCATGTTTTCCAGAACTGTTTTGCCACCGCCTCCTTCCTAGGGCTGGGAGAAAAATAATTTGCCCAAGATCACCCAATGTCTTTGTGCCTAAGGTGGGACTGGAACTCACGGTCTCCCGGTTTTTAGCCTTAATTCTTAGCTTTATAAATTTTATAAATTTAAGCTTCTGCCATAGTTTGAGAACTGTTTGGTTAAAAGGAAACCATTGGCTATTTCCATCTAGAGAGTAAAGTCACCCCTTCTTCCATTGAATTCTAAGGGATGTATAGCTTAAATAAGTTTTTAGAGTTTGTGTGGATTATTGATTTTTTTAAAACCATAATAGTGTTTCAATTCATTCTTTTACTTTTATTAATTTTACTTTATTTTACTTACTTTACTTTATACTTTATGGGCCAAGGAATTTGTCTTGGTGTAAGTACTCTCTGTATACATCAAAGAAAAGATACATTCGTCAAGAGTCGAGAATCATAAGGTACGACACTTAATGATAGTCAGAGGGTACAATAAGCAATCAATTTTTTTAAAAATTGTATTTCCATATTTGGGACTTGTTAAAGTGGGGTATAATTTTATAAATCATCAGTACATAAATACCAGATTACAGAATATACAGAATAATAGAAAATAGAGTTGGAAGGGACCTTTGAGGTCTTCTAGTCCAACCCCCTCCTCAGGCAGGAAACCTTACACTATTTCACACAAATGGTTGTCCAATCTCTTCTTAGAAACTTCCAGTGTTGGGGCATCCACAACTTTTGGAGGCAAGTTGTTCCACTGATTCATTGTTCTCACTGTCAGGAAATTTCTCCTTAGTTCTGGGTTGCTTCTATCCTTGATTAGTTTCCACCCATTGCTTCTTGTCCTGCCCTCAGGTGTTTTGGAGAATAGCTTGATTCCCTTTTGTTTTGTGGCAGTCCCTTTGATATGGGAACACTGCTATCATATCACTCCTTACAACTAAGTCCTTTGCAAAATCATCGTTAATTTACACAGCTTGCACATGAACTTATGGTCAGCTTGCCAGAATCTTCTGCGAGTTTTGAGATTGCAAGTGATTTTAAAATCAGCAGATAAAGGTAAGGGGAATGGTTCACCGAGGAGGTGACACCTGACAAGTTAAGGGGCTAAGGCAGGGGTCTTCAAACTTGACAGCTTTAAGACTTGTGGACTTCAACTCCCAGAATTCCTCCTCCAGTCATGTTAGCTCAGGAATTCTGGGAGTTGAAATCCACAAGTCTTAAACTTGCCAAGTTTGAAGACCCTTGGCCTAAGGCTTCAATGAAAAAATATGAATCAATCAACACTTAATGATGTAATTGAAAAGTTATACAACTACCATGAGATGTCAGAAACACAATTTGGACTGACTTTTAATTTCCTTATTTCTGCCACCCCGAAAGGTCAGGAGATGATCAGCTGTACATTTTTAATATTTCATGGTTACAAAATATTCTATGTGTCATCGACTATTAATATCTTGAAGGAACAAATGTGTTTTACAGGTTTTCCACAGACAGACTAACAAAGAGTTGAAAGGGACCTTGGAGGTCTTCTAGTCCAGCCCCCCCCAAACCTTTCTGGCTTTGTGGAAATTGGTGGCGCCGTTAGCTGTTGGGGAAAGAAGACCGTTCCACACAAACAGTGGGGTGCATGCGTGCCTGAGGTATGCACACCAGAGGTGGCATTCAGTAGGTTCTGACCGGTTCTAGAGAACCGGTAGCGGAAATTTTGAGTAATTTGACAAACCGGCAAATCCCACCTCTGACTGGAAAATATTTTACAGTCTCCTTCCCCTATCATGCTCACCAAGCCACGCCCACAGAACCGGTAATAAAAATAATTGAATCCCACTACTGATGCACACCTGCTCTTGCACAAATGGAGCCTTGCACGTGAGCACATGCTCCTGGCGCTTGTGCAAGTGGAGTTGCGTGCATGAGCAGGCTCGCACGCCATTGTGTGACCCGGTTCTGAATGGGCCGCAGCCCGGGGTTGGGGAATCCTTGTTCCAGTTCCAACCCTTTGCTCAAGCAAGAAACCATACACCAGGGGTGTCAAATCAAAGTCCATGGGCCACATTCAGCCCACGGGGTCATCCTGGTCTACCCAATGCGAAGAAGAAACATCGGGCCAGCATGGCTTCCACCTTGTCCATCCAATGCGAAAAAGAAACATTGGACCAGCATGGCTTCAGCCTGGTCTGCTCAGTGCGAAAAGGAAAGATGCCAACAGTTTGGGAAGTGGCATCAGGCTAGCCATGTCCACCCAGTCGGCCACACCCAGCCAGTTGGCCACACCCAGCCAGGCCCCCGAGGTCAACCACAGCCCTGATGCGGCCCACAATGAAATTGAGTTTGACACCCCTGCTCTACACCATTTCAGACAAATCATTGTTCAATCTCTTCTTTAAAATCTCTAGAGTTGGAATGTATTCCATAAATTGGGAGCAATGCAAGAGATTTAATGACATGTCAGATTAAAGAACAGGTGAGAAAGTTTCTTCAAACCAACCTTCCAGCTGAGCAGTTTCATTACAGGTAGGGTGGGCCTTCAGATAACCATGTCCTAAGCCCCTTGGGGCTTTAAAAGGCAATAAATGTAGTCCTCGATGTACGACTGTCAACTCATAAAACATTTTGTATACACGTTTTATAGTTGTCAACAGAAAGAAGAGGGGGAGTTTCAAAGAGCAGGCAGCAGGGTGGAATCGAAAGTACGTTCCATTCATATTTTCTTCAGAGACTGATTAGATGACTGAAGCTTCTGCCATGCAAAAATCTAATTGGAGAGCAAGTTTGGTGACTTTTGGCTATGGACTTGTTTCATTGGATGATACACCCAGAGAGGTGGGGGGAAATGTAGGATCAAGGATGACAGTGAATTACGTATTTCAGAGTCAGCTACATCCAGGCAAATGCCGGCATATTAACTTCTAATAAATCCTTTGCAGTTTTGGGAGTGTGGCTCAAGACTCATGATTTAATTGGAGTAACTGCCAGAATCCTGACAGAGACCACAGTGGAGCCACAATATTTCTGCTGCTAAGCGAGACTGTTGTTAAGTAAATTTTGCCCCATCTTATAACCTTTTTTGCCACAGTTGTTAAGTGTGTCACTGCAGTTATTAAACTAGTAACGTGGTTGTAAAGTGAATCTGGCTTCCCCATTGACTTTGCTCCTCAGAAGGTCGCAAAAGTTAATGACATGACCTCAGGACACTGCCACCGTCATACATATGAGTCAGTTGCCAAGCGTCTGAATTTTGATTACCTGGCTGTGGGAATGCTGCAGTGGTTGTAAGTATAAAAAAATGGTCATATATAAGTCATTTGTTTTTTTTTCACTTGCTGGTTTCTGAGCAATCTTCTGATGAACACAATTTGGTACCTCTTTAGAAAGAGGATTTTGCAGGAAACAGGGTCATCCTAAAAGGTGACAACACTGAAAACAGTATCAGAACGTTACTGCAACAATTTGTCTGTCTGCCTGCCATCCATCCATCTGTCCATCCATCCATCCGTTAATTTTCTTTATTATTTTTATAAATAAGGCAGTGAACTTATCCAACACACCTTCCTTCTCCTATTTTCCCCATCACAACAATCCTGTGAAGTGGGCTGGGCTGAGAGAGAGAGTGACTGGCCCAAAGTCACCCATCTGGCTTTCATGGCCAAGGTGGAACTTGAACTCGTGGTCTTCTGCTTTCTAGCCTGGTGCCTTAGCCCTTAGCCCAAATTGGCAATGGACAACCAAGGGTATTTATATCTATCTATCTATCTATCTATCTATCTATCTATCTATCTATCTATCTATCTATCTATCTATCTATCTATCTATTTATCATCTATCTATCAATCATCTATCTATTTATCACCTATCTATCGATCATCTATCTATTTATCATCTATCTATCGATCATCTATCTATTTATCATCTATTTATCATCTATCTATCTATCATCTATATCTATGTATCTATTTATCATCTATCTATCATTTATCTATTTATTTATCATCTATCAATAGAAGATAAATATCATCTATATCTATCTCTATCAACTATCTATTTATTTATCATTTATCTATTTATTTATCATCTATCATTTATCATCTATCTATCTATTATCTATTTATTTATCATCTATCTATTTATCATTTGTCTGTGTATCTATCGTATTTAGGAACTGCCCATCTTCTCACAGGGCGACTTGGGATGCTCAATAAATGTGAGTTTTGATTAATTAAATTTATGAAGGCCAAGATTAAGGACATTCCATAAGAATTCCAGCTCATGCCTTTTCTTTCACACGCAAGCTTTGCCTAGAGGTCAGTCCACACATTTAAAGTGCGATTGGGAAAAAGCTAGACATTATTGGGGAAAATTTACAAGGAAATAATATGATGTAGAAAATCTGATTGGCTAAGGAGATTTTAAAAAGCCTTTCCTATGTTCATAGGTATCTCTTGCCACCTTGTGTCGGTATACATAAATAGCATGGTTTTTGTTTTTTTTTTAACCTCAGCCCTTTGTGATCTGTTTCATTTTTGCCCTCTGCTGGAAAATATCTGCACTTCAGCCATATTGTTCAATTGCTGAAACAGTACAATGACTCAATACCGTGAAATAAAGAGAGAATTGACATTTGGGGTGGGGGTGGGGAACTATGACAGGTCTGGATAAAATAACAGAGGCATCACTCTGATAACAAAGGTATACAGGTAGTATTCGACTTAAGACCCCAATTGAGCTCAAATTTTCTGGTGTTAAGTGAGACATTTATTAAGTGAGTTTTGCCCCATTTTACAATATTTCTTCTTCCACAGTTGTAAAGTGAATCAATAAAGCTGATAAGTTAGTAATCTGTGTGTTAAGTGAATCTGGCTTCCCCGTTGTCAGAAGATTGCAAAAGGGGATCATGTGACCACAGCAGCTGTCATAAATATGAACCAGCTGCCAAGTGTCTGAATTTTGATCCCATGATCATGGGGATGCTACTAAGGACAAAACTGTGAAAAATGGTCACAAGACACATTTTTTTCAGTGCCATTTGGTCACTAAACGAACAGTTGTAAGTCGAGGGCTACCTGTAGTGTTATAGGTAGTTGGCAGTGAAGATACTGAAATGGTGGCATAGCAATAGTCAAGAAATATACCATAGAGTAGCACGTTGTAGAGCAGCCTTGAAGGAGGCCTTGGGAAAAAATTATTCAAATACCATGATATGCCCATACTTACAAAGATCAGGCAAGCTATGCAGTGGTGGGATTCAAATTTTTTTTACTCCCAGTTCTGTGGGCGTGGCAGGGGAAGGATATTGTAAAATCTCCAGTTAGAACCTGCTGAATGCCACCTCTGAAGCTATGGCATTCCCTGTGATACTCTATAAAAGCCAGTGGTGGTATTCAGCAGGTTCTGATGGGTTCTGGAGAACCAGTAGTGGAAATGTTGAGTAGCTCAGAGAACCGGCAAATCCCACCTCTGACTGGCCCCGCCCCCATCTATCCTCTTCCGCAGTAGTTTGAAGAACCAGCAAATCACACCTCTGACTGGCCCTGCCCCCATCTATTCTCTGCCTCCCGAGTCCCAGCTGATTGGCTGAGTCTTCTTTTGTTGCCCTGCACAGGAGAACAGAGCTGGAAAGCAGGTTAGTGGGATGCAGAGGGAATGGGGATTTTGCAGTATCTTTCCCCTGCCATGCCTACCAAGCCATCCCACGCCCACCATGCCACACCCAAAGAACCAGTAGTAAAAATGTTTGAATCCCACCACTGTTAAAAGCATACATTGGGCTTTAAAGAAGCAGGCCAGGCAAAATATTGATGCCTTTGAACCTAGAGAAGATGCCTGGAAATACAAGAAAATAAACCCATAGATTAGGGGTGTCAAACTCAAGGTCAGCTGGCCAGATCTGGCCTGCAGGATGCTTAGATCTGGCCCATGGGGCCTCCCTTGAAACAGCAAAGGATTGGCCCGTGGTGCCTCTGCCAGTGAAAACAGAGCCAGTGAAAATAGAGCCCTCCAGGCTCTATTTTTGGCTGCGACGGCTTCCTGCATCCCTCTGTCAGTGAAAACAGAGCTGGGAGGCTCCATTTTTGCTGGCAGAGGACTGTAGGAGACCCTAACAGCTCCGTTTTCGCTGGCAGAGGGCTGCAGGAAGCCATCACGGCCAAAAACGGAGCCTCGACGAGTAACATCGAGGTGGTCACACCTACCCTGGCAATACCTCCCCTCCGGCCCCTCGAGGTCAAACACAACCCTGATGCGGCCCTCAATGAAATCGAGTTTGACACCTTTGCCATAGATCAAGGTTGTTGTTGTGGGGGAAATGGGAAGAGGAAAGGAGTATTTGGGGTGTTTGCTGCTTTGAGTTAAGTATAAAAAATAATAAAGGCAGGATAAATGTTTTTTTAAAGATAAATTGGTCAACACTGCCCCCTGGTGGGTAAGGTTTACCAATTCAGCAAAATCATCCAAAACGATAGAAGTAGTCCTCTCAACTTACAACAGTTCATCATTCCTTAAAGTCGGATCCTTTGACGGCCATACATGGTGCAAGTCTTGAATGTGGTTGAGGCGAATGGTGTGTGAATGTAGTCACAGTGAAAGGAGCCCAGGGGATCTTCATGGAGTCATGGCAGTGGAAGTTAATGGGGCAAACCTAGGAGTGAAGTCAACAGGTAGAAGTGGTTTCATTTCCTTCAGGCAATAAAGGTGGATCATGAGGGGTGAGCCTCCCACTCACCACGTCTATCTTGACCTTCCACAGAGAGCAATAGCCCTTAGACTTATATACTGCTTCACAGTGCTTTACAGCCCTCTCTAAGCGGTTTACAGGGCCAGCCTATTTGCCCCCCAACAATCTGGGCCCTCATTTCATCTACCTCGGAAGGATGGAAGGCTGAATCAACCTTGAGCCTGGTGAGATTCGAACTGCCAAATTGCAGTAGGAGCAGCTTGCAGTACTGCACTCTAACCACTACGCCACCGAGGCACAGATGCTAGTATTTCAGCTGGTCTGGTTTCCTGAAGTGGGTACAGTGAAAGAGAAGGGTGAGATTTATTTATTTATTTATTTATTTATTTATTTATTTATTTATTTATTTATTTATTTATTTATTTATTTAATCAAACAATTATTAGATAACAGGTATAAGTATAAACATGGCTATAAATACATGAAATGGGTAAGAATAAGGAAAAAAGAAATGCATGCAAGGTAAGGGCCCTTCCATTTTTCCAGTATTTTTCTCCTCAACTCAATCGTGTCACTGCACGGAATGTGGCACGAGAACCTTGAGAAGTAAGTCCCATTCCTTGGTTCAAGTCTAATGAACTATGGTTGGTTTCTGAAAGAGAAAAACGAGGATCATTCTAGGAGATGAGATGCTGCTTTCCTCTTTGGAGTCAAGAGAAACATTCAATTTTCTGTAGTGTTAGCGGCCATTTTTCTTCCTTCTCTCCTTCTATTCCTTCTTCTTTTCTTTCTTAAATGGGCTGTTGAGGTGGAAGTTCTGTGGTCCAACTGGGTGAGATGGGGAGCTGGAAGGCATTGTCCTTTCCACATTTTCCGTAGTGGAAATTCCTCTTGAATAACATGAGAATTTTTATCTGGATCTTTTCCATTGATCAACCAAGATGGTGACAAATCATCGTGCCTTGCAATTAAAGAGAAGGAGCAAACTGAATATTACCAGATATGGGAACTATTTTATCGATGGCTAGAGAAAAAAATACGAAAGCCAGAAATAGCTAATAGACTAGTGAACTATAGAAAATATGTTAATACTGTAGAATTAAACATGTTAAGAAGAAGAGTGTTATAGAAATAGAAACATTATGTGTATCAATAAGATAAGAATAAGGTAAGAATAGAGAATTAACATTAAAACAATGAATATGGTTGTAAAATGCAACTGTTATTGCACAAGGTATTTGTACCCAGATGACACACCATTACACGAAAGATGAATTGTATGTGTTTTAAATAAAATAAAAAGCTTATTGAAAAAAACCAAATCATCGTGTCTAGAAGGGCAAAAGCAAATGAAGGAGCATCTGACAAAAAGGCAAGTTTGCTAGCAATACCCGGTTGACTTGCTGAGCGTGAGGTGAATTTGCTGCCTGAACCATGGCGTAAACCATGGAAGTCAGTCTGATGCACCCAGTTGAAACCGGTGGAGGTTGGTCCTCTAAAACGGGTGAACCTCCTTCTTAAGCATGGGGATGTCACAAGACAGAATCTGGTAGATGTTGGCAGCTGAAACCTGGTGGAAATGGGCCTTCAGATGCCAGCTTATTTGAAGCTATGTTGATATTGTTGAAGTGAAAGTGGAGAATGAGCGTGAAAGGGAAAGTCATCATCACTCCTTAAAGTCGAGTCCCTTGACATTCACTCGCAGCACACATATTGAACACCATCATCTTCTTTCTCTTGTGGGATGGATTCTGGGCAACTGAATGGAGCTAACAAAGTGTTTTAAGGGCCGGATGCCTTTCCTGTCACCAATGCGGAGTTTTGTTCAGCAGATGTATTCTCAGTGTGCCCAGAAAGAGAAATTTTTGCTTCTACCTAGGATCGAACTCACAGCCTCCTGACTGTGAGGCGAGAGCTCCACCTCTAGGCCACTGCACTACTCCACATATTGTTCACATATTGAATATGCTCGAGGCAAATGGTGTGTGAATGCGGTTGCAGTGATAGGAAGAGAATACACAACAGACTGTCATAGACACCATTCCTTAAAGCTGGGTCCCTTGAAACCATGCACACTAAGGCGAATGGTATGTGAATGTGATCATGGTGAAAGGAATCCAGCAGATTTTCATGATGTCAAGGCAGTTGGCAGATTGTATCTAAGACATTCAGTTACTCAACAACAGAGTCACAGAAATATCTGAAAAAAATGGCTTGAAACTTAACATCAGATGGATCTTAACAGACTAGAACACTGGGCCGTATCTAACAAAATGAAATTCAATGTAGAGAAAAGTAAAGTCCTACACTTAGGCAAGAAAAACCAAAAGTATATATATAGACTGAGTGAAACCAGGCTCAATAGCAGTAACTGTGAGAGGGATCCTGGAGTCTTAGTGGACAACCAGCTAAATATGAGCCAGCAGTGTGCAGCAGCAGCCAAAAAAGCTAATGCAATCCTAAATTGCATTAACAGAGGGATACAATCGAGATCAAGTGAGATACTAATACCACTCTATAAAGCCTTAGTAAGACCACACCTAGAGTACTGCATCCAGTTTTGTTCACCACATTACAAAAAAGATGTTGAGACTATAGAAAGAGTACAGAGAAGAGCAACCAGGATGATTAGGGGACTGGAGGCTAAAATATACAATGAACAGTTGCAGGAACTGGGCTTGGCTAGTCTAGTAAAGAGAAGGACCAGGGGAGACATGATAGCAGTCTTCCAGTATTTGAGGGGCTGCCACAGAGAGGAAGGGGTCAAGCTGTTTTCTAAAGCGCCTGGAAACTGAACAAAGAGAGATTTAACCTGGAAATAAGGAGAAACTTTCTGACAGTGAGAACAATCAACCAATGGAACAGCTTGCCCTTGGAAGTTGTGGGAGCGCTATCACTTCTTGAAACTTTCAAGAAGAGATTGGACTGCCATTTGTCAGAAATGGTGTAGGGTCTCCTGCTTGGGCGGGGGGTTGGACTAGATGTCCTATAAGGTCCCTTCCAACTCTGATTATCTGTTATCTGTTACCTCAAAAACCAAGATCATGGTCGTCAGCAACCAATTCATTAATCTACCACCGATAACTTCAGAAGGAATACCACTAGAAAAAGTTGAAAGGATCACGTACCTCAGTGCTAATTTACATGAAAGCTGGGACATGACCCCTGAAGTAAAGCCTAGAATAGAGAAAGCTCGAATGACATTCTTCAAAATGAAAAAGGTCTTCTGCAGTCACGACATACGCCTAAGATTGAAAACCAGGCTTGTCAGATGCTACATCTTTTCTATCCTGGAATGGAGAGTTGGTCTCTGACAGAAAGCCACTTGAAGAGACTAACAGATAATCAGAGTTGGAAGGGACCTTGTAGGTCATCTAGTCCAACCCCCCACCCAAGCGGGAGACCCTTCACCATTTCTGACAAATGGCAGTCCAGTCTCTTCTTGAAAGTCTCAAGAAGCACTAGAAGCATTTGAAATGTGGATTTACAGGTGGCTGTTACGTATAAGTTGGGTTGTCAAAATCAGAAATGAGGAGGTGATAAGCCGCCTGGGAAAGCCAAGGGGAACCATCAAAACCATAAAAAAGCTAAAGTTAGAATATTTTGGACATGTGATGATGAGGCACCTGGAAAAATAAAACATCCTTCACTTAATCCTCCAAGAAAAGATTGAAGGCAAATGAGGTCCAGGCAGAAGAATAAATAACAATAGGATTGCCAATGTCTGATGATGGATATGACACAAGAATAATAATAATCTAGGATTAAAATTGGCAGTTGCAAGAAGCTGCATCTACTATGGGCAGTGCTGATGGTGTTACAAAACAAGAAAGAGAATGTAAACCCTTGCTCACTGATTGTTTTCAAACAGCCCAGGAAAAGAGAGCTCCTGCCAGTTTATTAAGGGTTATAAACCTATTCTCAGATATCAGCAACAGCTAAGCAAAACAAAGCAAAGCAATAACCCTTTACTTACCAACTCTCAATACTACTTCATTACTTTCATTAGCTCAAAAAAATCAATTTCTTTAAAATAATTAATTTTTATCAAATGATCAATTGATTGTTTTTCTTGATCAGTATGATTGAATATTTAGTGCATATAGTGTAATTACTGAATATCTGATTAGTAAAATCAGTGATTTAGTGAATTTAATTGACCAGTGTGTTTAGTAATTACTGTAATAAATTAGGCTGTTTGTTGCTTAGCAAAATTATTTGATTAGAATGATTTGAATAACCAATTGATTGATTGATTTTAAGTAATAAGCAACCTTACTTTTGATTTATTCTCTAACATATCAATTAACATTTATTAATTACC
This sequence comes from Bungarus multicinctus, assembly GCA_023653725.1. Taxonomy (NCBI): domain Eukaryota; kingdom Metazoa; phylum Chordata; class Lepidosauria; order Squamata; family Elapidae; genus Bungarus; species Bungarus multicinctus. The sequence continues at coordinate 25,603,441 of CM042834.1, forward strand.
AACATTCATTAAGTAACTGTCTACCTATCACATTAACTAGCTATTGTAATTGATTACTGTACTATTGCCATTGACCATGCCAGCCAAAAACTCCAAACCAAAAGAAAAGAAAAATATCTCTACCAATGACCTCCCAGACTCCTGCACGTTTCAGATGTCTTGAAACCATCAATGAAGGTGAAATTTACATCAAATGTCACCTATGTGATAATCTATCCCACCCTGCCTGCTTAAATGCAAACAAAAGCCTAGCTGATATGGTTAAAAATTCAGATACATTCTTTTATCTATGTCCATCATGTTCTCCTAAGCTAAACAAACTGAGTACTCTGCCTGACGGAGTTGAAAGCATAGAATCACTCATTCACTCAGTAGAAGAACGCTTAGCAACATGTTTTGAAACAACTATACAAGCAAGCCTAATCTCTCTTGAAAAAAAATGCAGCACAGATAAGTGAGTACCTATCAGCTCAAAATCAAAGCCCACAACAACCACAACCATTATCTCAACTACAATCACAACTACAACCAAAAATAACCACCAAACCACAGCCACAAACAATTACTATCCCTTCAAATAATTCCACAAATAATATCTCCTTACTCATCAGAGTTACCATGGAATGTGAACAGAAACATCCAAATGCCATCTTATTTGGTCTCAAAGACACCAACGAATCAGATGACATCACCAAAGTTCTTGATATCATAAGCAACTCAAATACAACAAACATCTCTCCTGAAGATATCATTGAAATAACCAGAGATGGCTCTCGGTACAAATACGATGGCTCTGTGGCCCCAAGATTTTGTAGAATTATATGCAAAAATGAGTCCAGCAAACGCATATTCATTCATACAATAAATGCCATTGCAAAAACCAATCCCAACCACAAAAAACTTCGCTCAAGAACAGACTTATCCATCCTACAAAGAATCCGCTCCCGTGAACTCTGCGCAGAACTCAAAAACAGTCTAGACAATAGAGAAAAGGACCTATACATTAACTACAGAGCTGATTGCATCAAAAGAAAGTCATGCAACCCACAACTCCGCATCCAAACCCCACTCCATCCAATCCAACTCAAAACTAGGTATGCATGCCCCTAACTACCTCTATTCCAACCACAACTGGCCTTAAAGCTACTCAAAGCAAGAAGCCTTGTAAATAAAATACCTGAATTTCTCCTCTTACCAAATATGGCTAAGTTCGACATTATATTTGTCTGTGAAACATGGCTCAACGCATCTCTCCCTGATTCCATTACCACAGTAAGAGATTATCATGTTTACCAATCAGATCGTGAAATCCGTAGAGGAAGTGGTGTTGCTATCTTCTATAAAAAGTCCCTACATCTAAAAAATATCCAAATTACCCAGGAGCTTGCTATTCCTGAGACCATCGTCTGTGAACTGTCCTTAAATATCACATTTCGGTTCTTACTATGTTACAGAGCCCCTGATTATGACATTGAACATGCAAACAAGCTAAATACACTACTAACATGGGCAGCATCCTGCCCACACACTTTTATCTTTCTTGGTGACTTCAATCTACCTCATATTAGCTGGACCCTTAATGAATGTACAACTGAACCCACACATGCAACCTTCTACAATGCAGTAACAAATCTGGGACTAGAACAACTAGTAACCAATAACACCAGACTTAACAACTGCCTCGATCTCATCTTCTGCAATAGTTTGAATTCAATTTACGGAATACAAATTAAAGAACCCTTTTCCAATAGTGATCACAACATGATTAACTTTTGTTTCAACATATGTCCACACAAAAATCATCACAATGACGGAATCCCCAATTATAATTTCAAAAAAGGCAACAATGATCTTATAAACAATGATCTCTCATCCCTTGATTGGCAATTACTATTCTCTGAACGCAATACTGTAGAAGACCATTACAACATATTTTTACTTGAAGTCAAAAGAGTCATCAAACTATACTGTATCTACCATTAAGAACTCCCAAAACCAGAAAAAACAAATTACCCAAAACAATAAGGAAGCTTCAACCCAAAAAGAAATCACTTTGGCGGAAAAACAAATCTGGTCATGTTGCCAACTTCAAAAGCCGATACAAAAACTTATGCCATCAGATAAAAACTGAATGCACCAATTATCACATTAAAAAAGAAGAAAACCTTCTACGCATCAATTCCACCCACACTTTCTACAATTTTGTAAACAACAAACTAAAAGACTCAAGGTCCATCCCACCCCTGAAAGGACCTAATGGTAAAGACTGCAACAATGACACTATTAAAGCCAACCTCTTTATCACATTCTTTGGCTCAGTATTTGTAAACAGCAGTGGCTCATGCCCAGTATTTCCTAGTCAAACCACAGACAACTACAATAATCTAATACACATGAATTTTACAGAAGACAATGTTGAAAAAGCACTATGCAATCTAAAACCATCTCTATCTATTGGACCAGACGGAATATGTGCCTACTTCTTAAAAAAGCTATCCACTGCCATAGCCAAACCTCTAAGCATAATCTTTGAAAAATCTTTCAGGACCAGCTCCTTGCCAAAACTATGGTCACAAGCCATGGCCATCCCCATCTTCAAAAAGGGAGACCCCAGCCTAGTTGAAAATTACAGACCAATTTCTTTATGCTGCGTCACCTGTAAAGTCATGGAATCAATTATTAACCAATCCATAATCCTCCACTTAGAAACAAACAACCTACTCTCTAATAAATAATTTGGTTTCAGGAAAAAACTATCATGTAATCTGCAACTCTTACACTGCAAAAGCATATGGACTACACAACTCGATCAGGGCAAAGCAATAGATGCAATCTACATAGACTTCTGTAAAGCCGTTGATTCAGTGGTACACAATAAACTACTCCTAAAACTAAAATCTTACAGTATCTCTGGACACCTGCATAACTGGATAGAAGCATTCCTGTCAAACAGACAATAAATGGTCAAAATTGGGAGCGTTCTATCAAATCCTGTACCTGTCAACAGTGGTGTCCCCCAAGGCAGTGTTCTAGGACTAACTCTTTTCATACTCTACATAAATGACCTCTGTGATCATATTAAGAGCAACGACGTTCTCTTCACTGATGATGTAAAGCTATTCAACACCACAGACAATACTGCTACCCTTCAAAAAGACCTCGACTATGTATCAGAATGGTCAAACAAATGGTTCAAATCTCAACAAACAAATGCTCTGTCCTACATATTGGCAAAAAAAATCAGAAAATAAAATACAGGCTGAATAGTCAAGACCTTGTTGATGACCCAATCTCTGTCAAGGATCTTGGACTACTCATCTCAAATAACTTAAGTGCTAGAGCCCACTGTAGCTACATAGCCAAAAACGCGTTAAGAGTTGTTAACCTAATCTTACATAGCTTTTTCTCTGGTAATATTACACTAATAACTAAAGCATACAAAACATTTGCTAGACCAATACTCGAACACAGCTCATCAGTCTGGAACCCACATTACGTATCTGATATTAACACAATTGAGAAAGTCCAGAAATATTTTACAAGAAGAGTTCTTCACTCCTCTACTCGTTGCAGAATACCTTATGCCACCAGACTCGAAATTCTAGACCTAGAAAACCTAGAACTACTCCGCCTTCGGTCCAATCTAAGTATAGTATATAAAATCATACATTGCAATGTCCTACCTGTCAATGAATACTTCAGCTTCAAACATAACAATACAAGAGCAAACAGTAGATACAAACTCAAGGTTAACCACACCAAACTTGATTGCAGGAAATACGACTTCAGCAACAGAGTGGTCAATGTCTGGAATATTCTACCTGACTCTGTGGTTTCTTCCCCAAACCCCAAAAACTTTAACCTTAGACTGTCTACTATCGACCTCACCTCTTTCCTAAGAGGCCTGTAGGGGGCGTGCATAAGGGCACCAACGTGCCTACCATCGCTGTCCTATTTTTTCTATTATTTTTTTTATTTTTCTTATACGTATCCATGTATTCGTAACTATGTTTTTGCTTATACCTATTATCTTGTAAGCAATTGACAAATAAAAATAAATAAAATAAATAAATAAATAAAAGATGCCAGTGTTCAGCTGGTCTTGTTTCCTTGAAGTGGGTCTAGGTGGTGGGAGAGAAGGGTGTGGGCCAAGCACTATTTCTCCAATCTTTTTCTCCTGGACTCAAATATATCACTGCACAAAGTGCAGCATGAGAACCTTAACATGTGTAGCCTTATTCCTCTCTTGTAATCTAGTGAAAGACTGTTGGTTTCTGGAAGAGAGGCTGGGAGTTTCGTTCTGGGAGATGCAATGCTGGTCACAGCTTTACGGCCAAGAAGAAAATTGAAATTTCTGACATGTTAGTGGGCACTTTTCTCCTTCTTTCCTTTTCCTTCTTCCTTAAGCAGGTGGTTGTTCCACCGTCCAACTGAGTGAAGCTTGGAGCTAAAGGCATTGTCTCAAACTGTAGCAGAAACTGCTCTTGAATAACATTGAGAGTTTTTAACCCGTATCAGGATCTTTTTTAAGTGATCAGCCAAGGGGGTAATAAGAGCTTCACCGAACTTTGTGGCTGGAAAGGCAGAAGCGAATGAGAGAGTATCTTACAAAAAAGGCAAGTTTGCAAGCTATAGTAGGCTTATAGAATTGCTGACTGGGAGGTGAATTTGCTGCCTGAACCAGACAGGTACTCATAGCGTTGTACAAAGCTGGCATCCACCCCTCTTCCTAGAAGAATGAAATATTTTGGGAAATATTTAAAAAAGACAGAATATTATGTTTCCTTAAAGGAGAAACATGCTCTTGGAAAGCAGCCCTCACCTTTCTTAATAGCCCCAGCAGGACTGGGCCAGCCTATCTACAAAACAAAAGACCTTTAGCTCCAGGGTGATGGGATTAAGACATGACCCCTCAGGACATAATAGGGCCATTTAGCAGAAGACCCTGAGTTCACTGCATTGCACAATCTCCTAAGGGCATTGCATCATTCAGCAAACTTCAACCAAACTTGAGAGCTCAGACAAACATGAACCCATAGGAATCTGACAACAGCCAATGGAATAAATGTTCTTGCACAGGAACAGGAAGCTCAAGTGCAAAGCCCAAGATAAGGAATAAGTCTCCCCCACCACCCTCAACTCCATGTGGTCAGCTGCCCAGAACCACCCATGTGCTTCTGGTTCACCAATAAATGGACCCTCTTTCCAATCAGCCTCCAGCCTTCATTTTGTCTCCAGTTCTGGCTTGGAACTGGGCTTGGATGAATATTTCTTCCAACAGTGTGAAGGCTGTAGAATTCAGTCTGAGAACCTAGCTCCATGATGGCGAACCTATGGCATGTGTGCCACAGGTGGCATGCAGAGCCATTTGTGCGGGCATGTGAGCCCCAGCCAAACTTACCTGCACTGCGCATGTATGCGCCCCCCAGCTGATTTTCGACCCATTTGAGGCCTTTTTCAGTCTCCCAGTGGCTCGATGGAAGCCTCTGCAGCCTTTGGAGGCCAGAAAACAGGCCTGTTTTTCACTTCCAGTATTTCCTGAAATACCAGAAGTGATGAAATGGGCCCATTTTTCGGCCCCCAAAGGCTGCAGAGGCTTCCCTTGATCCTCTGGGAGGCCGAAAAAGGCCTCAAATGGACCAAAAATCAGCAGGGAGGCGCATGCATGCATAGTGCAGGTAAGGGGGCGACATGGAGGGGATCGCATGCACATGCACATGGGGTATGGGGGGGCGCATGCATTGCCTTCTGGGTGCTGGCATGTGAGCACGCACGCAATGTTTGGCACAGGAGCCCAAAAAGGTTAGCCACCACTGACCTAGCTGAAGGGTAGTTCAACTTGTCCATCTGCTTCTCTTTCTGCAGCTATGGGCTTTTGGCACTCTAACATGTGCCCTTGCGGCCTCTGACCCGGTGCCGATCCCAAATGGCTCCTTGGTTTTCTGAGGAGCTAAGGGAGATGAAGCGCCGGAAAAGACGCCTAGAGAGCAGTTGGAGGGCTAGCCGTTCTGAGTCTGACCGAACACTTCTACGATCTTATATTAAGACGTATTTAGTGGCGATGAAGGTGGCGAGGAGGACTTACCTCTCCACCCTCATTGCGTCCGCGGAAAACCGCCCAGCCGCCCTGTTTAGGGTGACCCGCTCCCTTCTAGAGAGGGAAGCGCGGGAGGATCCCTTACAGGGACGGGCTGAGGAGTTTTCTAGTTTTCTGCAGGATAAAATCGCTCAGATTCAGGACAAGCTGGACTCCAACTGGGCATTTCCGGGCGGGGGGGGCGGGGGTGGATATCGGTGAGGCCAGTTGGGTTGAGTTCGATCCTGTTACTATAGAAGACGTGGACAGGGTGTTGGGGGGACTGAATGCCACCACCTGTTTGTTGGACCCGTGCCCCTCCTGGCTGGTTTTGGCCACTCGGGAGGTGACACGAGGCTGGTTCCAGGGTATTATAAACGCTTCCTTGAGAGAGGGGCTTCTACCTACCGCCTTGAAGGAGGCGGTGGTGCGGCCCCTCCTCAAGAAACCGTCCCTGGACCCAGCATTGTTATTAAATTATCGTCCCGTCTCCAACCTTCGCTTTGTTGCGAAGGTTGTTGAGAGTGTGGTGGCTCGTCAGTTTCCCCGATTCCTGGATGAAGCGAGTTATCTTGACCCCCTCCAATCGGGCTTCAGGCCCGGGCATAGCACGGAGACGGCGTTGGTCGCGTTGGTTGATGATCTCTGGAGGGCTCGGGACAGAGGTTGTTCCTCTGTCCTGGTCCTGTTAGATCTCTCGGCGGCTTTTGATACTGTCGACCACAGTATCCTATTGCAGCGGTTGGAGGGGTTGGGGGTTGGAGGCACCATATTACGGTGGTTCTCCTCCTTCCTCTCCGACCGTTCGCAATTTGTGTTAACGGGGGGGCAGAGATCGTCCCCAAGGCCCCTGCTTTGTGGGGTGCCTCAGGGGTCGGTGCTCTCGCCCCTGCTGTTTAACATTTATGTAAAGCCGCTGGGTGAGATCATCCGTGGCTTTGGGGTGGAGTTCCATCAGTACGCTGATGATACTCAGCTGTACATCTCCACCCCGGGCCACCCCAACGAAGCCGTCGAAGTGATGACCCGGTGCCTGGAGGCCGTGCGGGGTTGGATGGGTCGTAACAGGCTTCGTCTCAACCCGGCCAAAACCGAGTGGCTGTGGTTTCCTGCGCCCAGATACAGCCAGCTTATTCCTTCGCTGGCCGTGGGGGGAGAGGTTTTGACCCCCGTGGAAAGGGCACGCAACTTGGGTGTCCTCCTGGATGTACGGCTGTCTTTGGAAGAACATATTGCAGCCGTCGCCAGGGGGGCTTTTTATCAGATTCGTCTGATTTACCAGTTGCGGCCCTTTCTGGATCTGGGCGCACTTCGCACAGTCACCTCCGCCCTCGTTATCTCCCGCTTGGATTATTGCAATGCTCTCTACATGGGGCTCCCCTTGAAGAGTCTCCGGAGGTTGCAGTTAGTTCAGAATGCAGCCGCGCGGGTGATTGTGGGCGCCCCTCGAAGCGCACATGTAACACCACTTCTCCGCAGGCTGCACTGGCTTCCTGTGGCCTACCGGATTCGATTCAAGGTGGTACTGATGGTATTTAAAGTGCTCCATGGCTCGGGACCTGGGTACTTACGGGACCGCCTGCTGCCATCAACAACCTCCCGCCGCCCAGTACGCTCCCACAGGGTGGCCCTACTTGGGGTGCCGCCGCCTGACCGTTGTCGGCTGGTGGCCCCGAGAGTTCGGGCTTTCTCTGTGGGAGCTCCCTCCCTATGGAATGATCTCCCCCCGGAGATACGGGCTATGACGGATATTCTGACCTTCCGGCGCGCAGTAAAAACCCTGCTTTTTGAACAGGCCGGCCTGGCCCAGTAACTATGTTTTTTGGTTTTAATCAATTAAATTAGGGTTTTATTAGTTTTAAATTTTTAACTTAAATTTTAATAGACAGCCGATTTGGTTATTTAATTTATTTTTAATAGTATTTATTATATTTTTATTGTATGTTTTTAGTGGGCTGTTCACCGCCCCGAGTCCCTTTTTGGGAGAGGGAGCGGTATAAAAGTATGATTAAAATAAATAAATAAATAACACCTCAAGTTGCGCTGCCGTGTATTGTATTCTCTTGCTCCTACTATTGACAACGTCTGTCCAAGCATCTGCTGAGCAGTTAGTTTGATGGCTTCATAACATGAAAAAGAAAAAAAAAGATCACAAAGCAAATTAAAGGGACCAGCATGGTTGTTTAGAAATTCTGTTTACATATAGCACCACAGAGCAAACAAAGGGTACAATCACCACGTGTTTTACTGCTCAACTGTAACAGGAAACAGGAAACTCTATTTAGAGCGGGGGTATCAAACTGGCGGCCCGGATGCGTCACACACAGACCATGCCCCCCCAGCTCCGTGAAGGGGGAAAAATTGAGAAACCTCACGTGACAGCAAATTTGACACCCATGGCAAATTTGACACCTGTGATGTAGAACATAGAGTATATACCATAGATCCAAACTTGTAAACACTGCCATCTACTGGCTGAATACTACTGTAGTAATATATTCCAACAATGCTCTTATTCACCTTCTGGGGCCTTTGTCTTTGACTGTTTTGGTCTGGCTTTGTCCTGTAAAAGGAGGGGTAAAACCTCTTTCATGTTATTTCTGCACCTGGGTGAGGGGATGTCTCAAGTTGGGATGGATGGTGATTGGGGCATGTGATGCGATGATAGGTGCAGAGGGTGAATTTGTAGTTTTTACTTATTGCAAGGAAGCCCAGAACTTTCAGATTCAGGATTCCCCAGATGTGCCAGTTTACTATCCAATCCAAACAGAACTTTTGAGAAGATGTCTGTCTTGGAGTTATTGGTTGGAGTGGAGGTTTCCTGGAACGCTGACATTATCCCGAATTTGAAAGTTCCGGGTTTTCTTGCAATAAGTAAAAAACTACAAAGATTCTGTACTCTCACCCAGGTGCAGAATAACAGGTCTTGAAATGATGATTTCCATCCCGCATACAATGCATACAATGAAATTATGATTGCCATCCCACATACAATGACAAGATTGCATTTTGGGCACTTATATTTATGACTGGTTTGTGGTATTGAGCCAGCAGTGTGCGGAAGCAGCCAAAAACATTAATACAATCCTGGATTGTATAAATAGAGACATAGAATCAAAACCACGGGAAGTATTAGTACCGCTTTATAAAACCTAAGTAAGACCATGCCTGGAATATTGCAACCAATTTTGGTCACCACACTGCAAAAAAGATGTTGAGACTTTGGAAAAAGTTCAGAGAAGAGCAACTAAGATGATCAAAAGCCTGAAGACTACATTAACATAAGAGCTGTTGCAAGTTTTGGGTTTGGCTAGTCTAGAGAAAAGAAGGAGTAGGAGTGTCATGATAGCAGTATTTCAATATTTGTGGGGCTGCCACAAAGAGGAGGGGATCAAATTATTTTCCAAAGCACCAGAAGGGCAAGACAAATAATGGATGGAAACTAATCAAGAAGAGAAGCAACCTGGAATTAAGGAGAAACTTCCTAACAGTGAGGATAATTAACCAATGGAACAGCTTTGCCTCCAGAAGTTGTAGATGCTTTATCACTGGAGGTGTTTAAGAAGAGACTGGACAACCACTTGTCTCAAATTCCAAACCATTTGTCTGAAGTGGTATAGGGTTTACTACCTAAGCAGGGTAGGAGATCTCCAAGGTTCCTTCCAACTCTGTTATTCTATTCTATTCTATTCTATTCTATTCCATTCCATTTTCTATTCTATTCTAATTCTATTCTATTCTTATTCTATTCTATTCTAATTCTATTCTAATTCTAATTCTATTCTATTCTATTTTCTATTCTATTCTAATTCCATAGTATTCGAATTCTATTCTATTCTATTCTAATTCTATTCTATTCCATTCCATTCCATTTTCTGTTCTATTCTATTCTATTCTATTCTATTCTGTTCTGTTCTGTTCTGTTCTGTTCTATTTATTTATTTTATTAAACTTATATACCGTCCTCTTTCCCTGACAGGACTCAGGGCGGTGTACAGCCGATTAAAAATATAACAACAATACAAAATTAAAAACAATTAAAATCAAATATAGTGGCTGAAAGATAAAAACATATAAAGGGAATTAAAAAGACTAAAAACCAGATAAAACCAGATAAAAAACCCTAAGAGAACCTTAGGCCAAACCGGCTTGGCGAAATAGGCGAATGTTCACCGCCCGCTGGAAGGTCAGGAGATCAGGGATGGTCCTCATCTCCGGGGGTAATTCGTTCCAGAGGGAGGGTGCCCCCAATAAGAAGGCCCGCACCCTCGAGGTCGCCGGCCATCCAGCTGGCGGCATCCCGAGGAGACCCACTCTATGAGAGCGTATTGGCCAGCGGGAGGCCGATAATGGCAGGAGGCGGTCTCGTAGATACCCCGGCCCCAAGCCATGGAGCGCTTTAAAGATGGTAACTAATACCTTGAAGCGCACCCAGAGGACCACCGGGAACCAATGCAGCTCGCGCAAGAGAGGCGTGACATGGGAGCCCCAAGGAGCTCCCAACACCACCTGTGCGGCCGCATTCTACACCAGCTGGAGCCTCCAAGTGCTCTTCAAGGAGAGTTCTATTCTGTTCTAGTTCCAGTTCCAGTTCCAGTTCCAATTCTATTCTATTCTATTCTAATTCTATTCTATTCCATTCTAATTCTAGTCTATTCCATTCCATTCTTTTAATCTATTTCTATTCTATTCTAAATGGTATAGGATCTCCTGATTGAGCAGACGGTTGGACTAGAAGACCTCCAAGGTCCCTTCCAGCTCTGTTCTTTTCTAATTCTAATATGACCGCAAATTGTGATTATTTTGGAATTATTGTAAATTAGAAAGCGATAAATGGTCTTTCTTTTGTAATGCAAAGCAATGCATTGAGTCAAGGTAAAACACTTTCCAGATTGATGTATGTGCAGCCTGCTTTGAGATCTGCATCAGTCCTGACTCTGTCACACCTAGAGTGAAATTTCTAATTCGAGTCTAGCAGTAACATATTGTCATAAAAACATTTGGGCAACTGAGAACAGATAGTTCTCAACTTACAACCACAGCTGAGCTCCAAATTTCTATTGTTAAGCAAGACAAGTTGTTAAGTTAATTGTACCCCATTTTACAACTTTTCTTGCTGCACTTGTTAAGTGAACCACTAAGTTAGTCACATGGTTTTTAAGTGAATCCAGCTTCCCCATTGACTTTGCTTGTCAGGAGGTTGCAAAAGGGGATCATGTGACCAAGGGATACTGCAACTGTATTTATGGCGTTTGGTGAGCATCTGAATTTTGATCATGACCAGGGAGATGCGGCAACAGTTGTAAGTGTGAAAAGCAGTCCTAAGTCACTTTTTTCCAGTGCTGTTGTCACATCGCTCATTAAATAAATGATTGTAAGTCAAGAACTACTTCTATATCTATGAATGTCAATTAGCCAAGCAGCCATAAAACAATGGTGGAATTCAATTTTTTTTACTACCGGTTCTGTGGGCATAGTTTGGTAGGCGTGGTATAGCTTGGTGGGTGTGGCAGGGGAAGGATACTGCAAAATCCCCATTCCCTCCCCACCCCACTAACCTGCTTTCCAGCTCCGTTCTCCTGTGCACGGCAACCAAAGAAGATCCAGCCAATCAACTGGGACTCAGGAGGCAGAGAATAGATGGGGGCGAGGCCAGTCAGAGGTGGCATTTGCCGGTTCTCCGAACAACTCAAAATCTCTGCTACCGGTTCTCCAGAACTGGTCAGAACCTGCTGAGCCATAGTGATAACAAATCAAAAAGAGAATTCCAGTCTCCATTTCTTTGCCAAATTCTGATATTTATTTGGCCTGACGTCCTTGTAACCAATCTGTTTTGGTCCTAACCAGATTAACCAATCTGTTTTGGTTGTAACCAAATCTGCCTTTTTTTCCACCCCACATAACAGGCTAGAACTAATGGCTCTAAATTTCCCACAGTAAGATATTTTTTTGAGGATTAGCAGAATCACTGGATGATTGGACTTCCTCTGTATTTAACAATTACACAAGAATCTCATTAAAGTGGAAAAGCTAAATCAAACATCAGTTTGCTACTGCATTTCCATTATTTTCTTCTATAATAATCAACATATAACACTTCTCATGAATCATATAAATATACTTTAATGTTTTATTTGCATTATCAGTACAAAGATACTCTTACATAATAAATACCAGAGTTGTTAATAAATAAGAATGCGAGGTAGAAAAAAAATGTCAAGACTAAGGATATATATCTTAAAATCCTTAGCTGTTATTGCAAAGTCCCTTTTCCATAAATAGTGCCATGGATATAATTAACAATTAAAATTGGTGTTTTAAAACAATCAGGTTCCTTCAATCCATGCTAATATTTAATAGGAAAACACTCCCCAAATGCACACATACACACGTAACAACATACCACTGCAAACATCCTAATTTGTGTTGTAATTCCCATACATAATAACTTATCACAAAGGGTCATCAAGTGGAAAATCTTTCTTTCTTATGCCAAATGTGTATTTTTAACAAACTGAAAGCAGTGTTAACAAGAGAGCTGAACATTTGCACTTTGGATTTTTTTTTTTACAAATTATTCTACTTTATCCATAAGAAACATGTCCTTGGATTGCCAATTGACAGGTTAACAGATAACAAAAATTAATCTGCCTGGTTTACCAATTTAGAACTTCCAATTGATCTGAAGGAAGCGGAGTCCTTTTCCCCCAGATAAATAAAGTAGCTATTACTCAGGATTGGATAATTATAGGAAGGCATTTGACATTCTGGACCATAAAAAAATATATCCCACATTTCTCTGCATTTAACAGACATTCTCTAATAGCTGGCCATTAAAATCCCATAAAGGCTGTAATGTTTAGTGGATGCCCAACCTCAGTCTGAGGATAACGAAGGATCGACTTCCCATGATTTCCAGCCAAAACAACAAACAGGTTTTTAGATGATCCTGAGAAGTAGTTGAAGGTCCGTTTTGAAACAGAAATTGTGGTTGACACAGTTGGGTGGTAGTAAAGAAAAAAAAAAAACCAATTAAAAAAAATTGAAGTATCAAAAGTAATGGAAGTGCAGCATAAGTTCACCACAGAACCTCTCCGTCTTTTTCCAGCATTAAATGTCTATCCCTGTCAAATCCACCGCTATTTTGAGGAAGAGCGTGTCATCTTTGAGGTAGTTGGGAATCTCAACGTGGCTGGCAAATAGAGGGCTTCCACTGGCCACGTTGAGCTTCTGGTGAGGTTGCTGGAAAGAGGTGCTGTGGGGATCTGGGAGGAAGGTCTCCATCAGAGGTGACTTCCTTCGTGTGGGATCCAAGAGAGAGAAGGTGACCTTCTGTCGGAAAGGCCAAGGCAGGATGTCATCGTAAGGCCCTTTGGCCAAAGCCAGGAAGACTGAAAGGTGGCTACCTTTGCCTACACCGTCTCCGTCAGGGTATAGTCGGACGTAGAGGCGGTATCCAAAAGGATGAGTAGCAAAAGCCGGAGAGAAAATGGAATGTCTCTTCCCACTTTTCGGCATCTTTCAGGAATTTGGAGAATTTCTCCACCTTCCAAATCAAGGTTCCATCAGTGCTGACCAGCTCTTGTGTGGATTTGGTTCCGTGAGGGCTGTTATGTGTTTCCTGAGAAATTTTGAGCAACTCCTCATACTGGGAACAGCAGTGTTGGAGAGTTTTCACATTGGAGACTTGCTGATTCAGCTGCCGACGCAAAGACGCAACCATCAGCTCCAGGGCCTCCATACGCAGCTGGACAGCTTCGATGTTCAGGGAAGGACCACCCTAGAGAAGGAGAAGATAAGCTCACATCAGGGGAAAAAAGCCCCCAAAATTGGAAGCACAAAACCAAATCTCCCCACACCATTGTTCTCAAAAGTGCTACTGTTTTCCTCTTAACTCAACTGCTTTGTTCATAGTTTCTAAATCAATTAAGGTAAAGATTCTCCTCGCACATATGTGCTACTTGTTTCCGGCTCTAGGGGGCACTGCTCATCTCCATTACAAAGCCAAAGAGCCAGCGCTGTCCCAAGAGTCTCCGTGGTCATGTGGCCAGCATGACTAAACTCCGAAGGCACACGGAATGCTGTTACCTTCTCACTAAAGTGGTCCCTATTTTTCTACTTGCATTTTTATATGCTTTCAAACTGCTAGGTTAGCAGAAGCTGGGACATGTAATGGGAGCTCACTCCATTACGCGGCGCTAGGGATTCAAACCACCGACCTTTCTGATCGACAAGCTCAGCATCTTAGCCACTGAGCCACCATTCTAAATCAATAGAACCCTATAATAAAACCACCCTTTCTCTAAACCTTGCATTCAGAGTGACATTTGTTCATGCTGTTCTTCCAAGTTTTGATTGAAAATCCTCCTTTTCTCTTGAGGTGCCTCAAAATTCTTGCCTTCAATCTTTCCGCGCTTCTTTCTACAACTGACTAGGTTCTTTTTTCTTGGAACCTAGTGGCATCTTAAGAATATATGAAAGGTCCACATAGTGGCCAACCAGGTGCATTTGTAACTCAAAAAGATAAAAATGACAAGAGTTCATGACTTGAGGCTGTGGCTTCTTGCCCTGTTGCTTCCCAGCAACTATTATTTAAGATCTCCTCCATGATTCAGGCAAAAGACTAGAATTGTGATGGTGAACCTATGGCACGCATGCCACAGGTGGCACGCAGAGCCATTTGTGTGGGCATGCGAGCCCCAGGCAAACTTACCTCACTGTGCATGCACGCGCCTCCCTGTATACCGGAAGTGACGAGCCTCTGGGAGGCCGAAAAAGGCCCGAAAATCAGCTGGGAGGCACACACATGCGCAGTGCAGCTAAGGGGGCGGTGGGGATGGGGATCACGTGTGCAGGGGGTGTGGGGGGTCCTGCGCACATTGCCTTCTGCGTGCTGTCACACGAACAAGGGCGCAATTTTCAGCACAGGAGCCCAAAAAGGTTAGCCGCTACTGGACTAGAAGCTATATGAGCCCAGATCTGGTTCCTCTGATGTCCCATGAATTCTCATTCTCCATGAATGTGTCCAACGCCTTTACAAAACCATTTCAATTAGTATCTATGCCCTCCTATAACGATCCTGTTTCGAATTGACCATTTGAACAATGCATTGGAAAAGAATTAGGCTTTTAAAATTTATTCAGTAACTTACCATAATAGGGGCAGTGACGCTCCAGTGTGTTTCCTTCTCTTTATTCTCATTTTCGTCTTCAGGAATCAAAGTAGCATTTTTTGTAGTTCCGATAGGTGCCTCAGGGTGGCATAAATGCTCCTACAATTAAAAACCAGGATAGCATGGTTCAAACTAGGAGTCAGGGTTTTTGACACTTGATCATGACTCTGAGTCATTAAACCAGATTGAGAAATTCTAAAACCTTTCAAGTCCATGTAAGAGACATTTTAAAGTTTTAACTCACATGGCTTCCTTCTGACAAAGATTCCAGGGAATTGTACATCAGTAGTCAGATAATTCTACATTAAGTGTACATTAGTAGCCAGATAAGCCCTTTTAGATATTGCTAATTTAATGCCTTCATAACAACAATACATCAGTTTGTATCTGGGATATACTTTTCTCGGTCTTTCTTTCATGAATTGTCACATAGTTCAAGGAAAATATGAGATTTTTTTTTTTAATCCAGGAAATATTTCATTTAACCGATTACATCATTTAAAACATATGAAGAACGGTTGCTAGATTTGGGTATGGCTAGTCTAGAGAAAAAAAGGACTAGGGATGACATGAAAGCAGTCTTCCAATATCTAAGGGGCTGCCACAAAGAATTATTTTCCAAAGCACCAGAAGGCAGGATAAGAAACTATGGATGGAAACTAATCAAGGAGAGAAGCAACCTGGAATTAAGGAGAAACTTCTTAACAATGAAACAATTAACCAGAAGTTGTGGGTGCTTCATCACTGGAAGTTTTTAAGAGCCTGGACAGCTACTTGTCTGAAATGGTATAGGGCAGGGTCTTCTGGCTGAGCAGGGGGTTAGACTAAATAACCTCCAAGTTCCCTTCCAGCTCAATTCTGATTCTGAATCTGAACTGTTGGTTTTTTAACACCAATATTCTAACTTTTCCATGATATTAATGGTACTATTAATTGTGAAAATTGCCATCACACTTATGGACCAGTTCATAACCAGTATCACATTAAATCTTAATGGGATATTAATATCTTTTTAACGGTGAGGCAGATTGAAAAGCAGTGAAAGTGACTTATGTTCCTTGAAAATACCTGGTATGATTTCAGAGTTCCCGTCCACCTGCAGTCAAAATTTGGGCAGGCGATCTGTGTGTCAAGAGCATCGTTCTCTGCTGCTTTGTCACTGTGGAACTGAAAAGTGAAGATTCAAGAAGTCAGATGACAATGATAAAGAATTGATCATGGTAACATTAAATCTGTACCCTCCCTTCTAACATCAACCTCCACCAATAGGATGACCTCTACCATTAGGTGAACTGAGATAGTAATGCCAGATGGTAGATCCTGAGAATTAGTGGCAAGAGGTCCCAATGGCAACTCTCTGGTTTTGCTTTGAAGACGTTTCGCTTCCAGTCAGAGCTGAAGAAGCTTCTTGGATGAGAAGCGAAACGTCTTCAAAGAAAAAACAAGAAAGTCCACTTGCCTCCTGAAAAAGCATGACCTGGATGACTGAGAACCTCCATAGATAATTTAGTGGCAAGGTCTTACAGAAAAGAGTGAATAGCAATAGCACTTAGATTTATATACTGCTTTATAGTGCTTTACAGCTCTCTCTAAGCGGTTTACAGAATCAGCCTATGCCCCCTAACAATCTGGCTCCTCATTTTACCCACCTCGGAAGGATGGAAGGCTGAGTCAGCCTTGAGCCTGGTGGGAGTCAATCTGCCAAATTGCAGTGGGAGTAGCTTGCAGTACTGCACTCTAATCACTGCCCCACCAAGGCTCCTATGAATGCCATATAGAACTCATTTGAACTCCCCTAAACTCTTTGATGGTGATGTATCTTCTGCCATGGGTAGTGAAGTTTCACCTTGGTCCAGAGGTTGACTCTGCCCACTGCCAGGAGTTTGATCCTGGCTGGCTCAAGGTTGACTCAGCCTTCCATCCTTCCGAGGTGGGTAAAATGAGGACCCAGATTGTTGGGGGCCTTAGGCTGACTCTGTAAACCGCTTAGAGAGGGCTGTAAAGCACTGTGAAGTGGTGTATATAAATTTAAGTGCTATTGCTATTGTATAGGTAGTCCTCGACTTACAACAGTCCACTCAAAGTTACAACAGCACTGAAAACAGCGGACGGCCTTTTTTCACCTTTACGACCTTTATAGCGCTCCATGGTCGTGTGATCAAAATTTGGAGGTTTCAAATTTACGACGGTCGCTGTGACCCAGGAGCCACATGATTCCCTTTGCAACCTTCTGACAAGCAAAGTCGACAGCGGAAGCCAGATTCACTCAGCAACCGTGTTCCTGACTTAACGACTGCAGGGATTAACTTAACAATGGCGGCAAGAAAAGTCACCAAATGAGGCAAAACTCGCTTAACACCAATGTCTCACTTAGCAACAGCATACATGTTGGGCTCGACTGCGGTCGTAAGTTGAGGACTTACCCCTAATTTCAAACGGTCACTAAACAAGTGGTTATAAATCCAGGACTACCTCATACAGAGTTGTTTAGGTCTGAGGACAATTGCGTTGAAACTTACCTCTTTGAGATGCAAGACCTTCTTACACGTAAGGCAGGAGACTATTCTCTCTGAATCCCTGAGGAAGAAAAGAAAGGAAAAGGTGAACCGAGTGAAAATCTAACAACAGAACTGAGGGCAATTATGAAGTTTCTCTCACACACAGAAGAACCCTTCCAACCGCCTGCTGCTCCCAGTCCTTCAACATGTCCTTGATTCCTTTGCTCTTCTTTTATACTTAAGGCAATATAACTCCATTTTGTGATTTGATTTTATCAAATCCATTTCATTTTGGGCCTTCCTCTCCTTTAACCAGGAAGATAAAAATAGTGCTCAGGGCCTCCAGCAATAAAACCCAACAGAAGGGCAAAATTCTGAGGAAAACCCCATTTATTTGTCAAATTAAAAACCACCAGGGCATTTGAATACAAAATAGGAGAGAGCTTTTTTCACATAGATTCTGTATTTTTATATTTGATAAAATATAAAGTATTTTTATAGATACAGAATCTATAAAAATACCAAACCAAAAAACCCACATGAAAATAAGCAAAAAAATGTAGGGAATTAGAACATAGAGCATACTGTAATCATAATATTTAATTATTAACTCATAATTATGTTATATATAAATAATTATGTTATGTACGTATAACAATTATGAGTTAATAATTAATTACTATGATTATAAAAGTCATTAAGGTAGTAATTAACTAAGGAACGTAGCCTGAAATCTGGTGAAAAAGTATGTATTAAACAGGCAGATGCCTGAAATTGGAGAAAAAAAAAAAGCAAAATAAGACCTTAATTCACAATTCATTCCAATCCAGAGAAATGGTGGCTGACAAGTAGTCAGACCCTCTTTAAGATCAGAACCAAATACCATCCAGAGGGAAAAAAAATCTATCTTTGTGATCCACAGAAATTCCAAACGCCTTGATGGTACATAACCAATCAATCACCCTTGAGCTTGGAGGTTCTGTCTGTCTATCACAGGGATCCCCAAACTTGGCAACTTTAAGACTTGTGGACTTCTGGGAGTTGAAGTCCACAAGTCTTAAAGTTGTCAAGTTTGGAGACCTCTTGTTTATCACATAACCAATCTTTCTCTCTCTCTTCTACCTACCTACCTACCTATCTACCTCCATCTATCTATCTATCTATCTATCTATCTATCTATCTATCTATCTATCTATCTACCTACCTACCTACCTACCTACCTACTATCTATCTATCTACTATCTATCTACTATCTATCTATTATCTATCTCTATGTCTGCCTACTATCTATCATCTATCTATCTCTATATCTATTTATCTATCTATCTACTATCTATCTGTCTACTATCTATCTCTATCTGTCTGTCTACTATCTATCTATATCTTGTCTGTCTGTCTGTCTACCCATCAAATCAAATCAAATCTATTTTAGCTACCATTAAGAAAAGGACCCATGGCTGCATCCAAATGGTCAGATATTTTCCCCCTTGGAACTAAAACGGCTCTTCTGCCAATTATGACCATGAGAAGAGCAGTTATTCTGGGAATTGGAATCCACCCGCCTCCAAGTTGCCAAGGTTGAAGAACCACCGATCTTGTCTAACCATCAACTTGCCAAGTCAGAAAAACCCGTGGCACAAATGTGTGTACCACCCAGGAACACAACCCAACCCAACCGGCAAATCCAGATGTACCTACAAAGTCGACTCCCCTCTCTATGCCTCCTCGCTCGCCCCCCCCCCCCCCCCCACTCCGGCCGGGCTTCGTCCCGGTACAATGATCAGCATTCTCCGCCCGCATGCCGGACCCTCATCCAGTTTCTGGTTGAGCTTGATGGGGCTCGTAGTCCAAAAGCCTGAAGGGGGGGAGTTCCCACCCCCCACCGCCAAGATCCTTCTTGCCCCTCACCTGAAGAGCCCTTTCACGCATCTCCGGCAGTAGCGATGCCCGCATTCCGCCTGTTGCGGGTTGGCCAAGAGGAACCCGCACGCTTGGCACAGAAGCCCGGCTTTGCTCAGAGGATCCATGGGCATCACGGAGCCGCGGAGCTTTCCCATCATCCACGAGCCGAGGTGGTCCCTCCGCGAAGTTTCCAAGTATGTCTCCCGGATCGATCTGCCCGCCCGTCGATCGGTCCGCCCGTCAAATCAATCAACCGATCGATCTCTCTCTCTCTCTCTATCTCTCTAACCTATCTCTCCTTCTCGTTCCGTTTCATAAACTGACTCCGCCAAGCCGGGTGGAAAGTTTTTATACACGGCGGGCGCGGCCTGAGTCATCCGCAGACGCACGAGGGAATCCCAGGGCCCAGAGCCAATATCGTCGGGGCAGCCGGGTGAGGTTGCGTGCTGGAAAACGGGGCAATGGGCGGAACCCGGGAGGGAGGGAAATGCCTCGACTTGCCCGGACGGTGGGAGACGTGCAGGAGACAGAGCAATGAGGGAAGTGCCGCTTGGAGGGCTGAGAAAAGGAAAAGGAAAAAAAAAAAAAGGGTGGGGGGAGGAAAGCGAATATCTAACAATCGGGGAAGGGGAAATTAGGCGAGGGGAATAAGAAAAAAAGTAAAAAAAAAAGAACTCAAAGGGCGCGACGTGGGAAATGGGTTGCCTCAGCGAGGAACGCGAATCCCGCTTTGTTTTCACGCTGTCCCTACCTCGCAGGGATGTGGGGGAATCAGGAAACGAAGGCGGGAAAGGGATCGGTCTGCCGTCGCGGGCCTCCTTGGATTCGCTTTCCTCCCATCCATTAGGAGGAGACCGATTTGTTTTATTTATTTTTTATTTTATTTGGTTTGTCAGTTTGCTTACAAGATAATAGGTATAAGTGAAAACATAGTTATGAGTACATGGATACACATAAGAAAAATAAATAAATAAAAATTTGCCCTCACGCCATTATTCCACCTCGCAAGGATGGGGGCGCCAATCTCACACTATCCTCCCTCGCAGGGATGGGGGTGCCAGTCCAATATTTTCATCACCAGACCTGGTGATAAACCTTTTGTACTCTAGTACTACAGCTCCCATCATCCTTAGCTGACATGGCCATGGGCAACCAGTGCTTCAGAAGTGTTCAGGAGGAGAGCAGGCTCATAGGAAATGACAGTTGGGCAACCCAAAAGCCTGTTTCGGCACACACGATAGTGATTTACACCATCT
The DNA here is from genome assembly GCA_023653725.1 of Bungarus multicinctus. Classification (NCBI taxonomy): domain Eukaryota; kingdom Metazoa; phylum Chordata; class Lepidosauria; order Squamata; family Elapidae; genus Bungarus; species Bungarus multicinctus. The sequence goes on from CM042834.1 coordinate 25,624,345, forward strand.
TTTGGAGTAGGTGGCCATAATACATTGGCCTTAGTAAATCTAATAAATCGTCATCTTCATCCAGCTGTGGAATTTTAGGAAAGAAAATCTGTCCTCAGTACTACAATAGTGATACAACCTGGCTGGTCTGAATGCCTCTAGTCTAGAATAATTGTTCTCAACATTGGCAACTTTAAGTTATATACAGGGACTCCCAGAATTCCCCAGCCAGCATATGTCTCAGGGAGGATTATAACCTATGCTTCCTAACTGCTAGTTCAATAGCTTCCCTTTTTACAGGCCACTGAGTCCTGACTGTGAGAGAAGGACCCCCAAGTTCTCTCATGGAGTTTATGTGGCAGAAGAAGAACCTAGAACCTGGCTCTCCCTGGTGCCATCCCAACACCTACTACTAGATCAGGCTGAGAGAGAGGAACTGGCCCAAGGATCCGCGGGGATCGTATGTGGCTGAAGGGGAACTTAGAACCTGGGTGTCCCTGGTGCAACATTTTCACCATTAGACCATGCTGAGAGGGAAGAATTGGCCCACAGTTCCCAAGGGAGCATATGTTGCTGAAGGGGAACCTAGAACCTGGATCTCCCTGATATGAGCCCAATATTCTCACCACTAGATCATTATGGAAAAACTGGCCGACCGTTCCCAAGGGAGCATCCATGGCTGAAGGGGAACCTAGAACCTCATTCTCCCTGGTGCCAGCCCAACTCTTTCACCACTAGACCAGGTTGAGAAGGAAGAACTGGGTCACAGTCCTCAAAAGAGTTTCCGTGGCTGATGGGGAACCTAGAACTTGGATCTCCCTGATGTGAGCCCAACATTTTCACCACTAGAACATTGTGGAAAGAACTGGCCCACCGTTCCCAAGGGAGCATCTGTAGCTGAAGGGGAACTTAGAACTTGGATCTTCCAATTTCTACTCAAGCAATAGTAGCCACCTTGTTTCTCCATAATCCCCATTCTTACAATATTGTCATATAGTGAGATATTAAATGGAAGAAATCCTGTCCTCCCTTCTCAAAACAGTGTCTGGACATGGCGAAATCTAATCAAGATCAATGATTTTGATCACCTGAGGGCAGGACAAAAAGCAATGGGTGGAAACCAATCAAGGAGAGAAGCAACCTAGAACTAAGGAGAAATTTCCTGACAGAACAATTTATCAGTGGAACAACTTGCCTCCAGAAGTTGTGAATGGTCCAATACTGGAAGTTTTTAAAAAGATGTTGGGTAGCCATTTGTCTGAAGTGGTGTAGGATTTCCTGTCTAGCAGACCTCCAAGGTCCCTTCCAACTCTTATTCTATTCTATTCTACATCTCAATCTGGTTTATGCCTACACAAAATCAAGATTCATGTGAAGGAAGCCCCTCATTGGAAGTTAATCACAGGGCAAGCCTATAATTATAGATGTGAGTCAGAAAAAATCTGACCCCTCATGGGCACATGTTGGAAATAGCACACTGATGGTTTCACTGAAACTTTAATTCCTTTTTGCTTTTTGTAAAGGAAATAAGTGCCTCAGATCATTTGTATCTTCAACACTTTCTGGAGAAATTAGGGGAAGGAAAAGAAACGGAGTGCTTCGGGAATATATCTGAGCATAGCTGTTATTTATTATTGTTTTGTGGAAATGATTCATTGTATTTTTTTCTGGTAAAAATTCTTGGTTTGCAAAATAAATAAGCTGGCTGCTTTCATTCATCTTCACCAGATCTACTACTAAAAAAATAATTAAATGGCTAAAATTAGTCACAAGCTTATTCTTGTGATGCCCTCTTTGGAAAGCAAACAGATCAGTGCCTATATCACATGTCCCAAAGGTGCTTTTTTTTTCAAGGAGACAATTGGACTTTCTTGGTTTTTTTTTTGAAGCCGTTTTGCTTCTCATCCAAGAAGCTTCTTTAATTCTGACAGGCTAATGGGGAATGGAATCCCGTCAGAGCTGAAGAAGCTTCTTGGATGAGAAGCGAAACATCTTCAAAAAGAAAAACAAGAAAGTCCAGTTGCCTCCTGAACAAAAAGTCACCTTTGGGGCAACCATGACCTGGATGACTGAGAATCTCTACAGACTCTGAAAGATGGTTTGCTTAACCACAGCTTGTTGTCTGAACCACATTTGCTTGGATTCTATCAATGCGCTAAGCGAGGGCTCTTCAAACTTGACAACTTTAAGACTTGTGGACTTCAACTCCCAGAATTCCTCTTCCAGTCATGTTAGCTCAGGAATTCTGGGAGTTGAAGTCCACAAGTTTGAAGACCCTTGCACTAAGCCATTGTTTCTCAACCTTGTCCACTTTAAAACCTGTGGGACTTCAACTCCCAGAATTCCCCAGCCAGCTGGGAATTGGAAGTTCACACTTCTTAAAGTTACCAAGATTAAGAAACGCTGCACCAAGCCACAGGTACCCCCCATCATCCCATTTGGAGGGCGGGCTACATCCCCATTATAGCCTGGCAAATTGCATCATTGAATGTGATGGTTGGAATGGCCTGATTTCTAAGGCTATCCATTGGAGTGGGTTTATTTGAAATATAAGGTTTATTTGAGATGAAATGCTTCCATCCTTAAAATTCCCCACCCCCAAATCTTCTGGAGAGCTGGACCGAAATATTTAGCTCTGCTAGGAAAGTTAGCTGGGCTGGACTGGGCTATGTTCTAAAAAAAAAAACCTGTCAAACAGTGACCACAACTATTTGTGTCCAAATATCACCACACACATGTCAGAGGGTGGAGCTTCAATCATAAGGTTTTTTTTAAATTTGTGTGTGTGTGTTTTAATCTTTTTTAAGTTTGTGTGTTTTTTTATTTTTAAAAAATTATTGATTGATTGCATTTCACTCTTCTTATGATGATCTAGATCTGTAATAAAGACTTAACTTTGATCATGTTGCAGGCAAGAGCTGTGGTGGCGCAGTAGTTAGAGTGCAGTACTGCAGGCTACTTTTGCTGCCTGCCGGCTGCCTACAATTTGGCAGTTTAAATCTCACCAGGCTCAAGGCTGACTCAGCCTTCCATGCTTCCGAGGTGGGTAAAATGAGGACCCAGATTGTTGGGGGCAAGAGGCTGACTTTGTAAACCGCTTAGAGAGGGCTGTAAAAGCATTGTGAAGCAGTATATAAGTCTAAGTGCTATTGCTACTGCTATCATCTTGACTTGTTTTGACCTGGTTATGGACACCTTTAGATTCTGCTCTGAAAGCTTCCTGAGAGCTTGGCTGATTAGGAAAATTAGTTTGTTCTTGCTTAAGCCATTCACAGTGTGGGGTGGTGAGTACATGATGGACTGTATTAAACTAATCCCATTCCGGTCTCAGCAACCATTTGCTTTTAACAAACTTGCCCCATGAAACAGAAACTGAGCTTGTTGATTTGCAAGATGGGGCAGGAAGGGCAGCATTGGGAAAGCAGAACCATGGAAAGCTGGACTGAAATTCACAACTAGCTTTTTTGGTGAAATTCAGTGGGCAATGGTGGCCATTTCCTCTTTCTCAGCAGATCTTCATGGGACTTTCAGGAACATAATCCCTTGGACATTTGGGAGGAAGGATTGAGGGAGGCATTGGAAATATATTTAGAAACCAACTGTGACGACCCGGGGTGAGGCAGAAAGACAACACAGTCACATAAGTAAGAAAAGTCCCTTTAATACCTCCAACTTTGCCCCCAATGTCCAGTTATCTTCAGCTGGAGAAAAAAACTCTCCCAAGAACAGCCTTTAAGTGGAGGTAATTCAGTCCGAAAACAAAGTACATATAAACTGTAAATAAAAATCCACACAAACCATGCTGCAATAATTAACTGGACAGGGCAGGATAAGGAATTGCAGACTTCAAAGCTCAACAAAACACACACAGTTGGGAAGACACCAGGAACCCAGATAAGCCTCAACAATACCAGGTAACTCACGATTTGCTTCCAACAAATTGCTGTGCGCAAACTCCCTTTTTAAACACTGTGTTCCCAGCTACAGCTAATGAAGGGAATCAGAGCCCTTTCCTTCCCCATAAACCATGCAACTCACATTGCTCCCTTCTCCGTTCCTCCCTGTGTGCCCTAGGATGAAGAGGGGGTGGGCCTGGGTCTTTCTCTGAATCCCCTCTCCCTTGCCCTATCTCTCCCCTGCTCTGCCCAGCCGGACTGTGCCCTTCCCCAGTTTCTTCCACAGCCAATGGAGCCACACTCCCATTCCCTTTCAGCTGCTTGGCCTCCCCCTCCAAATCAGATTCTGACAGGGACATGACACCAACTGCCTGTTATCTGTGACCAGTTTTTTTTTTAAACAGAGGATCTAAATTAGGTAATCACGGCTGCCATCTTGACTTATTTCTGACTTCCTGTTTCCAGAAAGAAATTTTGTCATACAAACCGACCTCACAAATATTCCATGGAGATATTACTTAGAACATTGCAAGACAGATACATAAACAGATAAATCAAGCTGGGTGGTCTTTTTCTTCTCCACCAACATCTGGTCGGACGGCAAACATCAGCCCTAGAACAAGGGAAGGAGGCAGAAAGTTTAAATTTTACCTCATCCCGGAAGTTTTTTTTCTCAGCTTCTCCCCGCCTCACAGAGTGGTTTCGAGGATAATGCCAGAGAGGGGAGCATTACTCCTAGTCCAGTAAAGAAAAGATAGGGATCTGAAGGGAGTAAGTCAAAAAAGTGAAAATGGTGGCCGCAAACGTGTGATCAAAGCCCCTTCCTCATCTTTTTACAGACATTCATAGGGACAAGGGATGGGGAATTCCTGTGGATTCCCATGAAACAGGATATCAGTGTAATAAATCCATAAAAGGTATTGCCCCAAGTGAAAATGTCACTATTCTTTTTTAAATCAATCTTACAAGGAAGCCAGGCAAATCCGTTTCAAGGAACTAGAGCTAACCCTTTTGTTTCCCAGCCATCCTACAATCCGTTAAATAAAACGGAATGATTCATTTGAAAAAAAATCTGCACATTCATCCTTATCCTAACATGGAACAGGCAAGATCCAAAAGAGCCCCTAAGACATTTACGTAACAGTATTTCTCAGCAAACAAATAACAGCTGCCTGGAGGTCATAAAATTGTAATCGTAGCCTGGAAAGAAACATAAGAAGGCAACCTATGGCACAGATGAGTAATGCGCATTTTTTTCCCCTTGCCCATGAAACCTAAAGGAAAAAAAAAAAAATCTGGAACAGCCGCTGTGGAGTTTTTCTTTTTTTCTCTCCAAATGTTCAAACAGGATCTGGAGAAGGTAACAACAAAAAGGTAAGCGAGTTCACGGTGACAGCTGAGTTTTTCATAGGGAAATCCCAGGCCTTGAATTGCTCCAGCAGTCTCTGCTTCCTATACCAAGCAGATGGGCGGGAAAACCCAGTGACTTGTCCTAAAGACAGAAAGCCAACTGGAGCATGCACACACACACACACACACACACACATACACACGCTTCCTAGAGAAGCTGAGAGAATCCGGTTGCAGTTACTGGAAAAGTGATTCGCGATCCTAGTATTTAGATTTGGGGAGAAGGATTACTTTGAAACGGGCTATAGTTGGGGAACGATTAGGATATCTAATGTGAATTGGCATCCTTCAGTCTCAAGAGACCATGGTATCGTACTCCGAAAAGAGGTCCTAAAACAGCCTCTGGTTGTGGCTAAATTAGATATCTAATTTAGGACTCTTAAAACGGGGTGGGGGAAGGATTGTCTGACAGAAGAGAGGAAATAGGCAATCCAGAGGGAGAAATGAAATGCTGTGAGGGTTTAGTTTAATTTTGTTTTTCCTCAAAAGAGGAGGAAATAAACACCAAATTCTTTTGGAATTATTTCCCCCTTTTGAGAAAGAAGAGTAGAAAGAATAGTGACGGTCAAAAATAAATAAAAACTGTAAACAATTGGTCCTCTTTGTTCCTCTTGTTATTACAGTATTATTATTATTATTATTCAGATTTAAAGGATATACTGAACCCTAAGCTAACCTGATTATTTTTTAAAATTTTTATAGCAAACTTTGGACAAATCAACTAGTGCTACTGAGTTTATATGAACCCGTCACAGATTATCTAAAAGAATTACAGAGTTGGAAGGGACCTTGGAGATCTTCTAATCCAACTCTCTGCTCAGGTAGGAGACTCTATACTAGTGGTGGCTAACCTTTTTGGCCTCCTGTGCCAGAAATTGTGCGTGCGCTTGCACACTCGCGTTCACGTGCCAGTACCCAGAAGGCAATGGGCGCGCCCCATAGCCCCTACGCATGCGTGCGCAATCCCTACCCAACCCACCCACCCCTGCTACCCCCTAACCTGCACTGCACCTCACAGCTGATTTTCGGCTGCTTTGAGGCCTTTTTTGGCCTCCCAGAGGCTGCAGGCTTTGCAGGCCAAAAACTAGCCCCGTTTCATCACTTCCAGTATTTTCGGAAAAACAGGAAGTGACAAAACCGAGCTAGTTTTCGGCCTGCAGAAGCCTGCAGAAGCCTTCCTCAAGCCTTTGGGAGGCCAAAAAAGCCTTCAAACCTGCTGAAAATCAGCTGTGAGACATGTGCATGTGCATGGAGGTAAGTTTGCCTGCAGCTCGTATGCCGGCACAAATGGCTGTGCGAGCCACCTGTGGCACGCACGCCATAGGTTCGCCATCACGGCTCTATACCATTCCAGACAAATGGTTGTCCAATCTCTTCTTAAAAACCTCCAGTGTTGGCACACTCACAATTTCTGGAGACAGGTTGTTCCACTGAAATAGATAGAGGTAATTCTTGATTTACAACCATTTATTTAGCGAGCGTTCAATGTTACAACAAGCCTTTCTCCGGCTTGAGCAGGGGGTTGGACTGGAAGGTCCCTTCAGGCTCTGTTCTGATTGAAGTGACCTCCTACATGTCCTCCTTTGTGATATTTGAAGACTAATCTGTAAATCTCCATATTTGATCGATGCCGATCCGATCTGTTGTGTGTGGTGTGAAATATTTGTATTTGACATGAGGATTTGTCAAGGCTCGGTACAATACGGCAAGACGTGATTATGAGATGCATGCGCTCCAGACAGGAGAATTGTTTTGAGAGAGTGCGCCGTGTGCAAGAGTGCGCCATGCGCAAGTGGCCTTGTTTTTTTTCTTCAATTTATTTGTGTCCTCCTTCCCATTGTAAAAAAGTTGGTCACCTTAATGTCAAGAACCACCTGTACAATAAATTAATTGTTTTCAGTGCTCAAAAAGTTATATAATAATTGCAGAGGATCTGAATCAAATCTTGGTCTCCTTTCTAGATCTCTCCACTCAAGTAGCCCTCTGAGATCCATCAGGTGGCCAAGTTTTGCACGTGAACAAAATGGCCCTCTGTGAATTCTCCCTAACTTGAATACATTTTCATTTCATCCTTACTCTGTACTTTTTAGGGTAAGTTATTTCTCACTATCTGGTTTTTCTGAAACCGAAAGCGTCTGATGTAAATGCTTGGATGATTTCAGAGCATGCTCCTAATGCTCGGTTTAATAATATGCTAAATACAAATTTTCTGTTTTGGAAAAGGCAGCATTTTCAACCAATCAGAGGATGCAGCAATGTGTGTTATTCTGACAAAGATTCTATGGTACCTTACAAAAATGCCTTGCATGGTTCAAATTATAACACAGGTAGTCCTTGACTTACAACAGTTCGTTTAGTGACCGTTCAAAGTTTCAACAGCCCTGAAAGATGGGACGTATGATCATTTTTCACATGACTTGCAGGATCTCCATGGTCATGTGGCAACTGATTCATATTTATGATGGTGGCAATGTCCTCGGGTCATGTGATTGATCACCTTTTGTGACCAGATTCACTTAACAACCATGTTGTTAACAACTGCAGTGATTCACTTAACAGCTGTGGCAAGAAAGGCAAAATTCACTTCACAACTTTTGTCTCACTTAGCAACATAAGTTTTATTTAACTTTTGTCTCACTTAGCAACATAAATGTTGGGCTCAATTATGGTCATAAATCAAGGACCTGTAGTGAATTCATTGACTAATTACCATTGATAAGTATAAAATATAAGATACAGTAGATCAGTTTTTTTTCCTTTTCCTTCTTTTTGGAATGTTTAATTTATCCTTTTAATGTTTTTTTAAATTTTCTGACTTTTAAGGTTAAAGGTTTCTGTATTTTATATGTTGATAAATTCATAAAATTGTGAAACTCAAAAACAATTAAAGATGGCTTTTGAAAAAATAAAGATTTTAAATTTTAAAATATACTAAATATAGGTCTGCATTGCTTTTTTTCTTAAGTCTACAGCAGAACAACACTGGTGAAGGAGAAAATTATAAAATTATGTGACTGGCTGGTTAGACATAAACCAATTAAATGACATAGTAATTGTGATCCATGCTTATTGTAAATCTATTAATCATTGTCCAAAAAAGTATTCCAATAAGAGTCACAATTTGTCATCAACACATGAGACAGAGGTTATCCCATTGATTGCAGAACTAGATCACAAACTGCCTTTCTTCCCTCTTACTTTACGAGAACTTGTAATCATAATTCTATTTATAACATTGGAGAAGGTTAATCTGGATTTTTTCTTTAAGGGCTACCCTTACTTTGTAGCCTTGATCTATTGACCTATTGCTGATAATATCTACACTGTGAGCTTGTGCACCAAATTCCTTGTGTGTCCAATCATACTTGACCAATAAAGAATTCTGTTCTATTCTGTTCTGTTCTATTCTATTCTACTCTACTCTACTCTACCCTACTCTACTGAATAGAATAGAATAGAAAAAAGAATATAATATAATAGAAAATAGTATAGAAAATAGAATAGAATAGAATAGAATAGAATAGAATAGAATAGCGAGTGGAATTCCACCCCTGAATATAAGCTTCCTTTCTGATATAATTGCTATTGCTTTAACTTCAAATAAACAGAAGCCAGCATCTGCAATTTCTTTTAAAAATGTAAATGCTAAGGAAGTTTTTCATATGATTTTCTGGAGGTTTCTTGACTCATTTTGAGCCATCACAGTTTTATCTCGTGATCAGTATATTTTACTTTAATCCAAAATCATGGGTTGTTACAAATGTGTCTCCTTTTTTAATTGAATGCATGTCATGAAACATTGCAAGAATGCCTTTTGTTTCTTTTGATTTGGGCTCCAGAACTCCAATTTATATAGTGTATATATGTATGTATGTATGTATGTATGTATGTATGTATGTATGTATGAATTATTTATATATATATATTAGAAGAATTGCTGTAGGAGAGGAAGAATCATATGTTTCTAGATGAGTCAGAATTTTCAGTTCTAATTCTTACTTATATAGGAGTTTCTGGGGTGAAAGTATAAAATAAACCTTCAAACTGGTAGGTGTGACCATATGATTGATATACTGTATTCAAAACCGAATTGAAGCAAGGATGGTTTCCATACATATTGCACGCCATAGCAAATATAATCCTTATTATCTGGCTTTTAAGAGGGCCTGAATGTTTTCAAATATCACAAATTTAAAAATGTGCAAATATCAGGGAATCAGAAATCAGTTGTTTGCCTTTTAAAATGATTATTGTCTTTTTCTTTCTTTCTGTTTTTCAGGTGTTTTAATTTTGGTTAAATTTGCTCCTTTTATTTGCTTTTATCAATGCACACACACAAATTAATAATATAAGAGATCTTAATATTCAATCATCAGTTTCATATTGGAACCAGGGGTGGGATACGACAGGGTTAACTACCGGTTCGGGATTTACAAGGTTCGGTGATTTATGATGTGGTTTCCTCCACGCTGGGCGGTCGCCTGTAAATCGTCATCAGCATGCTGCGTGCAGAGAAGCAGCCTTTGAAACAGCCCTCTTTTCTTGCTTTTTTAACTGCAGCTGTGCCTCATTCGGCAGCTGAAGTTGAAAAAATCAGGAAATAAAGGTCAGGTAAGAGCCCAGGTGGGCATGTGGGCAAAAACATCAGCAGACATAGAACCGGAGAGCCGGAGAACATAGAACCATCAGCAGACATAGAGCTCTTCAGAGCTACCGGTTCTACAGAGGTAGACAGAACCGGTAGAAACCCACCCCTGATTGGAAGTATTGTCTCATAATGATTACTTTGATATGAAATGGAAGATACTTTTTTATGTTATTTTCAATGTTGGATGAAAAATTAAATAACTTTTTGCCTGTTACATTGACACCTGCTATTAGAATAGAATAGAATAACAAGAGTTGGAAGGGACCTTGGAGGTCTTCTAGTCCAACCCTCTGCCTAGGCAGGAAACCCTACACCACTTCAGACAAATGGTTATCCAACAACATCTTCTTCAAACTTCCAGAGCTGGAGCATTCACAACTTCTGGAGGCAAGTTGTTCCACTGATTAATTGTTCTGTCAGGAAATTTGTCCTTAGTTCTCGGTTGCTTTTCTCCTTGATCAGTTTCCACCCATCGCTTCTTGTCCTGCCCTCAGGGGCTTTGGAGAATAGCTTGACTGCCTCTTCTCTGTGGCAGCCCCTGAGATATTGGAACACTGCTGTCATGTCACCCCTAGTCTTTCTTTTCATTCAACTAGCCAGTTCCTGCAATATTAAATTAATTAATTAATTAATTAATTAAATATTAATATTGACTGACATTTTACTTTTTCTTATTTTCAATATTTTAAGCTTTCCAAATAATAAGAATTTTCATAATTTATAATATTATAAACATATTTATTATATCATATCATAAATATATATATATATATTTATGATGATAAATTATGAACACTCCATTATTTAGAAAGCTTAAAATATTGAAAATAAGAAAAAGTAAAATGTCAGTCAATGTTAATAGCAGATGTCAATATTACAAGCAAAAAGTTGTTTAATTTTTCATTTGCATTGAAATAATACAATGTATCAAGATTTATAACATACCAATAAAAAGAAAAAAGAGAAGATTTTAAGCATGTGTTCCTGCCACTTTCTTTACATATTTACTCACCTTTGTAGGTCTCCCAAACTCCCAATGTCTGAGTTTGATATCCTCTTCTGTTATTCTATAAATTAAACATTGTAAAAGGGGAGCTATAAAAATAATGACAAAAGGTGAGAAAGATCTAACATATTTTGCTAAAAGCATAATTTTTCATGAGCAGCAGATCATTTATGCCTTTTTGTAAAATGATAATAATTTATGACTTTTAATAAAATAAGAAAAGGTGCTATCAGACACCTTCTATCAATTAGAATGAATTACCTTTGATAGAGTTAGAAACCATTTTGACGTTTTAAGGAATCCTTATCTTTTTTTGTAATATACTGATATAAAGTTTGTCATTTATAGTAGCAAATTTGAATTTATTTCTTACTTTATCACAGTACAAATACTACAATCAGTCATGTGAGCTACCATTCCTTTGAAAGAAACAGTGAAAATTCTTTAGATTCTGATAGTGAATGGTATTTTAAGAGGTCTTCCTGTTAAAATACCATTCACTACAGTGGTGGGATTCAAATTTTTTTACTGTGGGCGTGGTGTGGCTTGGTGGGTGTGGCAGGGGAAGAATACTTTAAAATCTCCATCCCCATTCCACTCCAGGGGAAGGACACTGTAAAATCCCCATTCTCTCCCCACCCCACTAACCTGCTTTCCAGCTCTGTTCTCCTGTATAGGGCAATAAAAGAAGACGCAGCCAATCAGCTGGGACTCGGGAGGCAGAGAATAGATGGGGGCGGGGCCAGTCAGAGGTGGTATTCCAAACTACTCAAAATTTCCACTACCAGTTCTCCGAACTATTCAAAATTTCTGCTACCAGTTCTCCAGAACTGGTCAGAACCTGCTGAATACCACCTCTGATTTACTATCATTCACCTCCCTTTGTGTTGTCCCAAAGGTGTTTTTTCAAGCACCTTTGGGACAACCATGACTTGGATGACTGAGAATCTCCATAGACATTTCCCTTCATGAAACATTTGTATTTTTTCTGAGTGTACTGTTATATAATTATCTGTGGGAGGGGAATCCTTGGAAATTTTCCCTGCATGGATTACAAATGTTGATTTAGAAAGGTCGATCAGCTTACCACATCTGCATGCTTATCAGCAAGCATCTGTTTTAAAGCTGATTAAGATTACCGTTTGGAACAAGCTTATCTGAATTCATCTCCTCAGCTTGAATGCTGTTCTATGACCTCACTGCGCAGTTGTGGAATCCTTCTTTTTCTGGGGATTAAGTTCAGTGTGTGCACTCGGTGACATTTGGGTGTGTGTCAAAATCTGCAGGAAGGTGGGCGCATTGTCACAACCAGCTCCTTTGTGTGCCTGTTCCCACGTAGCAAAGGGGTGTGTCTTGGTTTACATTTACTTAATGTTGAGATAGGTAGACCAATGATAGATAGGTAAGTAGATAGCTAGCTAGATGATAGAGCTAGATGATTGATAGATGGATGGATGGATGGATGGATGGATGGATGGATGGATGGATGGATGGATGGATGCAGGGGTGGGATTCTACCAGTTCGCACCTATTTGCTAGAACCGGTTGTTAACATTTTAAGCAGCTTGGAAAACCATTCTGGTGTTGCTTACAGAAACTGCCTCTCCGTTAACCCTTATATCTTGGCAGGTCTAGACTTCCTGTCTCAGGAACATCTCTGGAGTTTTTTTTCACTCCTTTGCTGGTACTTTGCATGTGTGGAGTGACCATTCAAAGTTACAATGGCACTGAAAAAAGTGACTTATGACCATTTTTCACACTTACTACTGTTGCAGCATCCCCACAGTCATGAGAGGCCAGGCGAGGAGACGCGTGCCTCAATGTGAGTGATATTGAGTTGGCCATGCCCAGCCAATAACATGACCACCAAGCCACATCCACCCAGTCACATGACCACCAAGCCACGCCCACCAATTAAGCCATGCCCACAGAACCGGTTGTTAAAAAATTTGAATCCCACCCTTGGATGGATGGATGGATGGATGGATAGAACTAGATAGAGCTAGATGATAGATAGATAGATAGATAGATAGATAGATAGATAGATAGATAGATAGATAGATAGATAGATAGATGTTGGAGAGAGAGATTTATAAAATTTATTGGCCACCTAACTGACCACAGGGTAAATCTGGGCAGCTTGCAGTCATAAAAATCTATTTATCCAGTACAGTAAAACATAAGTAAATTAAATTAAAACTAAACATTAAATTCTGATGATACATGGGAAGGGTGGTGGAAGGGAATAGAGGAAGGTGGGATCTGTTTTTAGTCAACCACTTTTACTGCACTGTTCCTCTGTTGGGGCTCAAAGCCAACTGGCAGAGTCAGGTCTTGAGGCCCTTACGAAAGGATAGGAAGGTTGGAGCTCACCTCACATCGGGGGCAACATGTTCCAGAGGGCAGGAACAACAGCAGAGAAAGCCCTCCTCCTGGACCCCACCAGCCAGGATAATTGGGCTGACGGGACCTACAGCATGCCTCCTTGGCCAGCAGAAGTGGGGTGGACCAATCCCAGTTGGGTGAGATCAGGAGTGAAATTCAGCCACCTTGGCCCACCTCAGGAGAGGTGGTAGGGACTATTTGAATTGGTTAAAAAATTGCCCCGGTTGCTATTACTATTATGCCAAGTATACTAAGCCATGCCCACAAGCCATTAGGGGAAAAAAATTGAATTTCACCCCTGGGTGAGATGGTCCTTCAAGTAGCCTGGACTCATGCATGAAGGGCTAGATGATAGATAGACTTGATAGATAGACTAGATAGACAGACAGACAGACAGATAGATGATAGATAGATGATAGGTAGATAAATGAAGGAGGTTAAATTTGTGTTTTACCATTTAATAATGCCAGTGACCCTCTAAAGAAAAACAGCTAAACAATCATTGCCTAACAGCACAATTGTACCACAAAGAAAGGATCTCACACACTATACTAAGTAGAAGCGCATACATTAGGCAAGCAATTATACCTCACAGATACCATCCTGACCACCATAGCTTTGGAACTGGATACCTAAGCCACTTTAATATGGGAGAAATTCTATACCTCAGAGAGACTGTAGATAGATAGATTAATATGGGAGCTAGCGTAACTCAGTGGTAAAGGAGGATGAGTGTCCCGCTTGAGCTGAGAATTCAGCTGGGCCTGTTACCCTCTAATCTGGGGAATAAAAAATAAAATTATTCACTGACAACATTGGATGAAAATGCTAGATGAACATCCATAAGGTTTAATGTAGAATCTTCATTCTTCATTGGCTTGATTGAGACTGATCAGGATGGATGGATGGATGGATGGATGGGATCTCTTTCACTCATTAAAAGTCTGAGTTATTTGACAATTGAACCTTCAAACCCAGTAGACCATTCTTGTAAGAAATGGAAGGAATTTGGTTAATTTTATATTAATCACTTATACACCTCTGGAATAACATTTGAACATCCCATTCTTGGAAATTATAGTGAAATGGGCCTCCATTGATCTCAAAGTGCCCTCAACTCAACTGTAGGGCTGGTTTGCTGTATATAAGGCATGTTAATAGTGACTTATATTAATGAATGCCTTTTGGCTGGTGCTGCAGTTCAGAGGTAATAATGTTAATTCACCTAATCTGGGCTTGTCTGGTATTGACACATTTTGAGGCTGAAATCCAGAGGACTGATACTGTGCCTTTAAATCACTTGATACAAGTCACGATGGATATATTCTTCTCAGCTATATCTCCACTGTTGGGAAACTATCAAGACATTTCATAAATGTGGACTGCCCCAAGAACCCCAAAGGAGAAGTCGACGTTTAATTGGCAGCAAAAGATAGTTCATACATGTCAATATGCTTGATCTCTTTTTTTTTTCAATAAAAGAGCAAGAAAGAAGACTTTGCAGAAATTGGATCTACCTTTTTAAATTAACACAAATTTCTCAGGTTTTCTGCCCCACCCTTTTCTCTTTTAATATTAATGTTGTATCACATTGTAATTATGGTTTGGGGTATGAATGAGTGTTTACAGAGGCTGATCAACATCACTAAGGTATTATGATAGAACCCTGTATATACAAACCATTTTGTGATTGAACCCTGTATGTACAAAGTAGTACAACTATCATCATGCAGATTTTAATTCCTCCATGTTTGTTCCTTCCCTTCCCTTCTTTCCTTTTGTGCCTATAGAGATTCTCAGTCATCCAGATCATGGTTGTATCAAGGGTGCTTTTTCAAGAGGCAAATGGACTTTCTGGACTTTTTTTCCCAGAAAGTCCAGTTGCCTCATGAAAAAGCATCTTTGGGTTTCCTTTCCTTTCCTTTCCTTCCCTTCCCTTCCTTTCCCTTCCCTCCCTTCCCCTTTCCTTCCCTTCCCTTCCCCTTCTTTCCTATTTCTTTTCCACTTTCTTTTTATTTCCTTTCCTCTTTCCTTTCCTTTCTCTTCCCTTCCCTTCCCTTTCTTTTCTATTTCTTTTCCTCTTTCCTTTTTTTCTTTTTCTTTTTCTCAGAAAAAGGTCTACATAAACTTCCAAATTGTATGTAAATCAACTATTCAGTCATTAACTCATCTAGCTACTGAATGTTTGGGACACTATTAAAATAGCAAGTTTCATATAATGTTAGACACACACCAAAGCAACAAAACTTATTGAAGATCTCAGCCCTTGAGCCAGAAGTTGGTTAGAATGTTTATGTTTAGAAATCGTTTAAAATGCCATGCCCTGCTCACTCAGGTCTCCAGTCTCAACATGGATCTGGTAAAGCCACTACTGATGGAGAAAGGCAACTTGGAATCACACAACTTTGATTACCTACAAAGCGTGACTATCAGCAGAATAAAACCCGGGACAAAAATGAGTCACTTACTCTAAATTGGGTATGATTAATATGTGTGGAGAATCTGATCACAAAACTAGAAACAGAAATTTAGCAAAGCTTTGAGAAATACTGTAGCTGCCGAGCAACATGGAATCTGCAAGTGTTCTGTTTCTTTGTGAAAAACACTCCATCAAACAAACCCACATGCTCCCCTCTCCCCCCACAATCTCGAGAAACAAACTGCACGTTTATTTTCTCAGCAGTCTTTTTTGTGGTCACACCAGCTCAGCCGCTTTCGGTGTCACTTGTTCAAAATGACAGATGATGACTCAGATGCAGGGGAGTGTGTGCTTGTGTTCACAGTGCAGGAAGAAGATTTGTTCATACATGAATTCTCGTGACATTCTGGGAACTAATGAAAACGTTAAGCCTTGCAACGGAGGGCTAGATTCTGTTTGCAGCTCATATGATCAGTTTCCCTGGGTTGATGTCAAGTTGGGCATCCCAGAATGATGCTAATAAAGACTTGTGTACCTGCAGCAGATGTCTCTCTTGGAGTTCCTTTTCCATCTGGTTTTTTTTAAAAAAACAAACAAACAAACAACAAACAGATGGTGGATATATGATGGAAATATGTAGTCAATTTTGTAAGGTTTGAGGAATTCAAGAAATTATGTGTAAGTAAGTTATAGGTTACATTTTATATATTCTGCGGTTGTGTATTCATTTAACAAATATTCAGGAATTAATTAGAACACAGAACATGGAATAATAGAATTGGAAGGGACCTTGGAGGTCTTCTAGTCCAGCCCCCTTGCTCAAGCAGGAGACTCTATATTATTTCAGACAGATGATTGTCCAGTCTCTGTTTGAAAGTCTCCCGTGATGGAGCACTCATAACTTTTGAAGGCAGGTTGTTCCATTGGTTGATTGCTCTCACTGCCAGACATTTTATACTTAGTTTTGGGTTGCTTCTAACCTTGGTTAGTTTTCATCCATTGTTTCTTGTCTAGCATTTTGGTGTTTTGGAAAATAATTTGACCCCCTCGTCTTTGTAGGAGCTCCTCAAATGTTAGAACACTGCTATAATATCTCCCCTAGTTCTTCTTTTCATTAGATTGGACATACCCAATTCCTGTAACCGTTCTTCATACGTTTTAGCCTCCAGCTCCTGATCATTCCTCTTATTCTTCTCCGCACTCTTTCCAGAATGGTTATTGTGGTGACCAGAACAGGATGCAGTATTCTTAGTGTGGTCTTACCAAGGCTTTGTAAAGCGCTACTAGAACTTCCTGTGATTGTGATTCCATCTTTCTATTAATGCCACCTAGAATTGCAGTGGCTTTTTGGGCTGTTGCCACACGCCGTTGGCTCACATTAAAATGATTGTCCACTAGGACTCCAAGATCCTTCTCACAGTGACTGGCATTAAGCTAAGTTTCTGATTTCTCTTGCCTAAGTATAAAACCTTACTTTTATCTACGTTGATTTTCATTTTGTTAGATGGGAGATAGTTATGTATCTCCAAATCAGATCACTTTCTTTCTTTTATCACGTTTAATCAATTAATTGGCACCAGGTCAAATTGCTCTTCTAGAACAGTGTTTCTCAACCTGATCCCAGGGGTGGGCTTCAAAATTTTTAGCAAAGGGTTCTCTGCCCAGTGGCGGGGTGGCGTGGCCATGGTGGGTGTGGCCTAGTCAGCCTCCTGTACAACGGTGGAGGGGGGGCCTTTCACAGGCTCTGGAGGCTTTCCTTGAGCTTCCGGGGGGGGCGGGGAATTGCCTCCCCGGGCTCCGGAGGCTCAAGGAAAGCCAGAAATGGGCCCATTTCCGGCCTTCCCAAACTTCCAGAAGGCCCATTTTTCACCCATCCAAAATGGGCCACATCGGGACTCCTGGGAGAGGCGGGCTGGTGTAGGCGGGGCCAGCCAGGAGTGGGATTTGGGGGTTCTCACAGAACTGCACAGAAACGTAGCTAGGGACTCTCCCGAACCCCTGTGAATGAACCCCCAGCAACCCACCTCTGCTTGATCTCCTTTCAGACACGTGAACCTCAACCCTCAGAATTCCCCAGCCAGCCTGTTCATGCATTTTGGAATGACTGAGGTTGAGAAACACTATTCTAGAAGATTTACAGCACCTGCATACTGTATACACCTTCTCCTTGTTATTTGCACAGAAGGACCAGTTCTGGTCACTTAGGTCTCCATGCCAACTCATAAAGGTTACTAGAGTTTACCTCAGGAGATTCCTTCAAGGCCATCTAGTTCCTGCTACTGTCCACGTAAGCTCCTTGCTTCATGTTTTTCCCCTTTATTAACCAAGCTCCTTTCTCAGTTCCTTGTCACTGCCACTCATTTTCCTACATTCTGTCCAAGTAACAGTGACAAAGCTTAGCAATTTTTACACACCTCAGGCTTGTCCTTGCAAAGGGTCAGTGAGATCTTTCATTTGAAAGCTTTAACCCAACTCATCTCCTAGGAAGAAACCTGGTGGAAATGAAATTAGGTTAGGAAATTGCTGTCCAGATTTCATTCCTTTCTCCAGTTTGGGTGCTAATGCCTATTAGATACCAGATTGTTAGATTTCACTGCTTCTTTATTCCTGCCGGCCCTGGTGGGAAAGTAAGCCCCAGTCCCTTTGCTTTTTATGGGTAGTTTTTAAAAAAAATAATTTTATTGCATTTCAAAAAGTGATAAAATACAGAATATTTAAAAAATAGAAAAAGGAAAAGCAAGAAAAAATAGAATTGAAAGTGTAGCGAGAGAAAAAAGAAATGAGAAAGAAACCCAGAAGCAGAGTAGCTTCCAACTTTCTTCCTTACAAAATATATAATAAAGTGACATCTTAGTCTTAAGTTTACACACAATTAAAGGCATAAGATATGAAGTATACCTAGCAAGCAAATGCAGTAACGATATCTCTATAATCAAAACAGATCAAGCTATCAAATCCCAAAACCAAAGTTTCACTGCCATCTTTTTCAAGCAAGAAGTCCAAGAGTGGTTTCCAAACAGAAACCAAAGTAGACCAGTTTCTGTTTTTTTGTTTTTTTTTAATCAAAGTGGTACATTTTGTCCTCTCATCCAGCTCCATTCATTTCACGATCCATTCTTCCATTGTAGGAGTTTGCGTATCCTCCCCCCTCTGCGCATATAGAAGTCTTGCTGCTTTTATCCTGCATATAAAAACAATGTCCCATTTTTCCTTTCAATCCGTGCATCCATCATTCCTAAAAGGAAGACCCCTGATTTTATTTGCACTTCGATATTTAGTATCCTCTGAGTTAAAGTACATACTTGGTTCCAGTGGTGGGATTCAAAATCTTTTTACTACCAGTTCTGGGGCCGTGGCTTGGTGGGTGTGGTGTAGCTTGATGGGCGTGGCAGGGGAAGGTTACTGCAAAATCCCCATTCCCTCTGCATCCCACTAACCTGCTTTCCAGCTCCGTTCTCCTGTGCAGGGCAACAAAAGAAGACCCAGCCAATCAGCTGAGACTTGGGAGGCAGAGAACAGATGGGTGCAGGGCCAGTCAGAGGTGGGATTTGCCAGTTCTCTGAACTACTCACAGTTTCCACTACCGGTTCTCCAGAACTGGTCAGAACCTGCTGAATACCACCTCTGCTTGGTTCCAGCATTTCTTAGCTGTCTTATAGGCCTACCAAAGTTGGCAAATGTTTTTACTGGTTGGTCTTTGAAGATATGTGATTTCCACTGAAATGAAATCCCTGTATGGGCAGTCCTCAACTTACAACAGTTCATGTAGTGACCTTTCAAAGTTACAACAGCCCCCCAAAAAGTGACTTACTACCTTTTTTCACACTGACGACCGTTGCACTATCCTTGTGGTCACATGATAAAAATTCAGGCACTTGGCAACTGATTCATATTTATGATGGTTGCAGTGTCCCAGAGTCATGTGATTATCTTTCGTGAAATTTTGACAAGCAAGCTCAATGGGAAAGCAGACTCGCTTAACAACGGTGTTACTAATTTAACTGTAGTGATTTACTTAACAACTGTGGCAAGAAAGGTTGTAAAATGGGGCAAAATTACTTATCAACTGTCTTAGCAACAGAAACTTGGGTTACAGTCCCAAAATTCTGTATAAGCTCCCTGCCACTGATGCTTCCTTAAAGTTTTTTTTCAGAGAGTAGACTAATGACCAGATGACTGCTAAGAAATACAATCTTTTCAATGAGGAAATTCCTACAGATAAAAATATAATTGGAAAAATACTAGACTGTGCAGAAATGGATAAGTTACCATTAAAGATAAAGGACAAAGAAGACACATAATATTTTTAACATGGGATTTGTTTTATCAATGGTTAGACAATAGAGGTGGAAATTAGAAGTTGGAAGAGTACTACTAGGTATAAGTGAATAATATTATTATTACTACTAGTATGTACAAATAAATTGACCCAGACAATAAACTGTTTACTAAGCACTTATGTATGTTAAAGAAAAATGTATAAATAAAATATATTTTAAAAAATGCAATCCTTCCCTTTCTCCCCCCATCCTACCAAAATCTGCCCTTCCATCCCCCTGCCTTAGGAACTGACGAAGTTTTTTTGATGAGAAGTAAAATGTTTTATTCTTCTTAACAAAATAAGAGTTGGAAGGGATCTTGGAGATCTTTTAGTCCAACCTCCACCTCAGCAGGAAATCATTTCAGACAAATGGTTGTCAAATCTCTTGTTAAAAACCTGCAGTGTTGGAACACCCACAATTTATGGAGACAAGTTGTTTCACTGATTAATTGTTCTGTCAAGAAATTTCTCCTTAAATCTAGGTTCCTTTTTCCTTGTTTCTTTCTTCCTCAAGGAAAAAATAGTCCAGTTGCCTTTTGAAGGAAAAAGAAAAAAAAGCACCTTTGTGACAAATATGACCTGGACGACTGAGAATATCCACAGACAAACTTCCTTATACTCATTATTTTTCCATCCAGCACTTCTATCAGTAGCAGAAGAGAAGCAACCAAAATTCCTATCATATATTCCTAGAGCTGTTATTCCTGTCCTATGGGGTTGAAGGCAAAACAGGCAAAACTCTTGTCATTTTTCACCTGTTTTGAAAATATGAAGCTTCATAAGATACAACATTTTACCAAAACGGTCCCTTTAGAAAGGATCAGGTGGTCCTGAAGCCCAGAAGGAAATGCGGAGGAAATATTGATCCAATGCTCAGGAACTATTGCATTCAGTAGCCATCTGAACCACAGGAATTTTCTTTCAAATAAATGAAATGCATTAGATCAATCACACAAGACCCCTCTTGTGTGGACAGAAATTGGAAAATTCTACTATTGAGGTTCAGCAGGGAAAGACGGTGGAGGTGATCATCACGATGAGCGAAGGATGGCTTGAGGACAAGATGGTGCCTTTCTGTCCTAGGGAGACAATCAGAGGGTTACAAGGGCTGGGGACAAGCAAAATGGGGCTGTGGAGCTGGCAGCAGAGTCAGATAGTGGAGGAGGTTGGGGAGGAACATGAGCCAGAACTGGAGGCTGAGGAAGGCTGCGTCAGAAACAGAGATGGGACCAGGGCAGTTTGGCAGGCGTCAGCTGCCTTTGGAGTTGAAGAGCAGTGAGGTGGAGGAGCAGCTGGAGCCGGTTCCCTGCGTGCGCATGCGCAGAGTTGCCAAAAGAAAAGAACTATTACGAACTAAGAGTCGAAATGGGAGTAAAGCCACAAGTGGATGCTGAATGACCCCTCCCATAGGGATTAAAAGAGGAGCGAAGGGGGAGGGGGCTTTTGCAGGAAACTTGTTCGTTGCAGCAGTGGGAAGATCTGTCTGTGCGCCTCAGAGATTCCGTGCTGAGTCCTTCCTTGTCAGCACTGCGTTTGAAAATATTTACTTGGCAGCTCTGCAGGCTAGATCTGTGCTCCTAATTACACCCTTGAAAGACTGTTTGCCAGGCCTTTGGCTGAATGTGAATGTAAGAAATTCACCTTCGTTTAATAAATGGGGTTTTGCCGAGACAAAGAGCCTGCTTAGTGCTTTTTGGGGACGCCTAGGTCAGAACAGGGATGACAAATACTTAATAGTGACCTATAGTGACCTATAATAGTGATCTGACCTAGGCGTCCCCAAAAAGCACTAAGCAGGCTCTTTGTCCTGGCAAAACCCCATTTATCTGTGGCTTGAAGTCAAAATGAAGCCCTTTCCCCAATGATAATTAGCTATATTAGCTGTCTCTCAGGGAGGCCTGAGGTGGGGATGGTGTTTACATAAAAAACAGTTAACCTGGCAATAACGTATGGACCAGTTATACTTGAAGATCTGATACTGGCATTCTACAACTGCGTTGTAGATAGATTATATATGAATGATCTCAGTCAAACTTGATGGTTTCTTATTTGAAACTGTTATGTAAACAGTTTTCATAGGTTATCTCTATTTTGCATGATAAACCCTTATATGCATATCTTACTGATTTCCCTCCCTCCCTCCTCCCTCCCTCCCACTCTCCCTCCCTCCTTCTTCCTCCCTTCCTTTTTTCAAACTTCTGTGCCCTCCCTCCCTCCCTTTCTTCTTTTCTTCTTCCTTCATCCCTCCCTCCCCCTTCTTTTCTTCTTTCCTTTATTCTCTCCCTCCCTCCCCCATCCCCTCCTCCCTCCCTTTCTTTTTTCTTCCTTCTCTGCCCTTCCTTCCTCCCTCCCTCCTTTTTTTTCTTCTTCCTCCCTCCCTCCCTTCCTTCCTCCATATCCACAAAACTCCCCCACCCCTTTCTGCTCATTTTTATTTAGTAAACAAAGGGAGAACAAAAAAGATGACCACAACCCTTTCATTGCAATCCTGCCTCTTTTTTTAAAGGAATATGTGATATTTGTGATGCATACTTTAAGGGCTTCAAACCACAGACTCATGGTTTTCCATCTTGACCTTTTTGACCACACCTCACAACCCCAATGCTCTCTCTCTCTCTCCTTTACTCTGTCTCATAGATGCTTACAGGCCCTCCACCCATGTTGTTCTTACTCCCAGATAGCATGGCCTGAGCCGTCTCTTAAACTCTTGCATTCCTCATTACGCTTGCAAAGGGGATTTTTGGTGCCTTCAGCACTGCTCCCTCAGAGGGGAGATTTCCTCTCTTGCGCCTGGCTTGATTTTACCAGTCCTCTTGATACCCGGCAGTTCAAGGCTGGGGCTTCAAATACGGAATTTCATTTCCCAATCGTCACCACCACCTCTGGAGTGACTTCAAAACAGTAGATCTTGCCCGTAAACAGCCAGCCGGGGCATTACATGCTAGGCTTTCACTTCCCCATTGCATGAGAATAATCTCAGGCTTTGTTGGTCAACAAGGCCACCTCCCTTCTTTCATTTGTATTGGCTGTACTTCCTACTTTTGGACCTAAAATTGTTTCATTTCACACTCAAGCAAAAAGAATTTCCCCTTGGCCTGAGCTCACTTTTTACAAAATGTTCTTAAGGAACAAGAGAAAAAGGAGACAACATTTAAAGAAGAAAGAAAGAAAAATAGTGAATAGATAAGGAAGAAAATATGTATTGATTTGTTATTTCTGTTTCTTGCTTCTAAGGTACCCCTTCTTTATCTGGGCAGTGGAGAAGGAAAAGAAAAGAAAAAAAAAATAGAAGAGAAACAAAAAAATACTGTATAAAGAAATGGTTTCTTCCTAACAGTGGTTATAAATGGGATTTATTTTTCTCCCTCCCTCCCTCCCTCTCTCTGTGCCTCCCTCCCTCCCCCCTCTCTCTCATTACATAATTTCCTTTGTTTCCACAGCCTACCCTTTCTAATTGTCAGAGTTATAAATCGTAAGTTCATGTTTTTTCTTTCTTCAGCAAATAGTCTATAAGGAATTTTCAATCGCTAATAAATACGGTTATGGTCCCTTCCTTAATCAGACAAGTCAATTTTGCCATCTTTTTTTATCTTTGTTATCTTTGCCAGCCATTCTTCCTGGAATTCAATGTGATTATTCACAAGTGCATCAATAGATACAGAAGAGCAACAGAAGAGCCAAACTGATGTTTTGGGAGTTTTACTTTCCAGCATTACAATTCGCTCTCATGGCCAAATGAGAGATGTTGAGGATAAAAATAAGCGGAAGGATCTTTGTCAGACAAATGGTGTAGGGTTTCCTGCCTAGGCAGGGGGATTGGAATAGAAGACCTCCAAGGTCCCTTCCAACTCTGTTATTCTATTCTATTCTGTTCTGTTCTGTTCTGTTCTGTTCTGTTCTGTTCTATTAGCTCCTCTTGTCCCTTGAACCAAACTGATCTCACTATCGACTTTTACTAGGCCACAATCTGTAATAATATGTGTAATAATATGTGCCTTAGGAGTCAGAGTGAGGAGATGCGGCCTAGGGAATGGTCAGATAAGAAAGGGCATAGCCCATAGCTGTATAGTGGGTAGAACAAGAGGCTCAGAAAGGGACCTCCCTAGTTTCTCAGAATGTAAAGGAGATGGCGGGATATTTATATTTTTAGACTTGTAAGATTCTAGGGAGGGTCTGTTCTGAACCTCTTGCTCTGCTTATTAGCCAGCTGAGGACCATGACTCCTCTTATCTGGCCATTCCCTGGGCAGCATCTCCTTCGAGTCTCACCGGCTCAAGGTTGACTCAGCCTTCCATTCTTCCAAGGCCGATCAAATGAGAACCCAGATTGTTGGGGGTGATATGATGACTCTGTAAACCGCTTAGAGCAGGGGTGGGCTGCACTGGTTCTCCCCGGCTTGGGTGAACCCGTAGCTAATTTTATGGCCATTTTTTAGCCAGTTGGGCAAACCGGCAAATTCCACCCCTGGCTGGCCCCTCCCACCCTGCCCTTCCCAGGAGTCCCCACACACCACAGGTAAGGATAAGGCCTACACAGAGGCTCAGGGAGGGTGAAAAATGCCCCCCCCGGAGGCTCCAGAAGCCTGGAAACAGGCCCATTTCGGGCCTCCAGAAGGCCTCTGGAGCCTGGGGCGGCCATTTTCGCCCTCCTGGAAGCTTGAGGAAAGCCTCCAGAGCATGGGGAGAATGAAAACATCCCCCCCCCCCCGGCTGTGGTGCAGGAGGCCAACTGGGCCACGCCCACTATGGCCACACCCACCCAGCTGCTAAAATTTTTGAAGCCCATGCCTGGCTTAGAGAGGCTGTAAAGCACTATGAAGTGATATGTAAGTCTAAGTGCTATTGCTATTGCTATCTCTTTATCCCACCTTCAAATGTCTTTCCTAAGTTCCATGACGTACCCTTTTCTACTCTGGAATAGTGGTATCAAGTGATCCTTCCTGGTTGACTTCGCCAGCTATAACAAACCTCATGTTAGAGACAAGGATTGACCAAAAGGTACCCAGTTGGCTTTGTGCTCAAAATAGGACTATAACTCACTTTCTCCCAGTTTTTTAGCCTGGTGCCTTAACCACTACACCAAACTGGCTCTCTTGCTATAAAGGAACAGGTGGTATTATAAGGAAATGGTGCCTCCCTTTTATCCCTAGTGAATTGTTTTATTGCATGATAAAATACAGATAATAATGGAGTATAGCAATAGTTAGAAACTGGAAACAGCACACTGATGATTATCTAAATCATATCATTAAAAAAGAGGAAAAAAAGATTTATATCAATGCTAAACATGATTGCCAAGATGTAAATGAACATGAAGTTGCTTAGGTAGGATAAGTAATGTTAAAATAGGACATTAATAAAAAGTTGCAAACTACATTAAATTATTTTATAATATGAAAATAGTTTAGATCTCAGACCCTAATACTAAATACTTAGTACTGAAGACTCCACTGTACTATTACTTATTGTTATTTGTGAATAATAAAGAAAGAGATGCAAGAAAAAGAGCTGCTTAGAAAAAGTTGATAAATATTTGTTACTCTGTACTCCAACTGATTTATAGGGTTTATAAATATTTGGATCCCTAAAAAGCTGTACCATAAATATTTCCATTTGCCTTGCTGTGTGATGTATTGTTTGAATCTGGCAAAACTTCTGTTGTGAATATATGTTTTTGTCTTTTCTTTGGCAACCTATTTCCTCATTTTGGGCAATGTAGTAAGGACAATTCAGATGGAGGGAAAATAGACATGGGAAAAACCCTGCACTTGTTCTTATCAAATTCTTATCTATCCGAAATGTTTACCAGAAACACGAAACAGTAAAAATTATATGTTGGCTCATTAAGTGTACTGTACATCTTGTGATCAGGACATTGTGTGTTTGTTATGATTCAGGGTATTTGTCATGTAAAAATGGAAATTCAGCCTTTAAAAAAAAATCAGTGCTTGTCAAATGTTACCTTTGCGTTTTTTTAAATGCATCGATTCCTAACTGCTAAAGGGAGACTTTCTTTAAAACACACGCACACGGATAAGGGTAATCCTTGACTTACAATAGTTTGTTTAGTGACCTTCACTAGTTAAAATGGCACTGAAAAAAGTGACTCGATGACTGTTTTTCACGCTTACAAATCTTTGAGCACTCCCACAGGTATGTCATTAAAATTCAGGTGCTTGGCCACTGGATGATATTTATGAGGGTTGCAGTGTCCTGGGGTCATATGATCACCTTTTGCGACCTACTGATGAGCAAAATCAATGGGGAAGCCAGATTCATTTAAGAACAGGGGTGGGATTCTACTGGTTCGCACCTATTCGCTAGAACCGGTTGTTAACATTCTAAGCAGTTTGGAGAACCAGTTGTTAGAAGAAATTACTGGCTAATCCTGTAAGGAAGGCAGGAAGGAAACATTCTGGTGTTGCTTACAGAAACTGCCTCTCCATTAACCCTTATTACATTCTTGGCAGGGCTAGATTTCCTGTCTCAGGAACTTCTCTGGAGTTATTTTTCCTCCTTTGCTGGTAGTTTGCTTGTGTGGAGTAACCATTCAAAGTTACAATGGCACTGAAAAAAGTGTCTTCTGACCATTTTTCACACTTATGACTGTTGCATCACTCCCACAGTCATGAGAGGCCAAGCAAGGAGATGCGTGCCTCGATGTGAGTGACATTGAGTTGGACACAGCCACCAACTAAGCCATGCCCACAAAACCAGTTGTTAAATAATCCCACCCTGTTTAAGAACCATGTTACGAAGTCAACAACTGCAGTGATTCACTTAACAATTGTGGCAAGAAAGGTCGTAAAATGGGGCAAAACTCACTTATCAACGATCTCGCTTAGCAACAGAAGTTTTGGGCTCAGTTGTGGTCATAAGTGAGGTCTACCTATAGCAGAGTTGGCTAACCTCTTTCGACTCCTGTATCAATAATTGTGAGCGTGCTCTTTCGCATGCTCGTGTACCAGCACCCAGAAGACAATGTGTGCTGGCCCCTCCCATGCCCCCTGTGCATGCGTCTTTGACCCCCCCCTCGTGTGCTGCATATCTGTACATGCATGCACAATTCCCCCTTGTGCACCACATGTTTTTAGTTGTGGCCGTCAGTCGAGGACGACCTGTATTCAGTATTGTTGGAAGTCTGAGATGGAATAGGTGCTCGTATTGAGTCAATGCTATAAATGATGTGTTTTGTGATACGAGCGTCATGTACGTATCTCTTCCCTGTAACACACCCACAGCCACACCCCTTAGAAATGGAATTTTTAACATTGTGCCAAGTTGTGACTAAGTGACTGTACAGCTCACGCCTTGAAAGAGTCAACTTTACACTTTACAGCCATACAACAATGCAAGATCTTGGTTTGACTTACTGATCAATCTAACTAGGCTTCCTTTTGGGAATATTTCTGTAGTGAATTCCCTCTATTATGAGACTCTTTTCTCTCTCTTTCTCGTTTCTTCCACTTTTCTTTATTTCTATTGGCCATGTAGGCTATAGATATTCCCCTTAGATACGCCTTTATTGTGTCCCAGAGATTTTGCAATGAGGTAGCCTGTTTCTTATTAAATTTTAAAAATACATCTAATTCTTCCCTAATTTTTTGAGTATACCCTTTTTCTTTCAATACTTGTGGATTGAGTGTCCACCTACTTTTCTTACAAATTTGGTCTTTCCAAATTATCTGCAGAGGGTTATGGTCTGCCCAGATATTTGTTAGTATTTCTATATTTTGTATATCCTTAACTAAATCATTGTTCACCCATGCTGTATCCAGTCTTGCCCAAGATTTATGAGGATTGGAGTAGAAAGTGAATTGAGTCGCCCCTGGGTTCAGTTTCCTCCATGCATCTACTAGATCTAATTCTTCAACCATATCAAAAAAAGCTTTTGGGTAGTATATTCTGTTTTGTGTGTGTGTGTGTGTGTGTGTTTTGGTCACTACAATACAGTGGTGGGATTCAAATTTTACTGTAAAAAAATTTACTGTAAAATCTCCACTCAGAGGTGGTATTTGCCGGTTCTCTGAACTACTCAAAATTTCCGCTACTGGTTCTCCAGAACTGGTCAGAACCTGCTGAATATCCACCTCTGCTACAATATAACAAGCAGGACCTTGGTTTTACTTATTGATCAATCTAGCTATGCTTCTTTTTGGGGATTATTTCTGCAGTGAATTCCCTCTATTATGGGACTCCTTTCTCTCTCTCTCCCTTTCTCTCTGTCTCTCTCTCCCTTATGGTTATCTCATTTCCTTATCAGTTATAAGGCTAGCGTAGACTTGCACGCTTGAGCTATCTTTGAACCACTTTCTCTAGAAGATCTATGTAACCGTGGGTCTTTGGACCTTGGCTTCTCTGGAGGCAGGAGATCAGGGACTTGTTGCAACCTGCTAGTTTTGGGATAGGGGTTTGCCATCACATTGCCAAGAAAATAATGTCAGCTTGTCATGAAGAGCAGACCTCAACTTGAGGGAGATTTCACCATCCATAAATGTTGGAGGCTTACTGCAGTGAGGTCGAAGTGCAAAGGGTAGGGAAATTTAATGCATGCCACTCACGAGGAAGGCAAGTGATTTTATTAGTAATCCTCGTGAGTGATTATTCAAAGTTACAAGGTGCTGAACAAAGAAACTGATAACTGGTTAATGAAAAGAAGAACTAGGGGCAATAGTGGGATGCTGCCGGTGTATCAATCAATCAATCAAACAAACAAACATTTATTATCAATGAAATTGAAATGAGCCTCTTTGGTGCTGGCCCTGCAAGTCTATCATATTAAACTTACTTGTGGTGTTTATGTTACGTTCGGAAGTCTGACAGCCCGTGGATAAAAGCTATTTTTCAGCCTATTCGTTCGGCTGGCTATGCTTCTACATATCTCCTGCGCGATGGTAGGAGAGTAAAGAGGTGCTGACCAGAGTGTGACTCATCCCTGAGAATTTTCCTCACTCAGCTGAGGCAGAGGGTCCTGGCTATTTCGTCCAGTGGTGTCAGGGGACAGCCCATAATATTTTGCGCTGTGCTCATCACCCTCTGTAATGCCTTTTTGTCCGCAGCTGTCAAGCCAGCCTACCATACCAAAATACAACATGTAAGGATTCTTTCTGTTGTAGACCAGTAAAAGGAAGTCATCGGTCATTGTAACAACCAGTTCGGTGATCACGCGCGCACGCATGAATATCTTCCAGAAAAAAATGTACCTGCTATGTTATTGCTGGGGAGTAACACAGCTGAGGAGCGGCAATCCGCTCGGCCGTGCCAATCATCTAAGAGGATATAGGTAAGTGCAGCGCAGGGGTTGGTGGGCGGGCCCACATGATCGTCAAAGCAAACCGGTTTGCTGCCAGCTGATCATCGGAGCTAGGGGTTCAGCCGAGCTGATCTGAACCAGTAGAATCCCACACCTGACTAGGGGTGACAGGATAGCAATGTTCCAATATTTAAGGGGCTGCCACAAAGAAGAGGGGGTCAAGCTATTCTCCAAAGCCCCGGAGGGCAGGACAAGAAGCAATGGGTTGAAACTAATCAAGGAGAGAAGCAACCTAGAACTAAGGACAAATTTCCTGACACTGAGAACAATTAATCAGTGGAACAATTTGCCTCCAGAAGTTGTGGGTCCACTAACACTGGAAGATTTTAAGTAGAGATAGGACAAACATTCGTCTGAAATGGTGTAGGGTTTCCTGCCTGAGCAAGGGGTTGAACTAAAAGACCTCCAAAGTCCCTCCAACTCTGTTATTCTGACCCCGGATTTGTAGCCGTATAAGTCAGACATTTGACAATTGATATGCATTTGCGAAGATCACATGATCACCCTCTGCAACCTTCACAGCTGAGTTTGGAGAAGGAAAGCTTCCGTGTTTCCAGTGTCTTTTCCCCCACTTGGAACTGAACCCAGAAAGATATTTCTTCCAACAATGAAAAATTAAATAAAAGGGAGAGTCGTGTTCTTTGCATGTGTGCACCCAAGCAATCATCTTGCCCCAAATAAAAAGTTTGAGTCTGCCACTTTCTTAAGAAAAACTTTACTGCTCTCCACTCCATCGCAAAAGATTAAGAAGTGGTGTGGCTTGAACGTGCAATGAACTTTTGACATATCGCCTAGGCAACCAAGCCTAGGTTTGCTAAACAACGCTGCTGAGTCACAAGAGAACGTTGGTGATACAATAAGGGTGTCACAACGTGGAACCCAGCACAATGTAAAAGGCTTCTCCTACAGTTTCAGCAGGACAACAACTCGGAAGTACACACAAAACTCCAACCAAACATTCACAGAGGGAAAATTACCAAGGTTTATGACGTATGGAAGGGCTCTTAGGCTAAACCGGTCACCACTTTCAACACGCACTAGCACACATGCACAAAGTATTCTATGGAAGGTATGCATGCATCTGAAAGGTTTTGAGGGCGGACGGTTTGCACCCTTGAGCTGCTCACAACAAGCAAGCCTGTGCCTTTATTTGGTGCTGAGATGTACCAGATGCCTACAGCCATTCCTTAGGTCATATTTAGAATAGAATAGAATAGAATTCTTTCATTGGCCAAGTGTGGTTGGACATACAAGGAATTTGTCTTGGTGCAAATGCTCTCGGTATACATAAAAGAAAATATACATTCATCAAGAGTCAAAAATCATAAGGTACAATACTTAATAATAGTCATAGGGTACAATAAGCAATCAAATCATACTAGGAAATAGTCAATATATATTGTAAGGATACAAGCGACAAAGTTACAATCATACAGTCACAAGTGGGAGGGGATGGGTGATAAGGAATGATGAGAAGATTAATCGTAATAGTAGTGCAGACTTTGTAATAGTTGGACAATGTTGAGGGAATTTCTGAACCTTGGCAACTTTAAGGCATCACCCCTCAATCCGTTGGACCAGTGGTGGGATTCAAATTGTTTTACCATGGGTTCAGTGGCGTGGCTTGGTGGGCATGCTTTGCCTAAGCTGGCGCGCAGCTTTCCCCACACCAGTTGAGACCTGCAGCATCAATCAGCTGAGAGGATAAAGAAGAGAAAAGCACAGGGGTGTGTGGGAAGGGCCAATCCTGCGCTTTTCTCTCCTTTTTCCTCTCAGCTGATTGTCCCAGGATTTTTTTCCTCCTCTTAGCTGATCTTTGGCTTTTTTTTTACTACCGGGTCAGCTGAACCAGTCCAAACCGGTAGCATACCACCAGTGCGGTTGACATCTGTGAAAAGGTTTTCTTTAAAATGTAGGCTCCTCATGCTGACTGGGGAATTCTGGGAGTTGGAGTCCACACATCTTCAAGTCATCAAGGTTGAGAAACGCTATTGTAGCTCATAATTTCCAGATGTTGCATGTTCAATAGTGCATCCAGAGCCAAACATGTGGATGGAGCCTGCTCTATGCGGTCTCTAGGAACAGAAGCAACTTCTGCTGTGCCCCTTGTGGCTCATGGACATCTGGATAACATCTGTCCTGGGAAGCAACAAAAGGCTCAGCTTGGTATATCCCTTTCTAAGTTCCTAATTCAGGAACTATAATAGAATGACAGAAAATCAGTGTTGGAAAGGACCTTGGAGATCTTCTAGTCCAACCCGCTGCTCAAGCAGGAAACCTATACTACGGGTAGTCCTCAACTTACCACAGTTCATTAAGTGACAGCTCAAAGTTACAACAGCACTGAAAAAAAAGTGACTTATGACTGGTTTTCACACTTACAACCTTTGCAGCATCCCCATGTGATCAAAATTCAGGCACTTGGCAACTGGTTCATACTTATGGCTGTTGCTGTGTCCCAGGGGTCATGTGATCCCCTTTGGCAACCTCCTGACAAGCCAAGTCCATGGGGAAGCCAGATTCCCTTAACAACCAGGTTACTAACTTATCGACTGCAGTGATTCACTTAACAACAATGGCAAGAAAGGTTGTACAGTGGGGCCAAACTCACTTAACCAATGTCTCACTTAAGAACAGAAATGTTGGACTCAGTTGTGGTCGTAAGTCGAGGACTACCTGTATTTCAGACAACTGGTTGTCTCTGTTGTGGTTCGCCAGCAGCCTGTGCAGACGGCAGCAGAATCAGAAGTAAGGAAGAATAGGGACCAGTCTGGGAGTCTGTGGAGGACTTGGACGAGGGCCCTGCATCTGATACAGAGATGGGGCCAGGACCATCTGGGAGTGGGGTGCTGACTCCGGAGCCTCCAGAATCTGGCAGCAGTGAGGCAGAGGAACAAGGGGAGCCTGTTCCCAATGCGTGTGTGCGCAGAGCTTTTAGAAAGCAAGAGCAGCTGAGACAAAAGGGGCAACTCGGGAGTAAGGCTGGGAGGTGATTGCCCCTCCCATAAGGTATACCTCCCATAAGGTATAAGGAGGAGCAAAGGGACAGGAACCTTTGCAGGAAGCAATGTTGTTCGCTCTGTTCGGATTAAACCTTGAAGCTCTGTGTGGACTTTGTACTTGGTTTTTTATAGTTAATTTGGCACTTTAGTTGTTGGCAGCAATTCAAAGGAGATAAAGGTGGGTGCTTATCTCGAGAGACTGTTTGGGACTCATTACGGGCTGGGAATGAACATAATTCCCAGCGTTGAAATAAAACAAGAGTTGTTTGAACTAAGTGTGTGCTTAATTACAGTCTCAGGAAGCCTTGGTCAGAACAGTCCAATCTTTTCTTTAAAAATTCCCAGTGATAGAGCACCCACAACTTCTGGAGGCAAGTTGTTCCACTGATTCATTGTTCTAACTGTCAGGAAATTTCTCCTTAGTTCTAGGTTGTTTCTCTCCTTGATTAGAACATCCACTGCTGCTTGTTCTGCCTTCAGATGCTTGATTCATAACAACCTCTGGTACATTTTCAAGAGTGAAACTGGGTCCAGATTACAAGTTCTTCTACCATGTGCACTGATACCAGATTAGAATCAGCATGCTGCTTAAAATAGAGCCATTCAAGTCAACTGTAGCAAAGCAATAGCAATAGAACTTAGACTTATATACTGCTTCACAGCCTTGTCTAAGTGGTTTACAGAGTCAGCCTATTGCCCTCAACAATCTGGATCCTCATTTTACCCACCTCGGAAGGATGGAAGGCTGAATTAAGCTTGTGCCAGCCAGGATTAAACTCCTGGCAGTGGGCAGAGTCAAGCCTACAATAGTGTGTTCTGAACACTGCACCACCACGGACAACTCTTTACAAGAATCTGTGGCTTTCTGATGTATAAGAAGCAAGCAAAGAAGGGAAACATCCTGTGGAGACGAAAGGAGGCAAAAAACCCCAATTGTGATGCTGTGATGTGATGCAAATCTTCTCTCTTTTCTGCTTGCATCACTGAATTTGCAAGCAAGCCTACAAGGAGTGAACAACGTTGAGTGAATGACGACCACATTATAACGTCATGATGCACATTTTGACTTTTCTTTTTTTCCAATGTGGTGGTTTGCTTTGGACACCTCTGACAATAAGATCTTTCGCTACAGCTCCTAGGGTGTTTCAAATTCATAGTTTGGGGGCGGTGTTAACAATTTGGATTACTGCGCTGAGTTGCAAGTTAGCTGCCCTCATTACCTCTTCAATCTAGATGATTATATATAAATAGCTTCATCCTTTCAGAGCGGGGATTGATTGACTGTCTTCTGGTAAAACCCTTCTATTTCCCATAGATGCTTCCCCCACACGAGTCTTTCAGCGGAATGAAATTTAACCCAGAGAAATGTAAAGTTTAGAGGAAATTGAAATTGAATGTTCCAGTTCAGAACAGGGGGATGCCAGAGTTAAGAACAGGCTGTGTGAAAAGGATTTTGAAACCATAAGTCATTATGGCTTGAACGTGACTCAGAAGTGTCTATAAGCTAAACAGCAAATGTAATTTTAGGTTGCCCTGAATTTTTTTCTCTTCCTAGTCTTTTCCTGCAAGTACAAGGTTTTGATCAACTCAATGTTGATCCATTGGTTGTGATAGGAACTGATCAACTGGCTTGTTGCCGGAGCCTTATGTCATGGGCTAAGAAAGAGGGACGGGCCCCAAATCACTCAGCTGGCTTTCATGCCACAGGCAGGACTAGAACTCAGAACCTCCTGGTTTCTAGCCTAGTGCCCTAACCACTAGACCATATTTTCATAAGCTTAGAAACCTTTAAGACGTGTGGTCATCTAGCAGAGCTGGCTAAATTGACTACTTTGATTAAAGAAAAAAATCACAATTACTTTTATTTCTAATTGGAAACCACTTCTGGACTTTGTGCTTGAGGTGGAAAAAAAGAAACTTTGATTTGGGGTTTTACAAAGTGCTTTTTTTTTCAAGAGGCAACTGGACTTTCTGATTTTTCTTTGAAGACATTTCACTTCTCATCCAAGAAGTGGATGAGCTGAAGAAGCTTCTTGGATGAGAAGCGAAATGTCTTCAAAGAAAACCCAAAAAGTCCAGTTGCCTCTTGAAAAAAAGTACCTTTGAGACAACTTTGAGACCTGGATGACTGAGAAGCTCCATAGTCATTTACTGATTAGATAGGTTTGTTGTTACAGAAAAGGCTAGTTTATACTATTATGTAAAAGTAAAAAGCTGAGGTTTTATGAAATTATCTTATTTTACTGCATCTAAAGGAGTTGGAAGTCAATCCTTTCTTTCTATTCCCCCCTGTCCCTACAATTTCCCCTTCCCTTTTCTCTCCCCTATTTTCCTATTTTCTTTTGTATTTTGTATTATAAACCAATAAATAAAAGAAGATCTGTGGACATCAACTCCCAGAATTCCCTACCAAGCCAGGCTGATTGGCGAATTCTGGGAATTGAAGTTTGCACATTTTAGTTGCCTATGAGGAGAGATTAAGAAATTTGGAGAGAGCTAATAACAGAATAACAGAGTTGGAAGGAACCTTGGAGGTCTTCTAGTCCAACCCCCAGCTCAAGAATGAAACCTACACCATTCCAGACGAGTGGTTGTTCAATTTCTTCTTAAACACCTCCAGGGTTGGAGCATTCACAACTTCTGAAGGCAAGTCATTCTGCTGATTAATTGTTCTCACTGTCAGGAAATTTCTCCTTAGTTCTAGGTTGCTTCTCTCCCTGATTTGTTTCCATCCATTGCTTCTTGTACCTGGCTCATCCTTGAGTTATCCTTATGAGTCACAAGTTTTTACAAGTTATCCTTGTGAAAAGCTGATTGAAGAGATGAGACAATCCCTTTCAATGACGTAAAGGTGGTTTGAAATATCATCCTCAAATGCAAAGTATGGAATGACAGATTTCAGGTATCGGAAAATAGAGTTCAGGGAAACAGTTCCTTTTTTAAAAAAAATCAAGTTTTTTATTTCAAACTAACATACACAACAATACATAAACAGTGTGGCATCAATATATCATACATTTTAGTATAAGCAAAGTTAATAATACCAATCGTATCTCTTAATACACATATTCACATTAAGTAATAATCCTTCATTGCTTATTTTCAACATTTCAATACTCTCTCCTAATGCCAACCGCCATATCATTTAAACATGCCTAGTAATTTCATTATTCAACTGCTATATGCAGTTGATCTGCTAATCAGATTTTCACAAAAGAGTCCTAGCATCTTACTTTACTAATAGCCCTTCTCAATCTCAACTCGCTGCCACTTCTACCAATAAATCAGCTTTGTTAAATAAGTGCTTGACTTTCTCTTGAAGGCATGCAAAGATATGTGGACTCAGAGTAGTGACCCCAGATCCTGAAACTCATGGAAACAGGATGGAAAACTAAAATGGAAAGAAGCCCCTGATCCTATCAGTTGTGGTATACAGGTGGTCCTTGACTTACAGCAATTTGTTTAATGACTGTTCAAAGTTACAATGGCACTGAAAAAGTTATGACCGACTTATGACCATTTTTCACCCTTACAACTGTTGCAAGCATCCCCGTGGACATGTGATCAAAATTTAAACGCTTGGCAACTGACTCATAATTATGACCGTTGCAGTGTTATGACAGTTGCTGTTGTGAATATATACTTATGTCTTTCATTTTTGGCAATGTATTTCCTCATTTTGGGCAATGTAGTAAGGACAATTCAGATGGAGGGAAAATAGACATGGGAAAAACCCTGCACTTGTTCTTATCAAATTCTTATTTACCTGAAATGTTTACCAGAAACATGAAATAGTAAAAATTATATGTTGGCTCAATAACTGTACTGTACATCCTGTGATCAGGACATTGTGTGTTTATTATGATTCAGGGTATTTGTCATGTAAAAATGGAAATTTAGCCTTAAAAAAAAATCAGTGCTTGTCAAATGTTACCTTTGAGTTTTTTAAATGCGTCGATTCCTAACTGCTAAAGGGAGACTTTCTTTAAAACACATGCATACAGATAAGGGTAATCCTCGACTTATTTAGTTCATTTCATTTTATTTATTTATTACATTTAGTGATCTTCACTAGTTAAAATGGCACAGAAAAAAGGGACTTATGACTATTTTTCACACTTACGAACATTTGAGCATCCCCACAGGCATGTGATTAAAATTCAGGTGCTTGGCCACTGACTCATATTTACGACGGTTGCAGTGTTCCGGGGTCATATGATTACCTTTTGCAATCTTCTGATAAGCAAGTCAATGAAGAAGTGTGACTAACTTCATAACTACAGTGATTCACTTAACAATTGTGGCAAGAAAGGTCATAAAATGAGGCAAAACTCATTTAACAATTCTGTAGCGCCTTGATGGTGAACACATAGAGCCATTTATGTGGGCATGCGAGTCCCAGCCAAACTTACCTGCACTGTGCATGTGTGCGCCCCCCAGCTGATTTTCCACTCATTTGAGACTGTTTTCGCCCTCTGGGAGCAACAAAGGCCTTTGCAGCCTCGGAAAGCTGAAAAATGGGCCTCTGGAAATATCGGAAGTGCCCATTTTCAGCCTACAGAGGGACTCTGGAGCCCGGGGGAGGCTGTTTTCGCCCTCTTGGTGGCTTCAGGGAAGCCTCTGCTGCCTCGTAAGGCTGAAAAACGGGCCTTCTGGAAATACCAGAAGTGTCAAAACAGACCCGTTTTCAGCCTCCTGAGGCTGCAGAGGCTGCCCTCAAGCCCCCAAGAGGGCAAAAATGCCCTCCCCCAGGCTCCAAAAGCCTTTCGTAGGCTGAAAACAGGCACTTCTGGTATTTCCAGAAAGCCCATTTTTCGGCCTCCCAAGGCTGCAGAGGCTTCCCTCGAGCCTCCAGGAGGGTGAAAACAGCCTCAAACGGGCCGAAAATCAGCTGGGAGGCACGCGCATGTGCAGTGCAGATAAGGGGGGTGTTGCGCGCGCATGTGCAAGGGGGCGGGGAGCATTACATTGTGAATGCCAGCACATGCTTTCAGCACATCACAACAAAAGGGCTCGCCATCACTGCTGTAGAGATTCTCAGTCATCCAGGTCATGGTTGTTCCAAAGGTGCTTTTTTCAGGAGGCAACTGGGCCTTATTGTTTTTTCTTTGAAGACATTTTGCTTCTCATCCAAGAAGCTCCTTCAGCTCTGACAGGATAGTGGGGAATGGAAGGATTTCTATTCCTTGCAGACAGCTGGTCATCCTGTCAGAGCTGAAGAAGGTTCTTGGATGAGAAGTGAAATCACAGGTGGTATTCAGCAGGTTCTGACCAGTTCTGTAGAACCAGTAGTGGAAATATTGAGTAGTTTGGAGAACTGGCAAATGTGATCTCTGACTGGCCCCACCCCCATCTATTCTCTGCCTCCCGAGTCCCAGCTGATCGGCTGGGTCTTCTTTGGTTGCCCTGCACAGGAGAACGGAGCTGGAAAGCAGTTAGTGGAGTGGGGAGGGAATGGGATTTTGCAGTATCCTTCCCCCTGGAGTGGGGTGGGAATGGAGATTTTACAGTATCCTTTCCCTGCCACGTCCACCAAGCCACACCCACAGAACCGGTAGTAAATTTTTTTGAATTCCATCACTGAGCTAAATGTCTTCAAAGAGAAAAAACAAGAAAGTCTAGTTGCCTTCCTGAAAAAGCACCTTTGGGACATCCATGCCCTGGATGACTGAGAATCTCTACAGACTTTTAGCTCTGCAATTTGGGATGAACACCCTTTGAATGGTGTGGGAGCCAGAATGGATTTCCAGAGGAAAAAAAATTGCAGACTACAGGAACCAGGAGCACCACTCAGGTGGCCCTCCAAGTGCTTCAAGGACCTTCTAAAAGGATGCAAATGACCAGCTGTTTGCAAGGAATAGAAATCCTTCCATTCCTACCATCCTGCCATAGCTGAAGAAGCTTCTGGAATGAGAAGCGAAACGTCTTTAAAAGAAAAAAACAAGAAAGTCCCAGTTGCCTCCTAAAAAAGCAGCACCTTTGGGTCATTTAACACTTGTCTCATTTAACAACAGAAATGTTAGGCTCAGTTGTGGTCTTACATTGTGGACTATCTGTATAAACAGGACCATGCCAAGGTAGAAACAAGCGAACGATAAGGATGGATATTTGATCACCGAAGGTGGAAGACCAGGATATAGTGGTGTTTTGAAAACCTGAGTGAAGATTCAGAAAGTCTTGAAAGATCAGAAGAGGACAGGAAATGTAAGCCTTGCAATTTCTTTGGAACTCATTGTGTATCTTCTGTTCCTGGAAATCTTCGCCAAAGCCCTTAAGCAAAAGGAACTCAGATGTCAGCAATATATTTCACACAAGAAACCAAAACCAAAAGCAATCCAAAAAAACCAGCAGAACGGTTCTTGTGGTTTACCATCCTTCATGCAAGATCTTGTACTCGAACTTGGAAAGGGGAAACACCAGTCAGCAGAAAAACAAAAATCACAATCCATTTGCTTGTATAGGAAAAACAAAACTACTGACAGGTTGACTTTTAAAGGGGGCCTTTATATATGTGTGTTCGTGTGCGTGTGTGTGTGTATGTATGGTATTTTTACTTTTGTTAAATTTATTCCATCTATCTTTCTTTTTTATTTTATCACTGTGTGTTTGCATAGAGCAATACAATAAGGATTTTAATATTAAGTAATTAGCTTAAAACTGAAACAATGACCATATCATCAATATGGTGCTGTGAATGGCACATTTAATTTTAGATTTAAAAAACAACAAATGATTTTAGGCTTGTAATATTGACGTTCTAAATTGGTCATTCATATTAACAGATTTTTTTTTTTTCTTTTCTTTTCCAACGCTTTGAGCTATCTAAATCGTAAGTGTTACTCCTCTCTAATCATACTACCGTTTGGAAACCATGCAATCTTCAGGTAGTGCTCGACTTACGACCACGATGGAGCCCCAAGTTTCTGTTGCTAAGCGAGACATTTGTTAAGTGAGTTTTGCCCCATTTTACGACCTTCCTTGCCACAGTTGTTAAGTGAATCCCTGCAGTTGATAAGTTAGTAACACAGTTGTGAAGTTAATCTGGCTGCCCATGGACTTTACTTATCAGAAGGTTGCAAAAGTGGATCACATGACCCCTGGGACATTGCAACCGTCATAAATATGAGTCAACTGTCAAGCACCTGTATTTTGATCATGAGACCATGGAGATGCTGCAGTGCCCGTAAGCCAGAGGTGGTATTCAGCAGGTTCTGACCAATTCTGGAGAACCGGTAGTGGAAATTTTGAGCAGTTCAGAAAACCGGCAAATTCTGCCTCTGACTGGCAATTTTACAGTATCCTTCCCCTGCCATGCCCACCAAGCTACGCCCAAGAACCGCTATTTCTGGAAGGCCCGTTTTTCGACCTCCCAAGGCTGCAGAGGCTTCCCTCAAACCTCCAGGAGGGCGAGAAAGGCCTCAAACAGGCCGAAAATCAGCTGGGAGTGTGGGTAAGGGGGTGGAGTGTGTGTGTACACATGCACAGTGGAGGCAGGTGCATTGCATTGTGGGTGCTGGCACACTCACGCCTGCTTTCGGCACACCACAGATAATAACAGATAATAATAACACATAATCAGAGTTGGAAGGGACCTTCTAGGTCATCTAGTCCAATCCCCCGCCCAAGCGGGAGACCCTACACCATTTCTGACACATAGGAGTCCAATCTCTTCTACAAAATCTTAAGTGATGATGCTCCCACAATTTCCGAGGGCAAGCTGTTCCATTGGTTGATTGTTTTCACTGTCAGAAAGTTTCTCCTTATTTCCAGTTTAAATCTCTCCTTGTTCAGTTTCCATGCATTATTCTTTGTCTGGCCTTTGGGTGCTTTAGAAAATAGCTTGACCCCTTCTTCTCTGTGGCAGCCCCTCAAATATTGGAAGACTGCTATCCTGTCTCCTTTGGTCCTTCTCTTCACTAGACTAGTTTGACCCAGTTCCTGTAACCGTTCTTCATAGTCTCCAGTCCCCTAATCATCCTGGTTGCTCTTCTCTGTACTTTTTCTAGAGTCTCAACATCTTTTTTATAATGTAGTGAACAAAAACTGGATGCAGTACTCTACCACAACAGAAAAGCTCGCCATCACTGGCCTATATCAAGATGTATAACAATATCATAAAAAGGGAAAATCTTTTTTAAAAAAAAAAAAATCTGCAAAGTAGCACGGTATTTATTTTGGTGAGCATGGGCATCATCATACCTGCACACAACAGGAAAGGAGCTTGGATTGTGAATTCGCACACGTCATGTTGCAGCTGACAAACATGCCACTGCTCTTGCACAACGTTGCATTTTTTTTTCTCTGTCCACATTGTTCTTTGCTTTGTGAAACTAATTAGAAACTGATTGAAAAGATTACAGCTCGACCGCAAATCGTTGCTTAAATAGATTAAAAAAAAAAACCCCTGAAGTCATGCTTTTTTTTTTTTAATTGCACAATTGACTAGATTTAAAATGCAGTTTGTTTCTAAATGTTGCTTTTAGGTGAGCTTAAAAATCGAGCCGGGCGAGTTGAGTTTCTTTGTTTTAACTATGAAGAGCAGAAGATGAAGTTGATGAAGAAGGTTGCTGCTGGTGAAATCTATTATGAGAATAGAGTTGGAAGGGATCTTGGAAGTCTTCTAGTCCAACCCCCGTCTGGTCAGAACCTGCTGAATACCATTACTGTCTTCTGGGTTCCAAAATGTGCCGGCCAGCTGGTCTCCACACACATAGGAGTGCTGGAAACAAGAAGAGCAGCTCCCGATGAACAGCATGCGCGCCAGCCATCTGGTCTTCCAGTTTTTTAAGGTGCATGTGTGCATGAAGACCACCTGGCTGGTGTGCGCATGCACGTTAGAAATTGGCCGGCCAGTTGGTCTTCGCTCGTGCTTGCACGTTAGAAACCAGAAGACCAGGTGGGCCCCCGTGCCTCAAAATTGCTTTCC
Organism: Bungarus multicinctus; assembly: GCA_023653725.1. Lineage (NCBI taxonomy): Eukaryota > Metazoa > Chordata > Lepidosauria > Squamata > Elapidae > Bungarus > Bungarus multicinctus. Next base: position 25,665,649 of record CM042834.1, read on the forward strand.
TCCCTTCTTCAAAAAGCAACTGGACGGTTTTTCCCTTGAGGAAGAAGAACAAAGTGTTCCAAGGAATTTCCTCAGATGTGACGGCGAGGTGATGGTGGCAGCCACAAGGTCTCTCACAGAGAGTGCTAATTGAGCAAATGACTTCGAAGAAATGCAATCCTTCCATCACACACACACACACCCATTCGGTCAGAATCTATCAGTCCATTCCCCCACCTTCCAGACTCAACTGTCAGTATCTATCCTTCCATCTGCATCTCACTCCATCCCTCCTCCATCACAATTGATGAAGTTATAACAGACTAACAGAGTTGGGAGGGATCTTGTAGGTCATCTAGTCCAACCCCTTGCTCAAGCAGGAGACCCTATATACCATTTCTGAACAGATGGCAGTCCAGTCTCTTCTTGAAAGCTTCCATTGATTACGCTTCCACAACTTCCGAGGGCAAAGCTGTTTCATTGGTTGATTGTTCTCACTGTCAGGAAGTTTCTCCTTATTTCCAAGTTAAATCTCTCCTGGTTCAGTTTCCATCCATTATTCCTTGTCTGGCCTACAGGCGCTTTAAAAAATAGATTGACTCCTTCCTCTCTGTGGCAGCCCCTCAAATATTGGAATGAAGCTATCATATCTCCCCTGATCCTTCTCTTCACTAGACTAGCCAGGCCCAGTTCTTGTAAACAAAATATTTTGTTTTTCTTCCTGAAGGAAAAAAAAAAAACAACCAATCCATTCTTTCCAGGGACACAAATTCCTGGGTGACCGTGAACCAATCACTCCCTTTCAGCCCAACTCAACTCACAGGGTTATTGTTGTGGGAAAATAGGAGAAGGAAGATGTGTTGAATACGTTCGTTGCCTTGAATTATTTGTAAAAAAATAATAAAGACAGGATACAAACAAACATAGAAACCAATCAACAATATAACTTGACATCATTTACCCTATGTTTTCTCTGGCAATCCCTTGGCCCTTGACATATTAATTTTCAGATCCATCCTCCTCAGTGCATTATATCTACTAACTAAAATTGACAGCAAATTATTCACATACTTTTTTCAGTGCCGTTTTAACTTCGAACAGTCACTAAATGAACTGTTGTAAGTCAAGGACTACCTGTACATATACATATACGTATACATATACACAAAGAGACAGGACAGATAGACGATAGATGGATGAAGTGATGCGATTCAGCTGGTGTAATAACCAGTTCGTTGAGCACATGCTTCATGAGTGCGTGTGCCAAATGTGCACTTTGTGCACATGCACAGCATTTAGAAAAGGCCATTTTTAGCTATAATACCTTCTGCTGCATCTCCGGTGAGTAAAACAGCTGATGCACAGCAAACTGCTCTTCCGCGCGAATCAGCTGGGCTCAAAACCAAGGAAATAAAACACAGGAAAAGGGCAGGGGTGGTTGGACGGGGCCAAATGATCCCTGAAACAACCGGTTCGCTTGAACCAGTCTGAACTGGTAGAATCACACCCCTGGATGGATAATAGATAGATAGATAGATAGATAGATAGATAGATAGATAGATAGATAGATAGATAGATAGATAGATAGATAGATAGATAACGGGCCTTTTTCTAAGCAGATGTCCTTAGCCAATCACATGACATAATTTGTACATATGCCATGAGCCTCCCCAGCCAATATGCATCTAACGTTGCATGTCATGTGTCGATCAGTTAGCCCTTTGCATTCTCTCAAATAAAGCACCACAAGTTATCCATACATGCATTAAACAAGCATACCCATACCCATGTCATACTTCCTGCTCACAGTTGAGCCATTTGCTAATCTTCCCATATATCCTCACTTTCATCGTTTGCTCTGCTCTTCATGTTTGGGAAGTGGCTTGCAACTCTATATTCAGGCCACACATTCCTTAAACCCCATTTATTCACTTTACAGGTGGTCCTCATCTTTATCGCTATTTGTTTAATCACTCTCTCTCTCTTTCTCTCATAGCCCTAGAAAGAAGAAACCAGCAACGGCAAACCACTTCCCAAAATCTTGTCAGGAAAACAAGTGCCCAAGGTGTCACTTTCAAGGTGTCACCAGGAATTAAAAACTGCCTTAAGGCACAAGCAGCACTCCACCTTATAGAAGGTGAAGAGTCGTGGTGGCGCAGTGGTTAGAATGCAGTATTGCAGGCTGACTCTGCCCACTGCCAGGAGTTCGATCCAGACCTGCTCAAGGTTGACTCAGCCTTCCATCCTTCCGAAGTGGGTAAAAATGAGGACCCAGATTGTTGGGGGCAATAGGCTGACTCTGCAAACCACTTAGAGAAGGCTGTAAAGCCCTGTGAAGCAATATATAAATCTAAGGGCTACTGCTATTGTTAAATGGTTTTTCTCAATCAAGAAAACGTGTAAAGGGAGCTTTCTCTCACACTCATGCATTGCTCAGTGACCTGTTGTAAAATAAATATCTGGCCCCTGTATCCTTCTCAGCTTAAAACCACTTCCTCAGGAAACCACATCTGTGTTTTAACACTTCTTTAGTTACATCATCTTTATCTGTGGCATTACCACTTTTCATCATTCTCACAGCATTGATCACGCCACTGTTTTTTCTTAGATTCTAACATTTCTAGCATTTATTTTAAATCCCGCCTTCATTCCCACCCAAATCTCCATAATCCCCCTTTTAGCATGCTGGACTCTCAATTCCACATGGGATCGTGTGACTGTAGGATGCTGCAGACAGCTGTACATGTGGGCCGATTGTCAAGTGCACAAACCGTTGTCATAGAGGCCCTAGTACACTGCTTTGCCAAAGGCCCATAATCAGGGGTGGGATTCTACCAGTTCGCACCTATTCACTAGAACTGGTTGTTAACATTCTAAGCAGTTTGGAGAACTGGTTTTTAGAAGAAATTACTGGCCTAATCCTGTAAGGAAGGCAGGAAGGAGACATTCTGCTGTTGCTTACAGAAACTGCCTCTCCGTTAACCCTTTTTACATTCTTGGTAGGACTAAACTTCCTGTCTCAGGAACGTCTCTGGATTTTTTTCCCCCTCCTTTGCCGGTACTTTGCTTGTTTGGAGTGACCATTCAAAGTTACAATGGCACTGAAAAAAGTGACTTATGACCATTTTTCACACTTACGACTGTTGCAGCATCCCCACAGTCATGAGAGGCCAGGTGAGGAGATGCGTGCCTCAAGGTAAGTGATGTTGAGTTGGCCACGCCCAGCCAATCAAGCCACGCCCACCAACTTAGCCATGCCCACAGAACCGGTTGTTAAAAAATTTGAATCCCACCCCTGCTCATGATGCTGTTAAGACGTCGTTGTACCAGGTAAGGCACAAATTGAGGAGAAAGAGCTAGAAAAAAATAACCAAATATTGTGATTTGTAAATTGAAGATGAGCGATTGTGGAGGAAAAAAATTAATGGTTGTACCAATAATAATAGGAGCCCTTGGAGCAATACCCAAAGGGCTGCCTAGATATATGGAACTTTTGAACTTATTAGATCTGAATATCCTGACTTTGCCAAAAAAATAAATAAATCCCACCTTACTCACAATTTCTTATATACTCAGATGCTACCTTAACAGCTCTTAGGTCCTTGGTTAGGATTTGAATGGTTAAGTTTTCACCAGTCCTACACTGTGAGTCGAATTGGAGATTGGCCATAATGACAGAATAGTACAATTGGAAAGGACCTTAAATCCATTGTCCATTCATTCTTTTGAGAAGCTATTTTGACCCTCTGTCATTACATGTAATGTCTGTAGAGATTCTCGGTCATCCAGATGATAGTAGTCCCAAACATGCTTTTTTCAAGAGGCAACTGACTTTCTTGTTTTTTCTTTTGAAGACGTTTCGCTTCTCATCCAAGAAGTTTCTTCAGCTCTGACTGGATGGTGGGGAATGGAAGGATTTATATTCCTTGCAGACAGCCTGTCATTTGCATCCTTTTAGAGGGTCGTTGAGGCCACTTGGAGGTTTATCTGTGTCCTCAGGGTCACCTGAGTAGTGCTTCTAGTTCCTGTAGTCTGCAATTTTTTCCCTCTGGAAATCCATTCCTATTCCCACACCATTCAAAGGGTGTCCATCCCAAATTGTATAACTAAAAGTCTGTAGAGATTCTCAAGTCATCCAGGTCATGATTGTCCCAAAGGTGCTTTTTCAGGAAGGCAACTGGATTGTGGGATAGATCATTTTTTGCCCCCACAATCACAATTTGGCTAGGATATAGATTATTATCCTCAGTTACAGTTAAGCCCCAAGCAGCGTTCCTTCGTCGTGCTAAAGGCTAATACAGGCAATTTTGGTTAGTGAGTCACAACTACAATCTAGACTTTCCCTAACCAAACTCCTGCTGTTTTACCCAAGCTAAGAACGCTAATCTAGAGACAGACAATGTTTTTTATGCAACTTCCCCAAATAACCCTTTCTCAATATACCGCACGCTTCCTTCTAAACAGCAATCCTTAAGGTACACACTTTGCACAATGTTTTTAGCTGAGAAGTTCATCACCCAATTTGCATATTGCATTTGCAAAGCGTGTGAATTCGCTGAAAAATGCAGGGGGAAAATAAATACTTCCCATTTGCAGCATGATGATTAATACCTTATTATTATTACTACTACTACTACTACTACTACTACTACTACTACTACTACTACTATTATTATTATTATTATTATTATTATTATTATTATTATTATGGTTTTAGCTAAAACCCCTTGCCAGAATTTTTTCTGTGCATCTGCCTAGCTAGATATATTATCTGTACTCTTTAAGCCAGGGGTGTCAAACTCAAGGCCCGGAGGCCGGATTTGGCTCATGGGATGCTTAGATCTGGCCCATGGGACTAGTCTGGAAACAGCAAAGGGCACTTCTGTCAGTTAAAATGGAGCTCGGGAGAGGACTGCAGGAGGCTGTCACGACCAAAAATGGGGCCTGGCCCCCACAAGCTCCGTTTTTGCTGGCAGAGGGCTATCAAAACAAACAAAAAACAAAACAAAAGGAGAAATATTTCCCGGAAGGGAGAAAGGGAAAGAGGAAAGAAAAAGAAGGGAAGATGGGAAGAGAGGAAGGAAGGAAAAATAAAGAAAGAGGTGAAGAAAGAAGGCAGGAGAATGAAGAGAGAAGGAAAGAGAAAAGGAAGGAAGGAAGGAAGGAAGGAAGGAAGGAAGGAAGGAAGGAAGGAAGGAAGGAAGGAAGGAAGATTATGAGAGTGAAGGAGGGTCTGAGAAGGAAGAGGGAAGTCTTGCCTTAGCACTTGGCCACCATAGATGCCCCAGACATGAGTAACATTGAGCTGACCACACCCACAATGGCCACACACCCCACGGCCACACTCCCTGGTCCTCTGAGGTCAAACACAACCCTAATGCAGCCCTCAATGAAATTGAGTTTGACATCCCTGCTTTAAGCAATGTCCATCATTGGCTATAGAAGCTGAAAGGGTGTTAAGCAAGCAACTAAGAAGCTTTAGAGGGATTTAGAAGGCGGGTGGGACCACAGCTGTATTTGATTTCACTCCACAGCTCACACTTAGCCAATCCAGCTGTTCACTGGAGTTGACATCACACAGAGGAAGTTGAAATTGTACCTCGGAAATCAGCCAGACTCGATTCTAAACAAATGCGCAATCCCAAATTTCCCCATGAGTGAAGCTGGGGAAGGAAGAAACAGATGCCTTCCCACTTTCTCAGGAGTCTGTCTGTGAAAATACACCTTGCTTCAAAATCAGGAACATGCCTATTTTCACAATGTCTGGCAAGATCAGAGGAAATACTGTTCTGCTTACATTTGATCAGTGTTAGTTAGCCTTATTGTTAGGGGGGAAAAATGTCTGCTATGACGTTGTTTTGAAATCAACATTCCATATGAGATGAATATAACTTTATTAAGTCGTAGACCAGCAATAGACATCATTATTTACAATATATTAAAAAAATGGCACTGATGCATTAGAGTATATTAATAGTACCATGTGAGGGCAAAAATTTTATTGGGGCACTTCAGGACAGCATTCAATCAATCAATCAGAATAGAGCTGGAAGGGACCTTGGAGGTCTTCTAGTCCAGCCCACTTGCTCAAACAGGAGTCCCTATACCCAGGGGTGGGATTCTACCAGTTCACATTTATTTGGTAGAACTGGTGGTTAATGTTTTAAGCAGTTCGGAGAACCGGTTGTTAGAAGAAATTACTGGCCTAATCCTGTAAGGAAGGCAGGAAGGAAACATTCTGGTGTTGCTTACAGAAATTGCCTCTCCGTTAACCCTTATTACATTCTTGGCAGGACTAGACTTCCTGTCTCAGGAATTTCTCTGGAGTTTTTTTCCCTTCTTTTGCTGGTACTTTGCTTGTTTGGAGTGACCATTCAAAGTTACAATGGCACTGAAAAAAGTGACTTATGACCATTTTTCACACTTACGACTGTTGCAGCATCCCCACAGTCTTGAGAGGCCAGGCGAGGAGATGAGTGCCTCGATGTGAGTGATATTGAGTTGGCCACACCAAGCCAATCACATGACCACCAAGCCATGCCCACCACTTAAGCCACGCCCACAGAACCGATTGTTAAAAAATTTGAATCCCACCCCTGCCTACACCATTTCAGAGAGGTGGCTGTCCAATCTCTTCTTAAAAACCTCCAGTGATGAAGCACCCACAACTTCTGGAGGCAAAGCTGTTCCATTGGTTAATTGTCCTCACTGTTAGGAAATTTCTCCTTAATTCCAGGTTGGTTCTCTCCTTTATTAGTTTGCATCCATGGTTTCTAGTCCTGCCCTCTGGTGCTTTGAAAAATAAATTGATCTCCTCCTCTTTACTCAAATCTGATTTCCATAATTTCAATCTTGCCCTCGACAATACAGGTAGTCCTCGACTTACAACAGTTCACTTACTGACTTTTTAATGTTACACTGACAAAAGTAACTATTTTTCACACTTATGATCATGGCTGAATCCCCATGGTCATATGATCAAAATTCAGACTTTGAGCAACTGACTCATATCCCCACGTTTCTCCAAAAATAAGACTGGGTCTTATATTGATTTTTGCTCCAACTTCTGAAGGCAAGCTATTCCCCTGGTTAATTGTCTCCTGAAGTTTCTCCTTAACTCCAGGTTGCCTTTTTCCTTGATTAGTTTCCCTCCATTGTTTCTTATCCTATTCTCTGGTGCTTTGGAAAATACGTTGACTTCCTCTTCTTTGTGGCAGCCTCTCAAATACTGGAATCAAATACTGGAATCTTAAAAACCTCCAACGATGAAGCACCCACAACTTCTGAAGACAGCTATTCCCCTGGTTAATTGTCCTCACAGGAAGTTTCTCCTTAATTCCAAGTTGCTTCTCTTCTTGATTAGTTTCCATCCATTGTTTCTTAGTCCTACACTTAGGCAAGAAAAACTAAAAGTGCACATATAGACTGAGTGAAACCAAGCTCATAGCAGTAACTGTGAGAGGGATCTTGGAGTCTTAGTGGACAACCAGCTAAATATGAGCCAGCAGTGTGCAGCAGCAGCAGCCAAAGAAGCCAATGCAATCCTAAGTTGCATTAACGGAGGGATACAATCAAGATCAAGGGAAGTACTAATACCACTCTATAAAGCCTTATTAAGACCACACCTAGAGTACTGCATCCAGTTTTGATCACCACATTATAAAAAAGATGTTGAGACACTAGAAAAAGTACAGAGAAGAGCAACCAGGATGATTAGGTGATTGGAGGCTAAAACATACAACAAACGGTTGCAGGAACTGGGCTTGGCTAGTCTAGTAAAGAGAAGGACCAGGGGAGACATGATAGCAGTCTTCCAATATTTGAGGGGCTGCCACAGAGAGGAAGGGGTCAAGCTGTTTTCTAAAGCGCCTGTAGGCCAGACAAGGAACAATGGATAGAAACTGATCAAGGAGAGATTCAACCTGGAAATAAGGAGAAACTTTCTGACAGTGAGAACAATCAACCAATGGAACAGCTTTGCCCTCAGAAGTTGTGGGAGCGCCATCCCTTGAGACTTTCAAGAAGAGATTGGACTGCCATTTGTCAGAAATGGTGTAGGGTCTCCCGCTTGGGCGGGGGGTTGGACTGGATGACCTACAAGGTCCCTTCCAACTCTGATTATCTGTTATATATCTGTTAACTCTGTGGTGCTTTGGGACAATAAAATCTCTCTTGTCCCAAAGGGGCTTTTTCAAGAGGCAACTAGACATATTTTATTTTTTCTAAGAAAAAGAAAAGAAAAAGAAAAGAAAAAGAAAAGAAAAAGAAAAGAAAAAGAAAAGAAAAAGAAAAGAAAAAGAAAAGAAAAAGAAAAGAAAAAGAAAAGAAAAACTAAGAAAAAGAAAAACTAAGAAAAAGAAAAAAGGGGAGGAAAAAGAAAGAAAAATAAGAAAGTCTGGTTGTTTCTTGAAAAAGCAACTTTGGGACAACCATGACTTGGATGACTGAGAATCTCCATAGACATCGATCCCCTCTTCTTTGGGGCAGCCCCTCAAATACTGGAATACTGCTTGCGTTGCCTTAATAATGTGTTGCCTTAATAAAAGGCCAATTGCAGAATTTGCCCCCACATAAGTTTGGATTCTTAAGTAATTCATCACTTCCCTTCTTGGCCCATGTTGCTACACTCTGTATGGCGAGAACTACTGGGATGCAAATCAGCTTTTTTTTCTTGGGAACAAGGGCATATCTGCTCTTTTTATTGCTCACTTTAGACTTAAAGGTCATTCCAGGCTCCAGAGACTCTGAGTGGCTCTCACCTCCGTAAGCAAGACTCAAGATGAAAGCCTCAAACAATCCTGCAAGCAGGCATCAAAAAGCAGCATACAATCAGAAGGCCATGTTCCACTGGGACATCATCTCAGGAGTAAATCAAAATCCCACCTCAGCCCGATTTACAAATTAACAAAGTTGGAAGGGACCTTGTAGGCAGGGGTGGGATTCAAATTTTTTAACAACCGGTTCTGTGGGCATGGCTAAGTTGGTGGGCGTGGCTTGGTGGTCATGTTACTGGCTGTGCGTGGCCAATTCAACATCACTCACATCGAGGCACACATCTCCTCACCTGGCCACTCATGACTGTGGGGATGCTGCAATAATTGTAACGGTGAAAAATGGTCATAAGTCACTTTTTTCAATGCCATTGTAACTTTGAATGGTCACTCCACACAAGCAAAGTACCAGCAAAGGAGGGGGAAAAAAATTCCAGAGAAGTTCCTGAGACAGGAAGTCTAGTCCTGCCAAGAATGTAATAAGGGTTAACGGGGAGGCGGTTTCTGTAAGCAACACCAAAATGTTTCCTTCCTACCTTCCTTACAGGATTAGGCCAGAAATTTCTTCTAACAACCGGTTCTCCAAACTGCTTAGAATGTTAACAACCGGTTCTAGTGAATAGGTGCGAACCTGTAGAATCCCACCCCTGCTTGTAGGTCAATGATGGTGAACCTTTATGGCACCGAGTGCCCAAATTGGAACGCATGACCATGCATGTGCTGGAGCACTGGAAGCCTGAAAACCAGCTGGCCAGTGTACGCATGCCTGGTTTTTTGGCCATTTTTCAGACCATTTTTCGGACCAAAACAGCCTGAAAATGGCCCAAAAAATGGCCTGAAAAAGGCCTGAAAAACAGCCTGTTTTGGGGGCGTTTTTTGGAGCTACAGCGCCCACAAAGCCCAGCTGGCCAGCGCACCAGAAATCAGAAGAGCAGCTGACGATGGTGCACATGCCCACAGAGAGAGCTCTCTGGGCCACCTCTGTAGGCCCAGCCAGGAGTGGGATTTGGGGTTTTTCCAAACTGCACAGAATCTTAACTAGGGGCTCTCCCGAACCCCTGCGAACCCCCAGCAGCCCATCCCTGCTTATGACCGTCTTTCACAGTTACGATCTTTACAGCATCCCCATGATCATGTGATCAAAATTCAGCCGCAGGTCAACTGGGCCGTTCTTAAGACCGTTGCTGTGTCCCGGAGTCCTGTTGTCTCCTTTTGCGATCTTCTGACAAGCAAAGTCCATGGGGAAGCCTGATTCACTTAACAACCGGCTTACTAACTTATCAACTGCAGTGATTCATTTAACAACTGCAACAGGAAAGGTTGTAAAATGGGACAAAACTCGCTTAGCAAACATCTCACTTAACAACAGAAATGTTGGGCCTCATTGTGGTCGTAAATCGAGGGCTACCTGTATTTTCCCAGTAGATTTGGGGGAAATAATCATCCGTGTTCCCCTAGAGTTCTGGTAGAGACCAACTTAGCACTCTGACTCCCACAATACAACTGCAGGCTGGTTAGCTTATTTGCCTATCAAGGCAACTTGCTCTTCTTCTCCTTCTCCTTCCTCTTGTCTGAAGGGATGAGAGAGGGTGTTGATGAGTCATCTCAAAGCACTCCGTGAACCATCTTGGCTCATTTTTCTCTCCTACTGAGAGATATCGCTTGAATAATACAAGCTGCCAACCAATTCCTTTGTTATCACGTCTTAACAGGGGATTATTTCAATGGAACCGCACCGTGAATGCTGAAAGGGGATTTTGAACAACCGCAAATGTTACTGCAGTATGAGTCCAGAGATGGGCTGCTGGGGGTTCTCAGGGGTTCTGGGGAGCCTCTACTGTGCAGTTCAGAGAACCCCCAAATCCCACCCCTGGCTGGCTCCGCCCACCCCTCCCCTCCCAGGAGTCCCCATGTGGCCCGTTTTGGAGGCAGGTAAATGCAGGGCCCATGTGGAGGCTCAGGGAGGGCAAAAAATGGGCCTCCTTAAGTTCAGGAAGGCTAGAAGTGGGCCCGTTTCTAGCTTCCAGAGAGCCTCCGGATTCCGGGGAGGCTGTTTTTGCCCTTCCGGAGGCTCAAGGAAAGCCTCCAGAGCCTGGGGAGGGCAAAAATACACCCTTCCCCCACCGCGGTGCAGGAGGCCGACTAGGCCATGCCCACTATGGCCACGCCCACCCAGCAACCGGGCAGAGAACCTGTTGCTAAAAATGAGAAGGATGAGAAGATGAGAAAGACGAGATGAAAAAGATAAGAAAGCTAAGTTGAGAAGGATAATGGCAACACAGCCCTACTACAAGGATGTTACACTACATGGGTATATATTACATGGGTATATATAATTCTGATAGCCCTACTTGAGATAGAACGGTTGTTGAATCCAAGCTTACTCAAAGGTTAAAGGAAGAGAACAGGCAGTAATTTTGCAAGAAAGTCCATTCATGCAAAATAGATTGAGAACCTTTGTTTTATATTTGAACTTGGAGGCTACATGCTACCTACATTTTCCTAGGGAACTCTGCAAAGCGGTTTGCAGCATGTCCCCAATAATAACAAGGTCAAATATATAGAGGCTGAATTAGGAATGGCTATCTACGAGCTAGAGAGGACTGTCTCACCATCTCCTGTTTTTCACTGGGATTTTTGCATGCCTTGTTTGCATGTGCTTTACTAGTGAAGCAAGTGCTGTTGTCAGAAAAGTATGGTACTGGGGCTCCCAAGAGCCAAGAAAATCCTTCCTTCGTGTTTCCAGAATGTTGATGACAAGTCTGGGAAAATTTATAAAACATGAATCATATTTCTTTAACCTAGTTATACTTCTGTCTTTGTGGTTCATTATGTCATTCTTGACTGGGAGAATTACTTCTTAATTCAAGGGCACAATCTTATCCCATTTCACAATGCCCTATTCATTGTTGTGCAAAGAGATTATGTGGTGTTAGTCCACTGATTCTCAACTACGGTGACTTTGAGATGTCTAGATTCCACTTCCAAAATTCCCCAGCCAACATGCTGGAATGGGCAATTCTGGAAGTTGAAGTCTAGACATCTTAAAATTGTCAAAGTTGAGGAACATTGGTGTAGTCATTGTGGTAGACACTGTCTACTTGTGTCTTCACTAAGACTACCCTCAGCCATAGAGATTTAGTGACTTCAGTCTCTTTCACCCTAACCATTTTCAGGGTTTTTTGTTTAATGTGCGTATGTGAGAAAATAACCATAACATTGGAAGGAATCCTGGTGGTCTTCTAAGTCAACCCCATTCACAGGGCAACAATCTTCATAACATCCCCAGACAAATTCAGATGCAGCCATTGCTTGAGACCCACCAATAGTACATATAGTTCTATGAGTCAGGTTCTTCCCCTGTTTCATAGTATTCATATTCAAGTAATTCTTCCTGACTAGAATTCCCCTTAATTTTACCAAAGCATTCAGCAAAGTCATCCATAAGAACTAATATGGAAGATGACAAAAGGTGAGTTGATCATAGATCATAGATGAATCAAGCATGAAGCACCCTATCCCATCCTAACCTCAGTGGTTCATCCTAAAGCTGGAAGGAAGTTTGACGGCCTATCAAATAGCTCTGGTTAATTTCTGTGCTGTTCAATGTATTCATAGATCATTTAATGGGTTAGCAAATACGATTATAGGTATTCCTCGACTTACAATCATTCATTCGGTCATCATTCAAAGCAGAGGTGGTATTCAGCAGGTTCTGACCAGTTCTGGAGAACCGGTAGCAGAAATCATATCTGATATTAACACAGTTGAGAAAGTCCAGAAATATTTCACAAGAAGAGTTCTCCACTCCTCTACTCATTGCAGAATACCTTATGCCACCAGACTTGAAATTCTAGACCTAGAAAATCTAGAATTATGCCGCCTTTGGTCTGATCTAAGTATAGTATATAAAATCATACATTGCAATGTCCTACCTGTCAATGAATACTTCAGCTTCAACCATAACAATACAAGAGCACACAATAGATACAAACTCAAGGTTAATCGCACCAAACTTGATTGCAAGAAATACAGGTTCAGCAACAGAGTGGTCAATGTCTGGAATGCTCTACCTGACTCTGTGGTTTCTTCCCCAGACCCCAAAAACTTTAACCTTAGACTGATTACTATTGACTTCACCCTTTTCTAAGAGGTCTGCAGGGGGCGTGCATAAGCGCACCAACATGCCTACCGTCCCTGTCCTATTGTTTCTTTTCATTTTTCTTATATGTATCCATTTCATGTATTCATAACCACATTTATACTTATACCTATTATGTTGTAAGCGATTGACAAATCAAATAAATAAATAAAATAAATAAATTTTGAGTATTCAGAGAACCAGCAAATCCCACCTCTGACTGGAGATTTTACAGTATCCTTTCCCTGCCACGCCCACCAAGCCACGCCCACAGAACCGGTAGTAAAAAAAAATGGAATCCCACCACAAAGTGACAAGGGCACTGAAGAAAGTGACTCATGACTGGTCTTCACGCTTACCACCATTGCTGCATCTCCATGGTCATGTGATCACAATTTGGGAGCTTGGCACCTGGCATGCATTTATGACAATAGCAGCCTCCCGGGGTCATGTAATCAGTATCATTGCCATGAGCCATAGTGGCACAGTGGTTAGAATCAGTATTGGGATTAAAAAAAAAAATACTACTGGTTCTGTGGGTTTGGCTTGGTGGGCATGGCTTGGTGGGCATGGCAGGGGAAGGATACTGCAAAATCTCCATTCCCTCCCCACCACACTAACCTACTTTCCAGCTCCATTCTCCTATGCAGGGCAACAAAAGAAGGCCCAGCCAATCAGCTGGAACTCGGGAGGCAGAGAATAGATGGGGGTGGGGCCAGTCAGAGGTAGAATTTGCCGGTTCTCAGAACTACTCAAAGTTTCCGCTACCGGTTTTCATGAACTGGTCAGAACCTGCTGAATACCACCTCTGGTTAGAATGCAGTATTGCAGGCTAGTTCTGCTGACTGCTGATTGACAGCAGTTTGGCAATTCAATTCTCACTGGCTCATGGTTGAGTCAACCTTCCATCCTTCCGAGGTTGGTAAAATGAGAACTCAGATTGTTGGGTGGAAATAGGATGACTAGGTAACTGCTTAGAGAGGGCTGTAAAGCACTGTGAATCAGTATATAAGTTTAAGTGCTATTGTTATTTCTAACTTTCCCAGCTGGCTTCCGATAAGCAAAGTCAATGGGGAAAGCCAGATTTGTTTAATAACTGCATGATTCAGTTAACAACTGCATAGATGGTGGCAAAAAAGGTCATAAAATGGAGCACAGCTCATTTAAACAACTGTCTTGCTTAGCAATGAATATTTTGGGCTCAATTGTGGTCATAAATCAGGGATTACCTGTATTAGATTTGCATATGGGAAGAAACAGAAGGAATTGCAAATAATCTAGAGGACAGCAGTCAGTGTCAAAGCAGTTTTGTAAAAGTTGGAAACCAGCAAGGTAAATTAGCAAAGCTGAATTTAGCTTCTATATTTAAATTGGAGACATCAAAAACATAGGTATAGGATGAGGTGAGGGTGGGAAATCATACTGGGCAATACAACATTTATAATGGTTTTGGATGTCTTACGAGATACCAAGCCGAGATGAGCCAAACAAGTATTCACCCAATTGCAAAACAATACTTCGCCCAATAAAATAATTTTCTTACAAAAGAGCAATGTAGGAGATGACCAGGCTGAGCCCTGGGAAGGAGGGATCAAATGCATCATTAGTCATGAATCCCTTTGTGTCCACAAGGTATCTAAGTCCAGCCCACTGTGAATTTCTTATCTACTGCCAAATTGCTTTGGCTGTTAATAGTTCAGATTCTTATAGAGAACTTAAGCTTACAGTAAATCTTTATGCCTATTTGAACTGCCTGGATGTTCTAATTTCCCTGGAACTTGACATTCAGTGGCGTGGGGTACAGGTAGCCCTTAAAGTAATGACCAATCTTTCCATTACTAAGCAAGACAGTTATTCAGTCGTGGCCCATTTTACAACCCTGTTTCCATGGCTACTAAGGCAAATCACTGAAGCTGTTAAATGAATTATGCGGTTGTTAAGCAAATCTGGCTTCCCTCAATTGACTTTGCTTGTCAGAATCTCCCTAAGAAGTTTGCAAATGATAAACCTCCGGGATGCTGCAACTTAGTATCAATGTTATAAATTTGTTTTGCCAAGCATACAAAATTGTGGGGCTGCTGCAACGGTAATACGTGTGAAAACTGATCACCGGTCACTTTTTCCAATGCTGTTGTAACTTTGAACAGTCGTTAAACAAATGGTTGTAAGTCCTATTGTTTCTTTTTATTTAGCAGATTTGGCACAGCAGTCGTGGGTCATTAAGGTGAACAGTAATGGCCCTGTGGGGAACCTGTACTCAAGGAGATGGCATTGGAAGCTTTTCTCCATATTTGCACAAACTGAGGCCTGTCAATAAGGAAATCCAGTATCCAGTTACATAAAAGTTTGTGTGAAAGGATTGTGAGGTAGACGTCAGAATTCTTTTTCCCCCTCAACAGGGAGGGGGGAAAAATTCTGATATCTCCCCCGCAATCCTGCCTTCTGAGAGCCTTATAAATGCCTAGCCACAATTGTATACATGAATCTGGAAGGCTGAAAACTTTCCTGGAATTTGAGCTCTTGGTTAGAAGCCACGTTAAAGAGATATCCTCTTCCATCATGTTTTCTCGTTCTTGAAAGGATGAGTCCAGACAGCAGTTTCCTTCCTTCCAGGATGCCCCATGAGAGATTAATATCATTTCTCGGAGGGTTGTGAAATGGAGGAATTACTTCTGGCTTGCAATCAGAGAATTTTTTTTTTTAGATTCCAGAGATACTACAACTTGCCGCAGTCCTAGAGAATCTCAGCTATTTGACAGTTTCGGCCACCGTCCCTAATAATCCCTCCTCCCTGCCCCCTTTGAATCCTAACTAAATTCAGAGTGGACAATTGATCTTTTGCATCTAATCATCTCCTCTGTGATTGTCTCCAGATGTCTATGGAGTTTCTCAGTCATCCAAGTCATGGTTGTCCCAAAGATGTTTTTCCAAAAAATAACCAAACTTGCTTATTTTTCTAGAAGATATTTTGCTTCTCATTCAAGAAGTTTCTTTGGTTCTGACAGAATGGTTGTGAATAGAAGAATTTATATTCCTTGCAATCATGTGGGTCAATGGCCTTCTTTCTCAGAGTTGTTAAGGCCGCTTGGTGGTTTATCTGTGCCCTCAGGGTCACCTGAATCCAGATGTTTTTCTCCAGACGTTCTGAATGAACGTTTCTCAATCTTGGCAATTTAAAAGATGCGGGAACTTCAACTTCCAGAATTCTGGAGGTTGAGATCCACCCATTTTCAAGTTCCCATCGCAGAGAAACAGGGATGGGATTCAATTTTTTTAACAACCGGTTCTGTGGGTGTGGTTTAGTTGGTGGCCGTGGCTTGATGGTCATGTGATTGGCTGGGCGTGGCCAACTCAATATCACTCACATCGAGGCACGCATCTCCTCATCTGGCCTCTCATGACTGTGGGGATGCTGCAATAGTCATAAGTGTGAAAAATGATCAGAAGACACTTTTTTCAGTGTCATTGTAACTTTGAATGGTCACTCCACACAAGCAAAGTACCAGCAAAGGAGGGGAAAAAGCTCCAGAGAAGTTCCTCAGACAGGAAGTCTAGTCCTGCCAAGAATGTAAAAAGGGTTAACGGAGAGGCAGTTTCTGTAAGCAACACCAGAATGTTTCCTTCCTGCCTTCCTTACAGGATTAGGCCAGTAATTTCTTCTAACAACCGGTTCTTCAAACTGCTTAGAATGTTAACAACTGGTTCTAGCGAATAGGTGTGAACCAGTAGAATCTCACCCCAGCAGAGAAATACTGTTCTGGACAGGTCTCCTATCAATCTGCTCACTATGTATGTGTAAGTGAGTGGGGGAGGACCACTCTCTTGGCCAACCCCAACAAAAGATCATCATGAGAAGTTGCCACCAATTAAATTGAACCTCTTGATCCTTCCAGCAGCAGAATTCTTCAGCTTTCAATATATTCAGGATGGTTCCCTTTGGTTCACATCCAGAAGGAGGATGGACTTAACCATCCTATCCAAAGGCCAAAATCCAGAACTCAACATATAGGCAGCCAGTTCCAAAGCACAAGAGTTAATCAGCTGTGTAATGGTGCATACTTGCATGTGGGTAGATTTCAGTGAACAATTCCCTTTGGAAACCAATGAAGTGAAGTTTCCAGATAGCAAATAAGTTTATTGGGCAAATATGAAGGAAGCAAAGGAAGGGAGGAATCATTCATGGAGAATTCCAAACTTAGTTTCCTTCTTGAATAAGCTAAACTTCAGTTCATACTTATTGTAGAGAAGAAGTTCAGGAGGAATATTTTGAGACTTTTGCTTGAATGTCCTTCCTTCCTTCCTTCCTTCCTTCCTTCCTTCCTTCCTTCCTTCCTTCCTTCCTTCCTTCCTTCCTTCCTTCCTTCCTTCCTTCCTCCCTTCCTCCCTTCCCCTCTCTGTATTTCACTCTTTGGAAGAAATCACTGCAGAACTCTGCAGTTTATAATTTTCCAATTTGTTCTAAAATAGACTTCAGGATATCTAACTTTTTTCTTCCCATAGTACCATGGGGCAGAAGTTTTCCTTTCCTTGCACAGGTAAAGGAATCTTTGGAAAGAGCATGGGGTGGGGGAATAAAATGGCATGCTCTTCTCACCCTTATTTGTACAAATAATTCAAGGTGGCGAACATATTTAATACACCTTCTTCCTCTTATTGTCTCCACCAACAGCAACCCTGTGAGATTGGTTGGAGTGAGACAAAGTGATTGGTTCCAACTCACCTAGCTGGCTTTCATGGAACAGGTGGAGCTTTTAACCTTGATCTGATAACCATAACATTCAAATAACTAGAAAAATATATTTAAAAAAAATATCAGAAGAAAAACAAAGGAAAAGAAAAAATCAAAATAAAGGTGTGCATGCTTAAAAGCGAAAATTGAATCGGTGCCTGCTTCTTCCTTATTTGATTTCCTTGGACTCTGAGCTTTGCAACAAAGAGTTGGAACAGAGGTGCTATTCAGCATGTTCTGACCAGTTCTGGAGAGCCCATAGTGGAAATTTTGAGTAATTCGGAGAACTGGCAAATCCCACCTCTGACTGCCCTCGCCCCCATCTATTCTCTGCCTCCTGAGTCCCAGATGATCGGTTGGGTCTTCTTTGGTTGCCCTGCACAGGAGAACGGAGCTGGAAAGCAGGTTAGTGGGGTGCAGAGGGAATGGAGATTTTACAGTATCCTTCTCCTGCCATGCCCACCATAGAACCAGTCATAAAAATGTTTGAATCCCATCACTGAGTTGGAGGGCAAAAGGAGAATTTCTCTATGGCTGCGAACAGCAATTCAAGATGCTGGTAGGGAATAGTTTAAGAAATCAGGGAGCTCAATGCAACACCATGTTCGGAACAATCCTCTGGAGAAGGAGATATTTAAAACTGCTGAATATCACGTGCTTCTGTAAATGTGCACCATGAAAAATTTAAAGAGAAACAGGGGACGATTGCCTTACTATATATGGTAATAAAAAACGATAAGTTGTAAAAACAGTAGTACACACCAGCATGCAAAAGTACTTGAAAACATCAGAAACTTTTTGATGTAAAGAGTTCTAATTTAGAACCATGCCCATTCAGCTGATTCTAATAAAACTCTTGTTGGAAAGTGATCCTGACTCCAAGTCTATTCCTAAAGAGAAATCCAGAGCAAATTTCTGTCGAACCCCAGAATAACACAGTAGATCGATTCCAGCAAAACGAGACCCACTGAACCTGAAGGAAATATTTCACCTGCATCTACATAAGGTCCTCGTCTTATGAGGAAGGGGTCAAGCTATTTTCCAAAGCTCTTGAAGGCCAGACAAGGAATAATGGATGGAAACTGAACAAGGAAAGACTAAACCTGGAAATAAGGAGAAACTTTCTGACAGTGAGAAGAATCAACTGATGGTAGAGCTTGCTTTCAGAAGTTGGGGAAGCTTCATCACACTGGAAGCTTTCAAGAACAGATTACACAGCCAATTGTCAGAAATGAGATAGATAGATAGATAGATAGATAGATAGATAGATAGATAGATAGATAGATAGATAGATAGATACATAGATAGATACCGTGTTTCTCCAACAATACGGCCTCCACCAATAGGAAGACCCAGCATGTTTTCTAGGCATGAAATGAAATTAAGCCCCTCTCGCCAAATTTAGGCCTAGTTTAAAACATGCTGGGGGGGGGGGAGGTTGGGGGGAGGAAACTTGCCTTTATCAGAGCCCTGCGGGCAGCCACACCTCGTAACCAGCTGCTTGGGTCACCAGGCGGGTGGCAGCGCATGGATGTTGGGGAGCTGCCTCCATGGCTTCCACGTTTCCACCGGCGCTGCTGCTGTCATGCCGGCGGAAACGTGGAAAGCGTTTCTGCCGCCACTTGGGTGTGTGCAGCAGCCGCACACACCTGAGCGATGGCAGAAACGCTTCCACGTTCCTACCGGCGCTGCTGCTATTGTGGTGCCGGCAGGAACACCGCTGCCGCCCACAGGAGAGAAATTAATTCACCCCTGAAAAGACAGCCTAGCTGTTTTTTTGGGGCTCAAAACAAAATAAGGCCCTGCCTTATTTTATGAGAAACACGGTAGACAGACAGACAGACAGACAGACAGGCAGACAGATAGATAAGATAGATAGAGTTCTTTATTGCCCAAGTGTGATTGGACACACAAGGAATTTGTCTTGGTGCAAGTGCTCTCAGTATACATAAAAAGAAAAGATACATTCGTCAAGAGTCAAGAATCATAAGGTACAACACTTAATGATAGTCATAGGGTACAATAAGCAATCAAATCATACTAGGAGACAGTCCATATAAATCATAAGGATACAAATGACAAGGTTACAATCATAGTCTGTATGACTGTAGGGTCTCCTGCTCGAGCTAGAATCATTGGATGATCTACAAGGTCCCTTCCAACTCTGTTATTCTATTATTGTAATCTATCTATAAAACACATATTCCTTTTCTGTTGCTTGGGATGACCTGTTTTATAATTCTCCCCACCTCAAAAGCAAATAACCAAGTCTGTTTGGATTTAATGACTGGAACGCTGCCACTGGAATCTCCCGATTGTAAGAAGTTCCTTAAGACGTTGGGAGGTGATTTCCAGCATGACCTCCTCTCAAAGGTTTCCTTCCTTGGACCTGTGGCAGAAGTGTTATACTGTGTGTTACTTGTGGTGCCCCGACAATGCTGTTGTTGTGGACGCAGCTTGGCATCTTTCTCATACACATCTAGAACATAGATGAAAAGGGATTATTCTACCCAGAGGTGGTATTCAGCAGATTCTGACCAGTTCTGGAGAACTGGTAGTGGAAATTTTGAGTAGTTCGGAGAACCAGCAAATACCACCTCTGACTGGCCCTGCCCACTTCTACTCTCTGCCTCCCGATCCCAGCTGATCGGCTGGGTCTTCTTTGGTTGCCCTGCACAGGAGAACGGAGCTGGAAAGCAGGTTAGTGGGGTGGGGAGGGAATGGGGATTTTGCAGTAACCTTCTCCCAGGAGTGGGCAGGGAATGGAGATTTTGCAGTAAGCTTCCCCTGCCACATCCACCAAGCCACGCCCACCAAATCATGCCCACAGAACCGGTAGTAAATTGTTTTGAATCCCACCACTGACTACAACAGGAGAAAGATTGTAGTGGTGACAATTGACCTTTTTTCACCTTTGAGGTAAAAAAATGTTCTAAACAGACCCTCATCTGACCAAAAGTTTCAAAGGCATTGATTCACACCCCACTTCCAAAACCTTGACGTTTCCTCTTGCTTATTATTTCTGCAATTAATCCAAAATAAATTCTGATCCTGGTTTCATCAAGACCAACGTGTTTTCCTGTGAATCTACTGTTATCTCTGCGCACTTTTTTCAAATCCTCCATTGAGATGACAGAGTGCTGCATTCTAAGGGCTTTTTTCTAAAGTACAGGTAGTCCTCGACTTACAACAGTTTGCTTAGTGACCGTTCAAAGTCAACAACGGGTTTTCGCACTTAACGACCATTGTAGCATCCCCATGGTCATGGGATCAAAATTCAGAATGCTTTTGGCAACTGACTCATATTTATGATGGTTGTAGTGTCCCATGGTCACGT
The DNA here is from genome assembly GCA_023653725.1 of Bungarus multicinctus. NCBI lineage: Eukaryota > Metazoa > Chordata > Lepidosauria > Squamata > Elapidae > Bungarus > Bungarus multicinctus. Next base: position 25,686,606 of record CM042834.1, read on the forward strand.
GATCCCCTTTTGCAACCTTCTGACAAGCAAAGTCAATGGGGAAGCTGGATTCACTTAACAACCATGTTATTACCTTAACAGCTGCAGTGATTCACTTAACAACGGTTGCAAGAATGGTGGTAAAACGTGGCAAAACTTACTTAACAACTGTTTCCCTTAGCAACAGAAAATTTGGAGCTAAATTGTGGTCGTAAGTTGAGGACTCTCTTATATTTGTAGATTCTGATGAATAATATAAAATGTGTGTATAAACTTGAAAGAGATACCTGGGCTTTACAACTGACATTTCCATCTCCTTCCATTGTTGGCTATCTGGAGGTTCTTCCAGAAAATGTACCCTTTCTTTACTCTCTCATATCCTTTTTCATTCTCTTTTCCTTCTCTTTCTTCTCTTTCTATCTCCCATTTGCCCCATCTTCATTCTTTCTTCTCTCTTTCTCTCTCCCACTTCCCTCATCTTCATTCTCTTTTCTGTCATTGGATTCCTGGGCAGAATTCCGCTATTTTCAGATTCTATTCAAAAGTTGGACCACAACACGCACCCATTTCCTGCTTCCTTCATTGCTATTTCCTGTCCCGCGTTAAAGCCAACAGAAATAACAATGACCCAAACTAATAACAGGCGGAAACTCTTCCTGAATTTCAGTTATCCAAAAGCTACTTCTGAGAACATGCTTTTAATCATCTTTTCCCCCTTTGGATTTTCTTGGGGAAATTCTTCAAAACACGTTTCCTCTCTCATCAAACCAATTGTTCCTAAACTTCCCTTCTTCTAAGAATTCCTCAGTAAGCGATATTTATAATGGACTGTTGCCAGTAGTGGGATTCAAATTTTTTACTACCGGTTCTGTGGGCTTGGTGGTTGTGGCTTGGTGGGCGCGGCAGGGGAAAGTTACTGCAAAATCCCCATTTCTCTCCCCACCCCACTAACCTGCTTTCCAATTCCGTTCTCCTGTGTAGGGCAACAAAAGAAGATGCAGACAATCAACTGGGACTCGGGAGGCAGAGAATAGATGGGGGCAGGGCCAGTCAGAGGTGGTATTTGCCAGTTCTGCGAACTACTCAAAATTTCTACAACCAGTTCTCCAGAACCAGAACCGGCTGAATACCACTTCTATTACCATTTAAGCTGAATTTTCAAATACTTCTTCGATGCTGATAATTATTTGCCTTTCTATCTAGCTAGGACTTTTGAGTTTTACGATGAGATTTTATGCCTGTACTGGTATAAGCTTCAGCTCCCGTACTGTTTGGTATTGCGTCTGTGTACACTAAATGTCCAAGTTGTGATGTAAGCAGTGGACAAGAGTGCTTCAGAGCCGGCGTATTTTCTCAAGAAGGCACGGTTTGACCTCTTCACTGCAGTTCAAAGCAGTTTCCTTTTTCATCATCTGGAAATATTCTTCGCTGACTCACGAAGGATGGTTAAATGCCAATAACTGTCACAAAGAAATGGACAACTATATAGGAGTGCTGTAAAAATTCAGGGAAAATAATCTAATTACCACACATTCAAGTATGAAAAATATCCATCTGTCTCTTTGGGTAATCCCAAAGGTGCTTTTTCAAGAGGCAACTGGACTTTGTTTTTTCTTTTGAAGACGTTTCGCTTCTCATCCAAGAAGCTTCTTCAGCTCTGACAAGGATAGTGGGGAATGGAAGGATTTATACTCCTTGCAGACAGCTGGTCATTTGCATTCTTTTAGAGAGCTATTGAGGTCACCTGGAGGTTTATCAGCACTTGCAGGTTTATCAGATAAACTATCCTGTCAGAGCTGAAGAAGCTCCTTGGATGAGAAGCGAAACATCTTCAAAGAAAAAAAAAAAACAAGGAAGTCCAGTTGCCTCTCGAAAAAAGCACTTTTGGATGACTGAGAATCTCTACAGACTCTTTGTGTAATGTTAAAATATTCACGGCATCGGGAATCTAACGATTTGTGTAACTCTTGAAATCTAGAAAGGGCACCATGAATTCAGACCCAGGAAAACGCTTGGTAATTCAGCCACATCCAGGGCGAGAGCTAGTGCACAAATTAGAAGCTTGCCTCAGATTTGTGGTAATCTGAACGTGTGGCCAGGTGGGTTGTATGAACAGCAACAGAATGGGGAGCATGGAAGGTTTGGGGATCAAAGACAAGGCTGTATTCCTACCCTGAAGATGTGAGAGAAGCTCCTCTACTGGTAGGCTTATCTTGGATATTTCCATCAATGCCATCTTTATTACAGGTAGTCCTTGACTTACATTTAATATTTCAAGCAGGACTACCAGGTTCTGTAACAGCTTTGCACCCTATGCTAGCTGTCTGGTAAACTCACAATATTTTTCTTACCATATATATCCAGACAAGATGGTGTTGTTTCTCTGTGTCATACAGTATAATATATGTGGGTATATGCATAATTGTGTATTTATTTATTTTATCATGTTTATGTAGTGTATATTGGAAGTGGTGACCCTTTGAGAGCTGTATGCAACAAAATTTCATTTTAATGTATGCCGATTAGCGCACATTCGAAGTGACAATAAAGTTATGCTGAGTCTAAGTTGTAAGGTAGACTGATCACGAGTGGTCACATGAGCACACCTTGGGCACTTAGCAATTTGAGCTGCGTTTATGGCCATTTGCAGTGTTCCATCATCATGTCATCATGTTTTATGACCAATTTGCTCAAATTGGTCATAAACTTATGGTTATGTTACAAAATCATGCCCACAATGAACCACTGGTTCAATTAACAACTGTCGATTTGCTTTAAAAAAATGTCCCAATTTGCTTAACCATTGCCGCAGAAAAGGTAGTAAAATTGGCCGCTGATCAGTTTTACAACCATCATGAATTACAAACTGTCATAGGCAGGGTCTGCTATGGTCATAACTCAAGGACTTCCTGGATACTCAGTTGGAACAAATGAACTTTTAGCCTTTCTGTGGTGCTGATATCCCGGCCTGGACTAACTATTGGGGCTCTCATCGGGTGAGGAAGCTAAACTATTTGGCTTCAAATGACGATCTTTAACTCAGGTCTCTTCTGGAAAATAAGGAACTTTGGCAACTGTGGTTTGCAAGTTCAAATGCCAACACAGCTAGTCGGCATCACATTTTCAATGGCTGAGATTCAAACCAAGATATCCAGGTGGAGAAGAGAGGAGCTGGATGAATGTACTAAGCCATATTTTTAAAATGATTTTTAACAAAGCCATATTGATCTGGTTTACATATGAAACTCAACCATGGGGGGGGAGGGGGGTGTTCACACATAATTGCTCTCAACGAAGAATCTTTTTTTAAAAAAAATCTACTGAAATTACTCAAGTCTTCTCTAGACCAACCAAAGACATTCAAAAGCAACAGTTTATAGTTTTGTTTTATAAACAGGCCAAGAAAACAGGACATCTTCCCTCTGTTTAAGTATCCAAAACACATTTCAGTCACATAGGCCAGTGTTTCTTGACCTCGGGCACTTTGAGATGCATGGACTTCAACTCCCAGAATTCCCCAGCCGGCATGCCGGCTGGGGAATTCTGGGAGTTGAAGTCCGTGCATCCTGAAGTACCTGAGGCCGAGAAATGCTGATGTCGAGGTTTATTTGGCTGCTTCAGCCAAGCGATTGAAAGCTTGGGACAATGCCGTGACAGTGTCCAAGATCCGACGGCGATCCTGTTCAGCCAAGCGTGTGCCGCAACGTTGCGCAAACTTATCCGGGTGCCACAAAGCCTGCTGACGCCGGAGGAAGCGCCGATAAGCGCCTTTGTCTGAAGGATCTACCCCACGAAGGGCTGCTGCGGCCATTTCCTCAGGAGTCCCAGACGAGCTTGGCCAGGGAATGTCCTTGTAACACAATGGACGTGGTGAACCATCTGAGGAGAAGACACGGCTGCAGCCTTCCTCGTAGCGTCTTCTCTTGGCTGCCTGGACTTCTTCCTCCTTGGCTTGGGCACGTTTTAAGTACTCCAGATGCTCTTGCTCCAGGAAGCGCTGGAGTTGAACGGAAGACTTCGGAGCTTCTTTTCTAGGCCTCCGGTGATGCCTTTCCTCTTCTTGCCTACGTTTTTGCCTGTATTCTTGGTGTATGCGATCAGCCCATTCCTCGAACGTTTCTGAATTGGGACCAATGGAGAAATCTTCTGGAAATGAACAAGAAAATGAGTCATGGGGCGCATGATGCTCCATGAAGCTTCCTTTCAAATCTAGTTGACTCTCTTACTTTTTAAGATGGTAGAACAAGGGAGCTTCCAAAGCCCCAAACGGCTTAAATAACAGCAAAAAGGGTGCTTCAGAAAATGAAAACAAGGCAGAATCTCTGGTCAAACTTATTGAGGGAATTATTTAATTTTTAAAGAAAAGTCTAGGGGGCCTGGCAACTTGGTCTAAGTGACAATAGCAATAGCACTTATACTTATATGCCACTTCACAGTTTTTGCAGTCCTCTCTAAGTGGTTTACAAAGTCAGCATATTACCCCCAACAATCTGGGTCCTCATTTTATCGACCTCAAAAGGATGGAAGGATGAATCAACCCTGAGCCGATCAGGATCAGACTCCTTATATGGGGCAGAATCAGCCGGCAATACTGTATTCTAACCACTGCAACTAACCTTTCTTAGTCATAACTCCACAAACTCATCTGTCATGATCATGGCTCGGACCTCCATAAAGGAAAGACCACTTTATGGACTGTGAGATTTTCACTTGTAAGGAAATTCTAGCTTTACCTTCATACTGCCATGGGGTCTCTTGAAACTCATCCTCACATTCATTGAGAAGCTTGGACCTCCACTCTCTTTCAGCCTCACAATCCGCCTCATTTTCCTCAATTGTTTCCTCGGGGCACTGTGGAGAATGAAAACATATCACTCTTTGTCTGAGAGAAGAAGACAAAATGAAATCAGTTAATGATCCCTTCCCTTCTCTTTTCCCTTTCTTTCCCTTTCCTTTCCTCCTTCCCCTTTCCTCCCTCTTCATCAATAAGAAACGTACAAAGATTATGCAACCATGATTATCCTAAAATATTATTAGAATAGAATACCTTTATTGTCATTGCATTCCACAAATACAATGAAATTTGAAAGCTACTCCAGCACAGTGCCCCAAACACCACATCACAATCATACTAGAGTATTTAAAAATTAAAATAATGGTAGTAGTAATAATAACAACAATATCAATAATAATAATAGTTTTGACAAAGTTTTGAAACACAATACCCCGGATATCACGATTGTGGAGAAGAAAAAACTGTGGATTGTCAACATTGCCATACTTGGTGACAGCAGAATAACGAGAACAACTTGAAAAGTCACCAGATATCAGGACTTGAGAATCGAACTGCAGAGACTGTGGCATAAACCAGTGCAGGTGGTTCCAGTGGTACTCGACACACTGGGTGCTGTGCCTAAAGATCTAGGCAAGCACTTAAAAACAATTGGCGCTGACATGATCACCATTGGTCAGCTGCAGAAGTCCACCTTACTGGGATCTGCTCGCATAATCTGCCGATACATCACACAGCCCTAAACACTTGGGAAGTGTTTGACTAATGATTTGTGATATGAAATCCAGCATGGTTATCTCGTTTGCTGTGTATATTATCATTTTTGTGAATAATAATAATAATAATAATAATAGGATTAAACCACAAATGCACTGTTTGATTCAAGACAATTACTGCCTTGGAAAAGAAACTTTCTCAATCTATTAGTCCTCATTTTAAGACACCTATAATGCCTCCCTGATGGTAACAGTTCAAAATATGAATGTCCAGGATGAGAATGGTCTGTGGAGCTTTAGTGTTCTAGATTACGAAACAGGAAAGTAATAATGATTAAAATAAATGATATGGATCTTTTTATCTTTCTTTTCTCTCTTTCTCCCACTCTCCATTAAGTTTTCATTCCTTTTAAATTTCGACCATCTCTTCCTACTGACACCCTTACTGGTGGATTACTCATACCCATTTCTCTTCTGTTGTTGTGTTCAAGAGATCTCCAGGGGTCTTCCCAGCTCTATTCTTGATGCTCATGGCAGATGGACAGTGGATTCGCAAGGGTACGAATAGATCTTCATACACTGAGAAGAAGAAAAAAAATCAACATTAATGATTAGCGCCATTTAGTGGCTTCTCAGCAAATTGCAGCAAGTTGTGTTTGCTGTGTTTGAATATTCATACTGGTAGTTGCTATACCCGCTATAAATAGTGTAGCAAAACAGGCTTCTCTATTTCTAGATTACAAAAACCAGCATATTAAGACTATTGAGCCAAGTGCCTCACAAACCTTTTAAAGATTAATAATAGAACTGCATAACTCTAGTTAACCACAAACTCCTTCTTTAGATGCACAGAGTAGTATATGATTTTGGTTACTCCCTCAATGAATCTAATGAACTGGATTGTGGTCAATGAAAGCTTATGCCATAGTACAGCAGTTGATTTTAAAGTACTGTATCAAAAATCTTTGCTCAGAAATTCATGTTCACCAGCATCTACTCTCTCCTCTGTGACACAGGAACAAAAATCTGAAATAAGTAAGGAAAAACATTACCACAATTTGTAGTAGAGTTGTAGATCCTGTAGGGGGCGCAAGCAGCACACTGCTGTGTCTTAATACGTACATGGGCCTCTTTACCTACATGATCTCACTCCATGTCCCGGACTGGTACAATGATCTCATCTGTTAACATCACCACTATTCTTAAGGATTGGTGGGGGGTTTCACCAATCCTAATGCTGTATTTATGTTGCCTTTGTCTGCTTGTAAAAATCATAAAAATAAACGCTGCCCAGGCAGTCAGACATCTTGACACACTGGAAATGACTGGTCTTTGAACTCCATCAACAATTAGTGTTCCTCTCTGAATCTTTTCCTACACCTCAACTTCTGGAAAAAGACAAATGCTAGATAATGGGAACCAGAGAAAAATACTGATGGAATACCTAGAGCTATGTTTTGGCTCCTAATCTTGTAAAGATTTCTACGATAGTATTTGCTAGACTTATATAGACAGTCCTCGAATTAACAATCATAGTTGGGCCAGAACTTCCTTCGCTAAGTGATTCCATCATTAAATGAGCTGTGCCTGATTTTATTACCTTTTTGACACAGTTGTTAAGCAAAATACTGTAGTTGTTAAACAAATTCAACTCCCCCCATTAAACTTTGCTTGCTGGAAGGATCCTGGGAAGGTTGCAAGTGATGATCACCTGGCCCAGCGATGCTACAAATGTCTTAAATATGTGAAAATCTATAGAGATTCTCAGTCATCCAGGTCATGGTTGTCCCAAAGGTGCTTTTTTACAGGAGGCAACTGGACTTTTTTCTTTTTTTCTTTTGAAGACATTTCGCTTCTCATCCAAGAAGCTTCTTCAACTCTGACAGGATTCCATTCCCCACTATCCTGTCAGAGCTGAAGAAGCTTCCTGGATGAGAAGCATAATGACCTCAAGAGAAAAAACAAGAAAGTCCAGTTGTCTCCTGAAAAAAAAGCATCTTTGTGTCTTAAATATGTGCCAAGTACCTAAATCCCAACCATGTGACTGTATGGACACTGTAAGCAACCATAAGTATGAAGACTGGTCATAAGTCACACTTTCTACTGCTGTGGTAACAGTCACTCAACAAATGGTTGTAAGTTACGGACTATCAGTAGCTCACTTTTTCTCTAGTGCTTCAAGACACTTCATTGGGGGAGAATGGGAGTCTCCAATCATGTTATTTTTAATCTTTTATCACTCCAATTAACAACCTTGCAATGAACGTTTGGCTAGGCTGGGCCTGACAGACCAAAAGTCACCCAGTGTGTATCTACAGCTGAAGTGGGACTGGAATCTGGATCATGTGGAGGCATAATAAGATTGTTGTTTGGAAAAAAAATGTGAAAAAGCACTATGTGCTTTGAGTTTCAGTTCCTAAATGAATTCTGCATGTACCTTTAGTAACTAACCAAATGGATAAATATTGCTTCAAATGAAGTTTTTACCATTGATTCCAGTGAGGGCCTCATGGTTCCCACCCAATTGAGCAAAAAATAGGAATGGTTCCCGGATGAATCCTTTGCACCCAAGGGCATCTCCAAGGTCACTTCTAACTCTGTGGTTCTGTTCTATTCTATCTTGGAACAATACAGAACATTAATTTATGCAAAAGACAATCTGTCCTATTGGTATTCACTATCTCCATATAGTACAGTAGATGAGAGAAGCAGGCGTCCTTATATTTTAACTAAGCAGCAAAACAAAGTTCTAAAGCTTCGTCTCACCACGATCTCCTCCACGTGTTACGCGCCGGGCAGCCAAATGCAGAGCTGTGTCTCCACGGTGGTCTGAGAGAGAGGGGTCTGCCCCGTACTTCAGCAAAAGGAGGGCAGCTTTGTGGTCCAGGTGGGCACAGCATCGGTGCAAGGGTGTGTGGTTTTTGTGTCCCTTCGTTTCACCCAGGTCCAAGAGTTCTCTGTGATGCCGCAGGAGCCTGCGCAACTTGTGACGGTGGCCGCGTTCCACGTAGCGCCATAAGCGGCGCTGGTACCTCAATGCCATGGAACCAGGCGGGAAACGGAAGGAGACGCTCACCCACGAGCCTGGAGAAAATACAATATCAATCCCTTTGTCTGAGCCCAAACGACCTTATGAAAACAAGCAGCAGCAATATTAGATATATCTGCTGTCTTAAGTTTGTGTGTGTGTGTTTGTGTGTGTGTGTATGAGAGAGAAAGGGATGGAGGGGGGAGAGAGAGAGGGAGGGAGAAAGATGAGAAAGAGAGAAAGGGAGTGTGGAAGAGGCAGAGGGGGGAGAGAGAGGGAGGGATAGAGGCAGAGGGAGGGAGGGAGAGAGAGGAGGGAGAAAGAGAGGGGGGGAGGGAAGGAAAGAGAGAGAGAGAGAATGATTGAAGTTGGAATTAGGAAAGTTTGTTAAAGGAATTACTGAGGCAGAAAGCAGCTGCAATGTGTATCAAATGGTGGGACACTATTGCCTAGTAACAAGAAATTTACAAGTTAAAGGACATAAAGGATGCTAGCTAAGGCATGTAGATATACGCATAAACTTTGATAAACTCTAGTTTATTATAATAGTAAAACACTTTTGATAAGACAGCTTATTAACAAAGACATTGATGCATGAAGGAGGGTAAAGTAGAAGAATCCAATCAAAGGAAACATGTATCAAGGAACCAATGAGTGATTCTTAAAGTGTTCACTTCCTTACTCATAACCCATAAAATTTGTGTTTTTGCATTGTTTGGTTCCTTTAGCTAAGACCTTTTTGCTGGAGTACTTCAATAAAATAAGCTGGAAATGTCATTCCTCATTCCTGGTGGTCTTGGCTATATTTTTATTATGTATACACACACACATATTATACCCAAAATGAGTACAAAATGGGTACATTTTGGGTACAATATGTATATGTGTGTGTAATAAAAATATAAAATATAAATATTTTCTGCTGAAATGTTCTTAGATAGGTTACTCAGAAGGGAATATATATACTTTATAAAAATATAAAATAACAATAAATAGTTCTGCAAGTCATGAAAAGCAACAGTTCTAAACCACTGGGTTAGCAGAGACCTCCAGCTCCATGACCTCTCCATGCAGAATGCCAAAATCCCTTTTTTGGGCTTAGTGATGAGAGAAAGGAGAGTGAGTGATTGTGGGGAAAAAAAGGCCAGCTGACTCCCAAATTAATCAAAACACCCTTGATCTTCCTGGACCAGCTACAAGGAGGGTGATTTTATAAGAAGATATATTTCTTTATAAGAAGAACCATCTTAACTCCTGTTGCTCTGGGAATTGCCTTTAATTCTTCAGGGCACCTTCACTCATGACTCCATTTTACTCACCCTTCTTCTGCCTCTGAAGCAGAACTCTTGACACTTATCATTCTGCCATTCTTAGTATAAAATGAGATCCTGAACCTCACTGAGAGGATTGACTCTGTTATTGGTACAAGGGCTCAGTAATAACATCAAAGACTTGATCAGGGTCTGACTGTGGAACAGGCCTTGAACTGCTCGTATACCAAGTACCAAGTTAAGCTAAAACAACAACAGTAGCAAGCCACAACCTTGAGCACACAGCTGCCACAATCTTGAGCATACAGCTGCCAATTTCAAGAAGAACATCAGGAACCATTTTGAGGTCCTGAACCTCACTGAGCAGAAATCAACTCTATTATTGGGACAAGGATTCAGTTATAACGTACCAAGTTAAGCTAAAACAACAACAGAAGAAAGCCACCCAGTTTCTACGATAGCAATAGCACTTAGACTTATATATTGCTTTATAGTGCTTTAGTCTCTCTAAGCTGTTTTACAGAGTCAGCTTATTGCCCCCAACAATCCAGCTCCTCCTTTTACCCACCTTGGAAGGATGGAAGGATGAATCAACCTTGAGCCTGGTGAGATTCAAACTGCCAAATTACAGGCAATTACACCATCTTGAGAACACAACTATCATTTTCAAGAAGAACATCAGGAATTACTTTGAGGTCCTGAAGCTCTTTGACGGGGAACTAGAGGAACCGTGGAATGAAATCAAAGATGTTAAGGAGGAATGTGAAGAGAGAGACTGCCAAAGATCAAGAATTAGGGAAAGGATGGAACCCAAAACACATACAACTACCAGCAATGACAATGAAGATACCGAAATGATACCTAGCTAGGTCGTCATTCAATTTACTTCTGTGTGCATCTGCGTGAAAAGGAACCGGGGGGAAAACATCTGGCACAGAAAAGAAACAATAAAGCCTCTGTGCTTCTGGTTGCCCTCCTATTTGTAAAAGGGTTGAAAAAGTACATTGAATTGTACTTTCAAACCGATGTCCAATTCGAATCACTTCCTTGCTCATAAGTGATAACGGGCAAACAATAGATACAACCTCAAAGCAAACCACTCCAAACTCGACTGCAGAAAATATGACTTCAGCAACAGAGTGGTCAATGCCTGGAACTCACTATCTGATTCTGTTGTTACATCCTCAAACCCCCAAAACTTTAACCTTAAACTGTCTACCGTGGACCTCACTCCATTCCTAAGAGGTCTGTAAGGGGGCGTGCATAAGTGCACCAACGTGCCTACCGTCCCTGTCCTACTATTCCCATTGATTCATACACATTTATTATGTATATTTATTTTTATTAATTTATTTATTTATTAATCAATTTTACATACCACCTCCCTCTCCCAACGGGACTCGGCGCGGTGTACAGCCGAATAAAAAACATAGTATATAATACAATATTTAAAATGGAATTAAAAAGATGAAATAAATGGCTGAAGAATAAAACAATCAAAGGAACTGAAAGCTAAAAACAAAGCTAAAAACCATTTAAAATCAATTAAAAACCCTAAAAGTAACTTTAGGCCAGACCGGCTTGATGGAATAGGTGGGTTTTCAGCGCGCGCCGGAAGATTAATAGGTCAGGGATAGTCCTCATCTCCGGGGGTAGTTCATTTCAGAGGGAGGGTGCTCCCACAGAGAAGGCCCGTACCCTTGGGGCCGCCAGCCAGCATCGTCCAGCCGAGGGCACCCCGAGGAGGCCCACCCTATGGGAGCGCACTGGCCGATGGGAGGCCGATGGTGGCAGAAGGCGGTCTCTTATGTATATACTTATACCAGTTTATATTTATATGTTTATATGTTATGTTCATACTTATAATTGTTTTCTCATACATGCTTGACAAACTAAATAAACTAAATAAATAAAATAAATAAAAAATGCAGCCTGAAGATCTAAACCACCCCTTCCTCCCTGTGTGTTAATCCGATTACCATTCCCGAAAAAGTTATGGCACACTTACCTCCCCAAGAGTTTCGATCAAACGTTCATGTTGTTTTTCTGTGGCTCATTAAAAGCACAGCATTATTTGCGCTGCATTTAGTTCGTTGAAATGTATCTTTTCTTTACCCCCAACTTGATTCCCAGGCAGTTAATTTCTTCCCCTTTCCTGTTCCTCTCACCACAGAGCACCCCTCTCCTTTAATACATCCTCCCTTCTTCCATAAATCGAGATTACTTTAGCAAATCTCTAGTCGATACACAAAAGCGCCCGGCTTTCGTAAAGGATATGGAATAGAGGCAAGTAAGGGCGGAAGTGCCTTCAAGCAGTTCTCTAAAAATCAGCGAGGGTTTGATGATCATACCCGTACTTGGTGTTCAGCGTTTAAGAGTCCGACTAGGAAACCAGAGCTGGAAGCACAAAGCAGGCAGTTGAGGGGGAAGAAGCAGGGAGGTAGGAGCCGCAATGCTGTTAACTTTGTCGATTCGTAATGTCTTCCAGTCCAGATGTATTAAAAGGGCAGTCTCCACCCTTCCCAGCAAGCGAACATATTGTGAGATGAAAGGAATGGAAATTAGAAAATTCCTGTGTGTGTTTGAATCACTTTCTAATTTTTCTGTAGGCTATTATAACCTGGCTGCAAAATGAGATGAATTAGCAAGCAGGAGCAAATTGATAGAGGGAAAAAAAATATTCACTGCTGCCATCTGGTTACCAAATATGGTATTCCTAAAGACATGGGTTTGGGATTATCTCAGCATATCTGTTTATAAATATCTGCCAAAACGAAATGTGAAAATTAGTAGTATTATAAGTTGAGGATTCATGCTTAAGATGCCTTCCAACCCATTTTTGTTTGAAATAGCATATTCTTGTGCGGGTGGGGGTTCAAGCAGCCAAAAAACAAAAATCAATGTACTGTTTCCTTTTGGACAGCCAGGATTGTGTAGAACACAGAAAAGGAATAAGAATAAGTAAATAAGAATAAGAAACAGTAAACCCAAGAAACTAAATGCCTGAAAGAATAAAGAGAGGAGAAAGAGAATAGAAAATATAACTCTAGTACTTTATAACAACACAATTCACTGGATTTCTACTTTTCTATTTGGCAACCAAGAGAATGTTGACCATTTTCTACACTTGCATGTCTTGAACTTTCTCATTCTTCCATTTTCTTATCCTATTTTTGCCATTTATATTAATTAGCAGAGATATATTCCATTTTCCCTATCATCTCAATTTACCTTGCTATTTGAAATGATAACTTTCAGATTCATGTTCTTTCTTTTATACCATCTGAAATATATCGAACTTAAAAGTTCATATCAAACACTGTAAAAAACATTTGGATATCTATAGGATGCATGTTATCAAAAGGTACTGTATGTATTTGTTGATAACTTATAATGGATCCTGGCCAAAAACAACTCCCAAAACTATTTGCTGTCAGAATAATTCTTTTATTGTAGAAAAATCAAACCAATTCACGTCCATGCTCTCTCTCAGATACACCACTCCTCCAGGAGGGAAACGAGTCGGGCAAAACCAAAAATGGGCATCCTTTATAACTGGTGGGAGGAGAATATACAGTGATGCATTATGGGACTTGTATACTTAACCAGTTCGACATTTTACCTTAACAATTCCCCTTCTAAGGTCGAACTGATTAATCATTGAGGAAACATTAACATAGATATTACCATATAATATATATTTATACACAGTTTCTTTGTCAGGTATGAGTGTTGTTTTGGGGGAAGAGGTTTGGTCAAAATATCTACAGTTTGTTCCTTAGTCTCACAGTGTACAGCTTTTACAAATCCAATTTCTGACAACTGTCTCACATGCTTGTACTTTATGTTGATGTGCCTTGATCTGTGGCCTACAGCATCGGCCTTGGATATATCTATTGTTTCTTTATTATCCTCCTGAATGATTATGGGATATGAAGGTTCTTTCCAAATGTCCATTAATAAATCATCGAACCAAATTAAGTTATTTGCTGCCTTTGATAAACAAACAAATTCGGCTTCTGTAGTTGAAGTTGATACAAGTTTTTGTTTTCCGATATACCAGTGGATGGGACTATCATTCAGAAAAATAACATACCCTGAGGTACTTTTTCGTGTCTTGACATCTCCAGCCCAATCGGCATCTGTGTAACATGAAAGTTTAGGGGTGCTCGATGTGTTTGGATTAAGCGACAAAACTGCATCAGCGGTGTGTTTCAAATATCTCAATAATCTTTTGATCGTATTCCAGTGGTACATTTTTGGGTTATTCACATGTCTTGAGAGTAAGTTGACTGATAGTGCTATGTCTGGTCTAGTCCAATTGGCTATATAAAGTAATGAATCAATTGTAGATCGATAGATTGTATTGTCCTTAAATACCTTATTATCATTAAACATGTTCTTTAGAAAGTCAGTTTGCATGGGGGTATATGATGGTTTTGCATGAGACATATTGCATTTCTCCAGTAATTCTAATATCTTTTCCTTTTGTGATAGTATAAAACCATTATTTGATTTGGTAAACTGAACTCCTAAATATTTATCGACTTTTCCCAAACATTTCAGTGAAAAGTGTTTTTGAAGTTTCTTGGCGAATTGGTCACATTTAAATTTACTTTTACATATGTATAATATATCATTTATATAAACAAGTATTTTTTCACATATACCTTGTTCCCTTTTAATAAATACACATTTGTCAGCTGATGTGGCAGTGAAACCTATTAATCTTAAAGTTTTGGAAAAACAATCATACCATTTCTTACCTGATTGTCGCAGACCATAGAGACTCTTATTGAGTAGCCAGATTTTTCCTTCATTACAGTCAATTCCTGGTGGTGCTGACATATAATTCCTTATCTAATGGTGCGTGTAGGTATGCTGTTTGTACATCAAATTGATATACATGTTCATTTAGAATTGAGGCAATGACTAAGGCTGTCTTACCACTCTCTGCCCTCACTGTAGGTGACTAAGTGTCTATGTAATCATCTGGAAATTTTTGTGAGAAACTTTGTGCCACCAGTCTTGCTTTGTATAGATTTTTGTTATCCTCTAAGGGTTTTATTTTGTATACCCACTTGGTACCAATAATTTTTTTTGTTCTCTGGAACCTTTGAGGGGGTATATACTTCTAGTTTTTTAATATTTTCTATCTCCCTCTGCATAGCCTCTTTCCATTTTAACTGTTCATTTGGTGGGAGTACGTGTATGTCATTATAATTTTTGGGTGTAGTTATAGTGGTATCAATTGACATCACACGGTCCCTTAAGGTATTTGGAATTTTGCCCTTATTAGATCTTAGTGATTTCCTGGGTATGTTTTCGGTTGGGATATTGTTTTCCGATGAGTCATCTGAGCTGTACTCATCTATACCTTTGGTTTTGAGTATGTGATGACCTTCTTTCCACGCCCTAACCTTAATGCTATTTCTGTTGGATTTTGTTTTTGTAGTGTGTGAAATTGTGTTTGTTTCTGATCAGTTTTGAATGTATCCTTGCCCATTATTATTTCATTTGAGTGTATCTTACTCCAGTTTGTGTTTTCATGGAAATTTGCTGATCTCGATATAATTACCTTGTGATTTCTATCCATGAATCTGTAAGCTTTGGTTTTTGGTTCATAACCAAGAATTTTGAGTTTTTTTGATATATTGTCTCCTTTTTGTCTGAGTTGCTTGGGTATGTGTACGTTGGCAGTTACCCCAAAAACATGGAGATGTGCTAGTGTGGGCTTCTGATTGTACATTATTTCATATGGGGTTTTCTGTATCACACTTGACCATATTCTATGAAGGGTATAGTTTGAATGTAAGACGGCCTCTCCCCAATATGAAAAGTTTAATCTGGCATCTTTTAATATGCATCTAACCATAGTCTGTAATACACCATTCCTGCGTTCAGCCACACCATTTTGAAAAGCAAAAAATGGCGAAGTTGTAAAGTATTAAACCATGTTTATTAATCCAGTCACTGAATTCTTTGGAAGGAAATTCAGAACCGCGGTCTGTCATGATCTGTTTGATTTTAATGTTGTGTTGGATTTCTACCCTCTTATAGAATTCTTTAAACTTGGTGAATGTTTCCCCTTTGTGTTTGAGGGTGTGTACGAAATCTATCTACTATGGTCGTCGACAATTGTGAGAAAATATTTTTTGTGGCCAATAGAGGGCTTCAAGGGGCCCACTAAATCCATGTGTACCAACTGAAAAATGTGCATGGTGTTCCTTTCTGATTTTTTTGGTCGGGGTTTTTCTTTTGACTTTGAACTCTTACAAATGGAACACTCTAAATAATTTTCACAGTTGTTTACTTTGAGTTCTTCAGAACAATTCAACATCTTTTTAACAGTGGGAAAACCAATATGCCCCAACTTTCTATGCAAACTATGTGCACAATTATTATGTAAAAGTTTACCAATTGAAACATGCTTTGAGTCATTCGTTTTGATTACAACATTTTCAACACTTACATCATTAATATCATTATCACTTTCCCCTTCTATTTCCCCATCACTTGTGTCGTTGTCGGCATTGTCATCCTTTTCCCTCTCTTTCTTCCTATTCTTAACACTATCATTTGACAAATTGGCTATGACTTGTGCGGTGGTATTTATGGTGGGTATAAAATAAGATAACCCATTGGCCACTATAACTTCCCCTACCTTCTTGCCATCATTGGTAAGTTGGACGGTGTCATCCTAACACCTCGATTTTGGTACCTTTGCTTAATTTAATTACAGATAGGACGTTATATGGTATTTCAGGTATAACAGAACTTTCTTGATTCTCCCAAGACCTGGGATGTGGACATCCCCTTTCCCAATCACCAGCACGAATTTTTGGTTGGCAAGTTTAATGTTAAACGACACCTTGTCTAAAGAGGTGAACAGTTCTCTATTACAAGATGTATGGGTTGTTGCCCCGGAGTCGATTAACCAACATTGTTCCCCTGTGTTTACGCCAAGATTCGGTTCTACGTCTCTAATCCCATTCACGAAATCAGTGTCAGTCCTATTGTTCTCCCGACTGGATCCCCTGCTCCTTCTTGGGCTTGGTGATTTTCTATGTCCAGGGTTTACATCGTGTCTTTGGCTACTGGGGTGTCTATCTTGTTCAGAGCTAGACCTTTCCCTCTGATAACTTGTATAGTAGAGCTGGGGATGCTTAATGGGTTCTCTGCCTTTAAAGGCCTTAGAACAATTCTTCTTAAAGTGATCTCTTGAACCACATGTATAATACCCTGGTAATGCGTTTACCTGTTCCATAAAGTTAACTCTTTTTACAATCCTGTGTTCCTTATGAAGCAAAGTTCGATCCTTTCTGAGATTATCCTCAGCCACCAGCTTTCCTGATAATGTTTCGAGTGAAATGTTGTCATAATTTAGATTATCCAATTGATTAAGAAAATAGTCCCAGCTAGAGTAGAAGGAATTAATTATAATACTAATAAAACTTCCCTCTGTGATTGTCTCACCCCTTTGTAACAGATCAAATCTCATGGCGTTTAAGTTGAGCAGATGTTCGCTCATGCTTACTCCTGGTCTCAATCTAGCAGAATGAAAGTCTCTAGATATTCTGCTAGTGGTACTTCTATTTTTGCTATAAAACAAGTTAAATATCTTCTCCCAAATTTCAGAGATGGTGGACCCATTGGGTATGATGTGGTATATGACTGGTTCGAGGGAATTCAACATTAAGCAAAACACCCGATGGTGAATACAATCTACCTCTATAGACCATGGTTTTTGTGGTGGGTTCAATATGAGAAAAAAGGGTGTTCTCCTTCATTAATGCAATCTGAAATTGCTGCGCCCAGTCCATTAAATTATTACCTGTTGCGCATAGCTTGGGGAAACCATTGGGTAAGATATGTTGAGCTGGGTTGGTGTTCAAAAATTGTTGTTGTTGATGTTCTGGAATGTGTGTATATTGGCAGGACATTGGTATGCAAGTTGTAAAGTTCTGAATTTGTGCCATGTTCACTTTATGTTGATTTCCTGTGGAGGATGTCCCCTGAAGAGTTGTTGCAGAAAGGGAAGGGTTAAAAAATTGCATTGGAGCTGTGGTTTTGTTCTTAATTCCTGACTGGAAAGTTGTAGTATCCTGAAGTTGTGCTGGATTCAGGAGGGTCGAACCTCTCTGAGAATGAAAATTCGCTAAAGATGGTCACTCTAGGAGAGTCACCACTTATGGCAGTGTCATAAATCACGTCACCCAAGGTCTGGACTCAACCTTTCCTGGTTCCACACATGTAAGCATCGTAACATTTGAGCGAGCCTGCGATGGTTAGGAGACCAATGTCCATGCAGTCCCTGAGGCTCAAGCCCAAAGTCTGTAGCCCAGCACTGGATGGTTCGTAAAGCAGTCCCCGGTTAGAAACGATGACAGGAAGGTGGTGGACCAAGACAGAAGGGGAAGCGGTGGCTCAACGGTGAATATCAGCGATGCGGTCAGGCTGTCCGTATTTGGAGACCTTGATGTCCCAGGACTCCCGCATTTGATAACCGGACACAATGGAGATATCCATGATCCAGAGCCAGTTCATCTCCTCCACAAGTAAATCCGGTTTAATGAATGAAGTGCCGGATGTTATGATGGGCTCGACACTTGGACGGAGGCCTTGCTGGCGCAGGAATTGATCCAGGCACTGCACAACATGTTTGCGCCATGCACATCGGGCATCATGCATCACGTCACAAACTTGCAGCATGTGGTTGATCGTCTCCAGGGCCCGGCAGTCTCCCCTACAAGTCTTGTCAGTGGTCTGACAATCGGCACCCCACGCATTCCTTGATCTTGTAGGGAGCATGCCACCCCTTAACTGGATCCCCCTTAGATACAGGCGGGGGAAGACTCAGGAGGGGTGTAATAGCCAATTGTGGCTGGCAGCATCGATCCTGGGGATCCCCAGCTCCCAACCATCAAAGGATGTCAGGAGTGCAGTCTTTCACTCCTCCCGTGACTCAGCCTTCGTTGCTACAGCAGCAGCGTTAACTCTGCACGGCTGGTTCATCCAGCGCCGCAGAAGACCGTGTGCATCCTGGCTCTGAATAATCTGAAACAACGTGGTGGGATAGGATGCTTTCTTCTTGAGTCGCGACGCCTGGAACAACGGGATAGAAGTAGAAAAACAAGGCACCACCAGGCCTCCATCTTTGATGTGTGTGTGGAAGTAGCCCAAGGGAGTATCTTTGGGCAATTGCAGCCAGCACCACACCGTTGCACGGATTAGACAGTCCAGTTTTCGCAGAGTGTTCCTGTGCACGTGACCCAGTACGAGCTTGTGGATGAATTTGGGCACCAAGAATGTTCGTAGTAACAGCATCCACTGTTGCAGCTTTAGCAGCGCCTGCGAGAGCTCCTGGAGCAGAGAGTCCAATTTGCCGGTGTGCCTGGGGATCATGCGGCCCTTCCAGTTAAACTGAAGGCCGAGATAGCGAACCGAATCACCTGGCCCAAGAGGGTTGATGTTGCCACCCTCACACTCGTAGGTGGTTGGTAAAAGGGCCACACACTTTCTCTTTCAATCCCTGGAGATGGTGAGGCCCAGGGACTTCTTGGCATTCAACGCCATTCTGGCTTGAATAAGGGCTTCGGATAAAAGATGTAGTTTTTCTTGAAGCCGAGGGGACTTCTCTGCAAACAGAACTAGGTCATCATCCAATGGCTGTCGAGGTCATTCCCAACACTGGGCAGAGAAACTGTGATGATGTCCTCGACAACCATGATGAAAAAAAGCGGAGACAGAGGATCACCTTGCCGGACACCCTGACCACAAGTAGTAGTGATTCCTGCAAGTTGTACTGTGGACCGCTCATAAAGGTGCCAAAGGTACGACACCAAGGGAGATGGTAGACCAGCAGCTAGTGACACAAAACAGCGTGTTATGGGACATGGTACCTAATGCCTGGACAATATCCAGAAACAGCATCACAAAGACTCACGTTTCATATGGACCCTTTGAAGAATGGTGTGGAGAAGGGTATTGTGGAGACACCATGCCAAGATCTTATGAAAGGCACGGAGGATGGTAGAGGCAATCAAGATAGGGCGGTAATCTCCCGGAGCCGATGGATCGTCTGTCTTAGGCAGGATGGTCACCTTCAAACAGGCTAGATGTTCTGGCGGGTCCCCGGCAGCTAGCAGCAAGTTGTAATAAGCTGCTAGAGATGGCTGGTGCCAGGTCAAGAGATCAGCAGCAGGAATGCGATCCAAGCCCGGAGCGCTAGATGTCATACTCTTAAGCGCTGCAGTGACCTCAGATGGAGTAACTCTGTACAGGAGCGACCAATAAACAGATGTTGGTGTGGCTGCAGCCCTATTGTCGATTGCACTTGGAGTGTTGAATACTGTTGACCAGTAATTCTCCATGTCCGGCGGTAGCGGTTGAGATCCATGATACGCGTTCTTCCATTGCCCAGAGAAAACGGAGCATGCCGCACCTCACCTTCGGAGCTTGTAGAGCTGTTGAATGCTAGCATAATTGGCTCTACAGATGGAACGTTTGCTCCAGTGACGAGTCGTGCCTGTCAGACGGGGCTTCAATGGTCCCCATGTGTGGGGAAACCAGTGTTGGGCATGATCTTGAAGGAGGGCCCTGCCCCATGACTGGCTAATCTCCCGAGATAGTAGATCTTGGGCAATCTCACTCAATTCATCGGCCCCGTCTTGGCTTCTCTCAGATTCGGAGC
Source organism: Bungarus multicinctus (assembly GCA_023653725.1). Lineage (NCBI taxonomy): Eukaryota > Metazoa > Chordata > Lepidosauria > Squamata > Elapidae > Bungarus > Bungarus multicinctus. Next base: position 25,707,085 of record CM042834.1, read on the forward strand.
TGCCACTTCCAGGAGAGTGGTCATCCAGGTAGCTGCTGGGTCGGAGCCAGACGCTGATGTAGAGGCAGATAATGGTGCCAGCGGGTCTGGTCCAGAAACAGGGGTAGTCTTGGCTCCCACCTCTGGCAGAGGTTGGCAAACAGGCATGGGGTCAGATGGTGGGACCCACTTGATGGTCTGGAGGTACTTCTTGACAGCTTCCTGCGAACAGCTGGGGAAGTGCGGGAGCAGAAGTGTATAAAGTTCTTTCTTAAGCATCCCAGTCTTCCAGAGATGGTCAGAATGCCGACGCAGGGCTTCATCATCCTCCCGGGACCACATCAGGTGCTTGGTAGGAAGAGCGGCTACGTGTTCAATATTAACTTCAACAGGTTGACAATGTCAATGCATGCTCAGGCCCCGCTTGGTGGAAAACTGGCAGCCACAGAAGCATGCAAACACGGTATTCGGTGAACCAGTTTGGGGACATGTGACACTAGTGCGTCCATCTATACTGCTGGAGTCCTGAATTCTGGAGGGACCAGGACCCTTTTTCCTTATACGTTCTATAACCAGCAGTAAACCCCCTGCTAGGTGGTTGGCCCGACAGGGGGGTGGCCTGGGTCTTAGCACGGCCACAGGAGGGCATATAACCAGCCTGCACCTTTTCCAGCGGTCACCGCAAGGATGCACCCAGGCCATGTACCCATGAAAGAGAGTCATAGTTACTCCTGCTCCTCCTATGGGTTTCTTCCCTGATTCATTCTGTTCTCTGCTACATATTAGTCCAATGCTTTTCAACCTTGGCAACTTTAAGATGTATGGAGTTCAACTCCCAGAATTCCCCAGCCAGTATGGGAATGCTGGGAGTTGAAGTCCACACACTTCAAAGTTGCCACAGCTGAGAAAGGCTGAATTAGACCGAAAAGAGGTCAAAGACTCAATGGCTGGTCACACTACACATTAAATAACAAAATAGCCAAGACAGTACCCAGAGCCAATGTCAATATATTAAATAAACCATGATTAATTAAGATATTTACTATGATGTGTAACTCATAGCTGGATATGACCTTATCAGGATCATCAAATGTCCCAAAAGGGTTCAAAGATCAAAGTTCATGTAAGTACGAAGGTTACGTTCCCAAGCTGCAGCCTTGGCCTCCCTCCGGCGCGCCTCCCGTTTTCCCACTGTTGCTGCTCGTTCTTTTCTGGATTGTCGCTTCACAGGTTCCTCTACAGCGCAACGGTCATTAGGCCTGAAGTGGGTAACCTTGGGTTTGAGGTTACTGCCGAAGCCAAGGCCCTTTTGATCTCTCTTGAGGACAGTCTTAATAGGGAACTTGCGACCAGCACCATCTGGGCCCAGTCCAGTTTCTTTATCCCAGCCGCCTTTGACCATCAACTGGAAGCCCACGTTATTCTCAGGGATGCAGTACCGGGTGGAGGGCAACGGGTCACGTCGATTGAAAAGGTGGGCGGTGGAACGCTCGTGGAGAGCCACAGTGTCCTCGCTATAGTGGGCCTGGCACACTTCGCAGTATTTTCTCTCAGCCGGTAAACTGCAGAAAGAAGGGAAATGATTTGAAACAAGGCAAGCCACGTTTACACAAACTGTAACTTGAACCAAGCCGAAATATGATAATGAGAGATTGGAGCAGGGCTGTAAGTTTTTTTTTTAAAAAAAATAATTCTGAAATTCTATCTATGAACAGCATTACAGGACCATGGCAATCTTCTTCAAATTAACTTTGCTTAGCCTAGAAGACTCTGGTCTTTATTGGTAATAATTATACTGCCAATTCATAACATATTTCTATGATCTTTTTAGAATTGCCAACAGAAAGGGAGGGGGGAGTATTGGGCAGCTTGCTTTCCATAAATGTTTTCAAATATAATTTCTAGATGACCAAAGTTTCTGCCGTGCAAAATTCTAACTGCAGAGTATGATTGATGACTCTTAGCTATGGATGTGTCCCATTGGAGAATATGAATTACAATACATCCGGGGAGAAAACCAGGGTCAAGGGTGACAATGAATGATGAGTCTCAGAGTCAGCTACACCCAGACAGTGATGGCATGTTTACTCCTAATAAATCTTTAAGTTTTGGAAGTTCATGATTTAAATGGGGGAGACTCATGATTTAAATGGGGTAACTGCTGGAGCCTTGAAATACACAGCACAGCAAGAGTCATCCTTCAAAATAAATTCCAGGGGAGGAATTAAATATTACCTACTTTTATTTAGTCAAACACTGCCTCAAATTCAATAATAAAAATGTAATCTGCAATGTTATATTAGATGCAGCTGATGGTTACAGGAAGAGCTATATAGTCTTCTATCTGCTGGCATCCTGGAAGAACGACTTATGATTTGGAATATTCAGTGATTGGTCTTCATGGACCAAGTAACCTGAATTAGTTTAAAACAACCTTACACATATTTTGCATAATAAAATTTTCATATATGAACTTGTAGAAGTTACTGGTGTTTCAGGAGGAAGCAATAGAAGAAACAGATTTTCTAAAGGTCTGGATACAGTTGGTCACTGGTTATTTGAGTTATCTAAAACTGCTTACATTGTACTTGATCATTTTTTCCTGTGGCATATTTTATTTCTTTATTCACTTTATTTATTATTTATTTATTTATTTATTATTCAAACTTCTATACCTCTCCCTCTCCCAAAAAGGGACTCAGGGCGGTGTACAGCCTACTAAAAACAAGTAACATACATCTAGAGTAAATATAATTTAAATACAGTTTAAAAATATATTAAATAAACAAGTCCGGCTGTATCCCATCCAATTGAGAAATTTAGAGATTTAAAATCAGGGATTAATTAAAAATTAAAAATATAAAATTCAGCAATTAAAACCCAATTTAAATCTAAAACCCAAAAACCCATTACTGGGCCAGGCCGGCCTGTTTGAAAAATAGGGTTTTAACTGCGCGCCGGAAGGTCAGGATATCCGTCATGGCCCGTATCTCCGGGGGGAGATCGTTCCACAAGGAGGGAGCTCCCACAGAGAAAGCCCGCACTCTTGGGGCCGCCAGCCGACAACGATCAGGCGGCGGTACCCCAAGCAGGGCAACCCTGCGAGAGCATACTGGGCGGCGGGAGGTTGATGGCAGTAGGCGGTCCCGTAAGTACCCAGGTCCCGAGCCATGGAGCACTTTAAATACCATCAGTACCACCTTGAATCGAATCCGGAAGGCCACAGGAAGCCAGTGCAGCCTGCGGAGAAGCGGTGTTACGTGGGAGCTCCGAGGGGCACCCACGATCACCCGCGCGGCTGCATTCTGGACCAGCTGCAACCTCCGGAGACTCTTCAAGGGGAGCCCCATGTAGAGAGCATTGCAATAGTCCAAGCGGGAGATAACGAGGGCGGAAGTGACCGTGCGAAGTGCGCCCAGATCCAGAAAGGGCCGCAACTGGTGAATCAGACGAATCTGATAGAAAGCCCCCCTGGCGACGGCTGCAATATGTTCTTCCAAGGACAGCCGTACATCCAGGAGGACACCCAGATTGCGCGCCCTTTCCACGGGGGTCAAAACCTCTCCCCCCACGGCCAGCGAAGGAACAAGCTGGCTGTATCTGGGCGCAGGAAACCACAGCCACTCGGTTTTGGTCGGGTTGAGACGAAGCCTGTTACGACCCATCCAACTCCGCACGGCCTCCAGGCACCGGGTCATCACTTCGACGGCTTCGTTGGGGTGGCCCGGGGTGGAGATGTACAGCTGAGTATCATCAGCATACTGATGGAACTCCACCCCGAAGCCACGGATGATCTCACCCAGCGGCTTCACATAAATGTTGAACAGCAGGGGCGAGAGCACCGACCCCTGAGGCACCCCACACAGTAGGGGCCTCGGGGCCGATCTCTGCCCCCCTGTCAACACAAATTGCGAACGGTCGGAGAGGAAGGAGGTGAACCACCGCAACACGGTGCCTCCCACCCCCAACCCCTCCAACCGCCGCAATAAGATACTGTGGTCGACAGTATCAAAAGCCGCTGAGAGATCCAACAGGACCAGGACAGAGGAACAACCCCTGTCCCGAGCCCTCCAGAGATCATCCACCAACGTGACCAACGCCGTCTCCGTGCTGTGCCCGGGCCTGAAACCCGATTAGAGGGGGTCGAGATAACTCGCTTCATCCAGGTACTGCGGGAGCTGACGTGCCACCACACTCTCAACAACCTTCGCAACAAAGCGAAGGTTGGAGACTGGACGATAATTTGATAACAATGCTGGGTCCAGGGACGGTTTCTTGAGGAGGGGCCGCACCACCGCCTCTTTCAAGGCAGCGGGTAACAGCCCCTCTCTCAAGGAAGTGTTTATAATACCCTGGAACCAGCCTCGTGTCACCTCCCGAGTGGCCAAAATCAGCCAGGAGGGGCACGGGTCCAACAAACAAGTGGTGGCATTAAGCCCCCCCAGTATCCTGTCCACATCCTCCAAGGTAACAGGATCAAACTCAACCCAATTGACCTCACCGATATCCACCTCCGCCCCCCCGCCCGGAGATGCCCAGTCGGAGTCCAGCTCATCCCGGATCTGAGCGATTTTGTCCTGCAGAAACCTAGAAAACTCCTCAGCCCGCCCCTGCAAGCAATCCTCCTGCGCTCCCACCTCCAAAAGGGAGCGGGTCACCCTAAACAGGGCGGCTGGGTGGTTTTCCGCGGACGCAATAAGGGTGGAGAGGTAAGACCTCCTCGCCATCCTTATCGCCACTAAGTACGTCTTAATATAAGATCGTAGTAGTGTTCGGTCAGACCCAGAGCGGCTAGCCCTCCAACTACTCTCTAGGCGTCTTTTCCGGCGCTTCATCTCCCTTAGCTCCTCAGAAAACCAAGGAGCCACTTGGGATCGGCCGCAAGGGCACGACCCGGTCAAGGGCCCCAGCAGCCACCCTATCCCAGGTGGCGACCAAGCCCTCAACCGAGTCGTGTGTGTGAGCTTCGGGAAATGGCCCAAGCTCCGTCAGGAACCTATCTGGGTCCATCAGGCACCTGGGGCAGTACCATTTTAGCGGTCCCGCCTCCCTGTGGCCAGGGGGTGCGGAACGGAAGTCGAGCTTCAGGAGCGAGTGATCAGTCCATGACAGGGGTTCTACAACTACGTCCCCTACACCCAGATCACTCTGCCACTGATCAGAGACAAAAACCAAATCCAGGGTGTGACCTCCCACGTGAGTAGGCTCCCGAATTAACTGGGTCAGGCCCATGGCTGTCATGGAAGCCATGAACTCCTGAGCAGTCCCCGAGGCACCGCCGGCAGAAGGCAGGTTGAAATCCCCCATGACCATAAGCCTGGGGGTCTCAACCGCCACGCCAGCTATGACCTCAAGGAGCTCAAGCAGGGCCGATGCCGCATAGCAGGGAGCCAGGTATGCAACCAACAGGCCCACCTGTATCCTGGGACCGAACTTCACGAAAAGGAACTCACACCCGGTCGTCTGAGAAACAGTGGATTCCCTCGGACACAGATCCTCCTTAATAACCACCGCAAACCCCCCCTCCCCTCCCCTGGGCCCTCGGCCGATGAAAAATCCGAAACCCGTCTGGGCACATCTCCACCAGAGGGACTCCCCCCTCTTGGCCCAGCCAGGTCTCGGTAATACCCACCAGGTCCGCACCCCCCTCACAAATCAAATCATGAATGAGAGGGGCCTTATTAATAACGGACCTGGCGTTACATAACATCAGCCGAAGGCCCAGGGCCCGATCGCTCAGACCCCCTGGGGAACGGGACATAACAAGGGGGTCGGAGCGCGCCACAGCAGACAAACAGCGGGGATGCGCTCCCAATACAAAATATGGCCCCCTATAACCGCCAAATCTGTCTCTCCCGCTCACCGTACTAATAGCTTTAATTTCACCCTCCCCGGTAAAGCCCCCCATCCTTAATACAGCCCCATCCGGACCCCGACTCTCCCGGCCACGCTCAACCCGCAGCCTGGTCCCAGCCCCACGCGAGTTGTCCCCCAACCCCCGCCCGGACACTCCTAACCCCTTTAAAAATCTAGCTAAAAATTTTAAACAACCCTCCCTCCCACGCTTCCTACGACCCCACCATCTCTCCGGATCCCAAGATCCGTCCTTGAGATAAGCCTTAGAGAGGTTAAAGGGCCATTCCTGAGAAAGGGTGACATATCTCAGGGCCCATAGATCTTCTGTAGAGTATGATAGTGTCTTTATTTAAATTTATTGGCCACCCAACTCCAGAGGACTCTGGGCAGCATCGAAAATAAAAATAAAAAAGTAAATAAAGCAAGAAACATTAAATCAACAAGCATTAGAAAGCAGCATATGTCTAAGTGCTATTGCTATAATACCAATATTAAGGCCTGAAGAGAAGAAAAACTGTTCATGGCATAGAATGGATTTAATGGACTTTGCTTTGCTCTACCTGTAGCCATTAGTGCAATAACTAAAAATCAATATTAGAGTAAACTTTTTAAAATTTGGACAATTTTTTACTTGCTTTTGGCCTACCTCAGTGGCCAAAATGTTGCATAGCAACATTCAGAAGCAAATGCGCTCAAGAACATGAACTCAGAAACAGAAGAACTCACCTAGAGGATTCATTCTTCACCCGAGGCCTTTCGCTCTCCCGAAGGATGCTGACCACTTCTCTGTGTCCAGCTTCTTCAGCCAGATCCATAGCATCCCGGCCTTTTGATTCACAAACTCCCACCCAAGCCGCCTCATGCCTCAAAAGATAACGCACTGCTTCTTCTCGCCCAGCATAGGCTGCACACATGATGGCTGTCCAATAAAACCCATCTTTATAATTGACATCACACCCTTCCTTTTCCACAAGCTTTCGGAGAGCCTTCACGTTGCCATCTTGAGCGGCTTTCAAGAGCTGATTCCCTTTGCGGGTGTCGGTTTGTTCTGGGCAACTCGGGGTGCAAGGAGACACCTGCGCTGGCCGACGGAGTACACGAACTACCCTTGGTTTCCTCGGCGACGCACTTTTAGAACTACTTGTAAGTGCCAGGCTCTCATAAAAGTTACGCACTGCTTCACCAGATAAGTTCTCTTCTACTTGGATGGTGGTGCAAGAACTTCTGGGTTTTTTCTGAATGTGTCCATCTCTCCAAAGATCCGATTCTTCTCGGGCACGAGTGAAGGTGATCAGTTGTTCACCGTGGTTCATGTTGAAGCAGAATTGTTCTTGGCTGAAAAGCTATAATCCCCAAACGGCTGAAAGAGAAAAACAAGACATTTACATAAAACACCAATTATTTACCGTAGACAAATATGTACTATCCTTACACATTTTGTAGCAGTGCACAATGTGGCATCAAGCACAGAAACATCTTGGAAGATTGGGTTCTTTATTTCTCTCATTAAAATGTAAGACTCTAGCTATTGCGGTTAGCTGGATTGGGTGAGAATTCAAACACAACATTTCTACCGCATAGGGATTATTATAGTCTGTACTGATCAATTTCAACAATTATGCAAGAAAACTAAACATTTAATTTCTCTGATCCTTTTCTGGATCTCCAAACAGGTAACATCCAGAAGAGGGTTCACGCACTACTTTAGAGGACTAGACACGCATGAAGTAAGTAAATAAAACTCAGAAAAGAACCTCGTCTGTTATTTTGCCATCCCTAACTTTGTTTTTATTGACCTGTTTTTTCTCTCTTAAATCACGGGGGTCAATATTATTATTAGTAATGTTAACACTAATATCAAGATGGGGTCAATAATATTAATCATTTATTTAGTTATTGAATTTATATTGCCGCCTATTCGCCCATGGTGACTCGAGGTGGCTTACAGAATGTAAAACCATATTTAAAACAAAACAAAACAACAATTAAAACTAACAAAAGGAATCAAATAAATTAATAAAGTACAATAGAACATCATTCGGAAAAAAAATAAAGAAATCACCTCCAACTCCCACCCCCTGCCCTGACGACAGCTGATCACACGAATGTGTCTGAACTGCACCATTTTGTTAAAAGGCAGGGATGTCAAATCTTGGCCATTTTAAGATGTGGACTTCAACTCCCAGAATTCCCCAACCAGCACGGCTGACTGGGGAATTCTGGGAGTTGAAGTCCACAGGTTTTAAAATGGCCAAGATTTGACATCCCTGCCCTAGAGCAATGTTTCTCAACCTTAGTATAATTTTAACACACGTGGACCAATTCTCTGAATTCTCCAGACATATTTTAAGTTATCAAAAAGTTAAGAAATAGGCTAGAGAAAAAAATTAATTGCAACCCCCCCCCCCGCCTTCAATAGTAAAAGGTAATATTTTCTACACCATATATTTTCTACACCTTTTCTTGCACACCAGGAAGTGTTAGCCATAGTTACGAAAAGTGGAAAAATCAAACAGATTCCGCATTATTACCCTGGTGAATCTGACAAATTTTATTGGAGGAAAAAAACTTGTCTCTAACCCTGAAGTTTACAGCTGCGTGTCCCTTTAACTGTGTATCTCTAAAGGTTTCTAACACGCGACTCCCGGAGGGGATTTTTTTTCAAACGGAAGTGTCCGTTCGGTTGCCTAGCAACGCGCAGGAACGCTACGCAGGCGCGGCGGAGACTCAACTATACACGCAAGCTCGACTTATCCTCCAGCACTTTTTGAAAGGGGGTGGGTGGATTAAAAGCACAGAGTAATACAAAGAGTACGAATGTACAGAGCCTTCCACATTGCAGAGGAAAGGGTTTGAAATAGCGGAGGTAAGGAATCCTTGGGAGCCCTTGACGTTGTGAGGCATGCGCAGTGGTCATGCGTGCTCTCCATGCGCATGCTCACTTTGGCCCGCAAAAGGTCCTTCTTTTTCCCGCCTTTTCCCGACAGACCTCTTTTTGAAGGTTTTCCTTAATTTGCACCCTTAGGCCCAATACTACGCCTTCTTTTCAAGCATAGCCTTTCTAAATGGATGTTTTAAGAGAGCAATTGCTCTAAAAAGTCGACACCTTTCACTTGTAAGAAAATAGATTTCCAGAAGTTTTAAAGCTTGTTTACTGGCTGCATTATTCCTCAGTTAACAGATTTTATGGAAAAAATAAAAGGGGAAATCAGAAAAAGAAATGAATCTGATAAAAATTCATGAGGATTTTTTTAAAGAAATTGTTTATAGCCTTGATTTACAAAGGAAAATTCAACAGCAAAAGCCCAAAAGATAGACAAAGTGACATATTTTTGAAATAAAGCACTGTTCTATATAACAATAATAAAAGATATGTAACCACTGTAACCACAAGCCACAATTGGTTACTAATGTTTTGAATCTATTTTTAAAAAAGTCCTGTCAAAAGCTAAAATCCAGAACCGAGTATTACAATTTTTAATTTCCTGATTTTCAGGACAAGGAGTCCAGGCAACTTTCAATATAAGCAATTTAAAATAAAAATACAATACACCATATGTCGCTTGCGTATCTAGAATCCATCTCAGAGGGCAGTTGGTTAAAGAAAAATGCCCCAAGTAACCCAAACATTACTTATATGTGATGATTGTACTTTACTGTACATATTGATGGATATTTTCCTCATTTTTCCATCACACAGGCATGGCTAATTGATACAGAAACCATGACAGCCATTTTGAGAACAACTACCGCAGACAGGATGAGCCGGCGAAGCAGCACCAGCATCCGGGATGGTAACTTATTGGGGAAGGGAGGTCAGGACTGAAATCAGGGAAGTGGATTTGCTTCCTTCTTACATAGTCTTTGAATTAAAAGTGGGACAACTCTGATTTTTGTTATCCCTCTTAGCTACTGTATTCAAACCTAATAATGGTTTGTGAATTCAATAAAGGAGGATATTTGTAGCTCAGAGTTGATGAGGGGTCCTTGGTGCTCTCTGAGCTTGCTTGTTTTCTTGCAGACATTTCATTACCCAACTAGGTAACATCATCAGTGCTAGTAAGGAGTGCAGTTTGCTGCCAGTTTACATTTTATTCTAGAATATAAACTGACAGCAAACCGCACTTTTTATTAGCACTGATGAGGTTACCCAGTTTGGGTAAAGATGCTTCTGCAAGAAAACAAGCAAACTCAAGTTTGTGATTTAACAGATAACAGATAATCAGAGTTGGAAGGGACCTGGTAGGTCATCTAGTCCAACCCCCCCCCCCCCCGCCCAAGTAGGAGACCCTATACCATTTCTGATAGATGGGAGTCCAATCTCTTCTTGAAAGTCTCAAGTGATAGCGCTCCCACAATTTCTGAGGGCAAGCTGTTCCATTGGTTGATTGTTCTCATTTATTTCCAGGTTGAATCACTCCTTGTTCAGTTTCCATCCATTATTCCTTGTCTGGCCTACAGGTGCTTTAGAAAATAGCTTGATCCCTTCCTCTCTGTGACAGCCCTTCAAATATTGGAAGACTGCTATGTCTTCCCTGGTAATTTGCTTAATTTGTACTGTAGGGGAGGGAGTACTGGATTTAATTCAAGGCCCCATAATTAAAGGACTGCTCATTCAAGCATGGTATCCTTTTATGGACCACTTCTGTTTTGGTCTGCATAGATATGATATTGATGACAGAATCATGGTTAAAAAGGAATGTGCAAGGAAACGGAAATAAGCTGCAGTGGGAGCTAGCACTGCAATATTTGCTTGTTTTGTAAAATAGTGTTGACCCTTCAAAAGCTGTTTTTAAAAACAGCACGCCCTGGCTTGCATCTCTATCACATTACACTTTTTCTGTCACATTTTTGGAACTAGGCAATATGGGTAGTCCTTTCATTTAGTGATTGTTCAAAGTTACAACAGCACTAAAAATATGACTTATGACCACTTTCACACTTATGAGTATTGCATTATCCCCACGGTCACATGTTCAAAATTCAGACACTTGGCAACTGGCTCATATTTAAGACGGTTGCAGAGTCCCACGATCCTCTTTTGTGACCTTCTGACAAAGTCAGTGGGGAAGCCAGATTCATTTAACAACTGTAACAAGAAAGGGCGTAAACTGGGGCAGATCTCACTTAATTGTCTCGCTTAGCCACAGAAATTTTGGACTCAATTTAGTCATAAGTTGAGGACTACCTGTAGCCTACACTCATTGCTACTTATCACTTTCACTAATCTTGATATAACACCGAAGTATTACAATGTACCTCCTTTTTTTGTTCATTTATGTAATATGGTGGGTAATGGGAGGAGTATTCAATTGTATTTGGCTACCAGTGGGCACCCATCACCTCACAAATCCTGCCATAGGCCCTCATCATAGCTGGGAGAGTTGAGGGAAGAATGCCAGGAGCCTAAACCACAATATAGGATCCCCTCAGGATTACCAGATGCGTCAAGGGGATCCCTGCTGATCAGCTAAAGCTGCCAAGGCGCTTATATTCAAGAGAAGTGATGTAAGAAGTCCTGGAGGCAGATGAACAATTTAGTGACAACTGAATTGACCAACAACCAAAATAACATCTCTGTACACGAATGTCAGCAAATGGGGTACGGGTAATCCTCGATTTACCACCATTCATTTAGTGACCGAAGCTACAACAGCACTGGAAAAAAAGTGACTTATGACTGTTTTTTCACACTTACAACCACTGCTGTATCCTCATGGTCACATGATCAAAATCCAGACTCTTGGCAACTGGCTCATATTTATGACCGTTGCAGTGTCCCAAGGAGTCACCTTCTGACAAGCAAAGTCAATGGGGGAAACCAGATTCGCTTATAACAACCATGCGACTACCTTAACAACTGCAGTAATTCACTTAACAACTGTGTCAAGAAATGTCCTAACCAGACAATGTCTCTTAATGTCTCACTTAGTAACAGAAATTCTGGGCTCAATTGTGATTTTAAGTTGATGACTACCCGAATCCAGATCTGACTCTATTTTTGGTACAAGGGCTCAGTTGTAACACCAAAGACTTGACCAAGGGTTGACTATGAAACAGGTCACGAACTGCTCATATACAAGTACAGAAAGGCATCCACTTTCCACGATCTTGTGCACACAAGTATCGTTTTCAAGAAAAACATCAAGAATCGCTTTGAAGATCCCAAAACTCATTGACGGGAAACTAGAGGAACAGTGGAATGAAATAAAAGATGTTCAGGAGGAATGTGAAGAGAGAGGCTGCCAAAGATCAAGAATTAGGGAAAGGAAGCCAAAACACGGACAATTGCCAGCCTTAGCAATGACAATGAAGGCAATGAAATGATACCTTGCTACGTCGTCATTCAGTTTACACCCGTGTAAATCAGCGCGAACAGGGATCGGATCGGACAAATAGAAAAGAAACGATAAAGCCTCTATGCTTCTGGTCCCGCCCTGATATTTGTAAAAGGGTTGGAAAAGTACATTGAATTGTACTTTCGAACCGATCGCTTCCTCGCTCACGAATGACAATCCAGCCTGAAGATCTAAACCACCCCTTTCCTTCCCTGGGTAAATCCGGGTTACCATTCCCGAAAAGGTTATGGTACGCTTACCTCCTCCAAGCGAGTTTCGATCAAACATTCATGTTGTTGTTCTGCAAGTCCGGGTGGCTCATTATAAAAGCACAGCATTATTTGCGCTGCATTTAGTTCGTTGCGCACAGCACATTATCATGCAAATCCCCCCCCATCCCCACCCCAATCACCGTGAGGTTTCTCAAGAAGAGTACTTCGCTTACAAATGGGTTCTGGGGAAAACAGCTGCGATTGAAAGGAAGTTAGGACTAACTCCTCACCCTCCCCACGCACCAGCGTCCATTTCCTTCCCCGTTGCACTCTGGGACTGGTAGTTTCCCGGTTCCTGTTCGTCCGTTCTCTCCTTATTCCGAAGTACTGCAATCCCGTGATGCCGCTTCATCGGCGACTGTAGCGCGTGCGCCGTTGAAGCTGACAAGAGGCCTTACTGGTCCAAAGCTTGTTTGCACCCCGCGTCCCTCTCCTTGAGGCAGTCGTGCCTTTTGGGGTGAGTTATTGGGCTGTAGATTTTGGGAGGTGTTGGCCAGAAACATAGTGGGGAGGCATGGCCAAGTAATGGCGTTCTCCAGTTAAAATTCAGGGAAGAGCGGAGGTGGAGGCGAGGGCAGCAGTGAAAATGCGTGCCGGGCGCTAAAAAGAAAAAAAAAAAAAACGAAAAAAAGGAAGGAAGAGAGTCGATTGCATGTTTCTTGCGAAATGGTGCAGTAACGTGGAGATATTACTACTGTGAAAAAAAGCATTTTTTTCCAGTGATGTCGGAAGTGGGTTTCTATTTGCAAAGAAGAAACAGCTTATGGGATTCTTGTGTAGCATTGGTTCCCATGCACAGATGCAAGACGGTAGTTTATCGGCCAGCGTAAAGCAAGGGTTGGGGAACATGAGCTGAAAAATCCTATGTCGTGTAGAGAGTTTTTCCTCAAAGAATTTATTTGCGAGTGATCGCTGTTAACGCTGAGGATGCTTTTGTCCCTCTCTTTCTCTTAGAGGACGGGAAGATGAGTAGCTCTGAGGAGGTATCTTGGATTTCCTGGTTTTGTGGTTTGCGTGGCAATGAGTTCTTCTGTGAGGTGAGTTGGGAAGCATTGTCCACTAAATGTATATGTGGACATATTCATTGGGGGCTGGAAATTAGCAGTGTCCCTTTTTAAAAAAAAAAGATTTGATTTGAACAACATATTGAGAGATGATAGAGGGTTTTAAATAAATAGGAGCTGCAGGCAATTTCAGAAATGTGTTAACTTGGGTCTTAATGTACCTTGAGAAAGTAAAGTACAGACATTTGAGATGTCAAGATCAATTGATCCTGGTTTCTATTTGTTTTCAGGTGGATGAAGACTACATCCAAGACAAGTTCAATTTAACTGGCCTCAATGAACAAGTTCCCCACTATCGCCAGGCTTTGGATATGATCCTTGATTTAGAACCAGGTGGGAAACGATCTAAATCTGTTTGTATTATCGATTATTTGACATTATAGAGACTGAGGGGCCCTTGGTGCTCTCTGAGCTTGCTTGTTTTCTTGTAGATGGTTCATTATCCTTAAAGTAACATCAGTGCTAATAAGGGGTGCTGTTTACTGTCAGTTTATATTCTGGTATTACAGGGACTTTTGAAAACATGATTAGCGGGTTGTAACCTCTTGACCCTGCTATGCCTCCCTGCTTGATGTTGACACACATGTTGGCAACATGCAGTAGCCATTACTCAGAAGACAGAAACTAATCAGGGCTCATTGGATATGTCACTGGAAACTCTTCATATGTATCTAGCCAGGATCAGAAACATGAATTGTCACAGGTTGATCATATGGGAAGCTTTTGCTAACCAAGGTAGAAAATATTGGGATTCATAATCTTCAGCCATCCTTTTTCTTTTCAATTTTTCAAAATAGGTGGTCCTTGATTTACAACCAGAATTGAGCCCTAACGAGAGGTGGGTTTCTACCGGTTCTGTCCACCTCTGTAGAACCGGTAGCTCTGAACCAGTTCTATGTCTGCTGATGTTTTTGCCCACCTGCCCACCTGGGCTCTTACCTGACCTTTATTTCCTGATTTTTTCAACTTCAGCTGCTGTGCGAGGCACAGCTGCAGTTAGAAAAGCATGAAAAGAGGGCTTTTTGAAAGGCTGCTTCTCTGCATGCAGCATGCTGATGATGATTTACTGACGCGCGCCGCAGTGTGCAGGGAAGCACATTGTAAATCACCGAACCTCGTAAATGACCGAACTGGTAGTTAACCCTGTTGGATCCCACCCCTGGCCCTAACCTTCCATTGATAAGGAAAGCACTTAAATGAGCTGTGCTTGTTTTACAATCTTTTTGCCACAGTCAAATCATTGTAGTTAGGTGAATCAATGCGGTCATTAAGCAAATCTTGCTTCCCCCATTGACTTTTCTAGTTTGAAGCTGGCTGGGAAGGTTACAAATAGTAATTGCATGACCCCAAAACAGTGCAACTGTCCTAAATACTTGCCAGTCACTTGAATTTTGATCACATGACCATGGGGATGCTACAAGGGTCATTAAGTGTGAAAACTGGTCATAACTCCCTTTTTTCCCTGTCGTTATAATTTTCACTAAACAAATAGTTGTAATTTGAGTATTACTTGTACAACATTTGGATTTCTATCTTGTTTCACTATCTGTCACCAGAATCACTCTCTGAAAACAAAACAGAAATGAGTGCAAATTTGGTGCACAAGGGTCCGGGTCAGAAAGCCAATAAAAGGAAATTTAATTTTAAAATGGGATGGATTCAATTTAAAGGTTTTGGAGGAAAATATTCCAGTTTTGGAAGATGCAGTTGGTCAGCATGATGGAATGCTGTTGACTGCTTCCTTCTAGGCCTTCATCTTTTCTTCCTCCCAGTCACATGACTGATAGCAGAGCGTTTGTAGCCTGGGCTCCATGTCAAAGTGGACATGTACAGATGCAGTATGTGGAGAAAACAGAAAACTATGGCAACAGCTGGCAAAGGGTTTGGAAAGGATTCCAGGAGCCATACTTTGCGTTCTTTTTCCTGTTTCATGTCATAAGAATAGAAGCCACAGGTTATACAATATGCTATTACTAACCACCATATCCCTTTGTTCAATTGTCTTCATAAATATTAATTCTCTGAGGGCCTGGTAATCTAAAATGAATCCTGATTTAGTTCCCATAAGCAGGATTTTTTTAATTTTCCAGTTTTCTATTAAAATTCTGCAGGGCACTCTAAATATAAAATATTATCTCTTGTTTTCCTCTCTTGTTTTTTGCCTTCAAATAAGTCTTGATGCTGGCAACTATATTGACAATTTCTTGCAGTTTTCTTGGCAACGTTTCTGGTATTGGTTTGCCATTGCCTTCTTTCTAGGGCTAAGAGGAAAGGCCTGACACTAAGTCACCAAACCATTTTGTGCTTAAGTTAGAACTCACACTCCCCTAGTTTCTAGCCAAGTGCCTTTAAGAGCTCTCTCTCTCTCACTGATCTTAATGTGTATAAAAATAAAGGCTTGCCAAGAATAACAGCAAGAATGTAAAAGGAGTAGGATATTACACTTGATCTTCGCCAAAAGGCCGAGAAGTGAGTAGGAGAAATACATACTTAAAAATATGTTGATTTGAAACATCTGAGAAATGATGTGGACAGCTATGTTTGAGAAATAGATAACAGTAATTTATAAGTTTCTGTTCTTAATTTGTTAAAATAAACCAATCAAAATATTTTGCTAATTGTATTACCTTGTGAATTACAATTTAGTGTGGCAGGAATAGAGTGGAAGACAATATTTAAGAAAATACTGGCTAAGTAAAGGTATAACAGTAGAAGTGAGCTAACAATGTGGAATCAATATCTGATAATGCTTCAGTAGGAAAGTACAACTTTCTCCCTCTTTGTCAATGTCACAGTGCATTGCAGCAGAGCACTTCCTTCCCTTTCTCTTGCAGATGAAGAGCTGGAGGATAATCCTAACCAGAGTGACTTGATCGAACAGGCAGCTGAAATGCTCTATGGACTTATTCATGCCCGCTATATCCTCACAAACCGTGGTATTGCCCAGATGGTAATTATCCATGCTATTTAGTAAGCGGGTACTCTATACAATCTTTTTTTTAACATTGCTGAACAGAGGTTCCCAATCAAAGATTATAAAACCTAAAAGGGAGTATAATTTTAATGTATACTTCAGATTCATCTAACTCAATCTTTCTGGCTTTGTGGGGGAGGAGGGGAGAGAGGGGATGGTTCTGCGTGAGCGGTGGGTGAGTGTGCGCATTTATGCAGCTCCGTTTGCACAAATGACTGGCACCCGCACCTGCCGCTTGCACTAATGGAGCTTTGCACATACACATGTTCACCTGCCACTTCTGGGGGTTGGGGATCCCTGATCTAGACAATTGAGTTAATTGGCAAGTGCAAGTCTCCTTAAAGTTTTTCCTTACAGATTTCTCTGCCCTGAGCCAGCAAATCAATTCCTTTCCAATTTATGGGAAGATTGTGTTTTCTATACTTTTTTCTCTTTCTCTATTTCTAGCTTGAGAAATACCAGCAGGGAGACTTCGGATACTGCCCTCGAGTTTATTGTGAGAATCAGCCTATGCTGCCCATTGGTAAGTATATTACACTATGGAAGAAATGATTCGGAGCTAATGTAAGGGGTCTATTTTATAGGAGGAGATGAAGAAAAAAAAAACCTGGGCTATAGAATCAGGGTGATATAGTGGGCAGATTCAATCATAGGATGCTTTCAGTTCAGGCTCTTTTAGAACTAAATTCTTGAATCGTCCATTTTGGAAACCTGCAAACTGTAGATCTGGGGACTATGGATGGAAGTCAGGTCGGTAAGTCTGTTCCAGAAGTCGTATCAAGTAACTTCTTTAAACTAATTTAATTTCTGAATTCGATCTTACTGTGCTTTGTCTTCACTGCTAGGTTTATCCGATATCCCAGGGGAAGCTATGGTCAAACTGTACTGCCCCAAATGTATGGATGTCTATACTCCCAAATCTTCCCGCCATCATCACACAGATGGTGCCTATTTTGGAACTGGTTTTCCTCACATGTTATTCATGGTGCATCCTGAATATCGGCCGAAGCGACCAGCCAATCAGTTTGTGCCCAGGTAAGGCGCCATCAAATGTATAACAGAATATACTGAATAAGAGTTTGGTCACCTCTAATATTATTGCTGTCACTCAAAAAGAGAAAGAAAGGATGTAGTTGTTCCCTAAATGAATGAAGGATCATTTCAATATTATTAAGGGTAGAGTTGCACTAGAGACTTCTCAGACAAAAGTGGATATCTCTGTGCTGCCGAAAAAGAAGACTTGAAAACAGTTCTGGTTTTTGTGTTGTCAGTGTTTATTTGCAACTGATCTCGGAGGTCATAAATTTCAATACTAGCCAGAGCCTGGGATGTTATTGTTATGGTTGTTTTCAGAAACTCAGTGAATGTTGAAACATAGCGATGTTAAGCAATAGTGTTAGGCTCTCTATATGTGCTGCTTCCCAATATTGTGCTCAAGAAGAGGTGCACTTCAGATCATTGCTAAATGTGATGAAACAATGGAATGGAAATACAGGGTTAAAAAGACACTTCCCTATAAAGAAGGCAGGCAGGCAGGCCAGAAGCGAATAGATAGACATGGAGTGTAAGAGAAGCAGAAGCAGTTGACAATGTGATCAAAGTTAAAAGAGAGGAAGGAAATGGAAAGAAGGAGTATGTGAGCCATGGTGGCGCACTGGTTAGAGTGCAGTACTACAGACTATTTCTGCTGCCTGCTGGCTGCCTGCAATTTGGCAGTTCAAATCTCACCAGGCTCAAGGTTGATTTATCCTTTCATCCTTCCAAGGTTGGTAAAATGAGGACCCAAAATCGTTGGGGACAATGTGCTGACTCTATAAATCGCTTAGAGAGGGCTGTAAAGCACTGTGAAGCGGTATATATGTCTAAGTGCTATTGCTCTATATAAAACAAAGGCAGATACTGGTAGTTCTTACTACCATTTAAATAATTCTGTAAAAAATAATGGAAATACATTCTGTAACATACAGAAGAGTATGCTTTTTTTAGATCAAATTTTAACTGCTTATAAACAACTGATTCTCTGAATAAATGAGGTATGATAACATAATAACAATTCTCTTCCTACTCCAAATCCAGTTTGAGATACTATGCTGCCAGAAAAAGAGAAGAATCTCAGTAGAGAAACTTATCATTATGGGGCAATCTTTTAAAGTGTATATATTTTTTCTTAAAAATAAACCTGGAAAACCACTATATCTGGGAGTGTTATCTTTTGAGAAGTGTAATAAGACTATCCAGAGAAATTATTTTCTTCTAAATCACACTCTGTGGAAACCCTGATTTTACTGTGCTTTTCGTATCCTTAGGAAGTTAAGTAAACTTAAGCCAAAGTTACTTTGCTGAAAGCTGTAAGTATAGCATTGGGCCGATTCCCACTTCTATCAAATTTCAAAGTTAAAAAACAATCTAAGATTTCTTGAACTGAACCAAGTAGTCATATTGAAATCTGACAAAGTCTTTGTATACTTTAACTGAAATATAGGTTGGTTATTTGGGCAAGACTTTTACAACTTCCTTCCCATCCCACTTTAACTCTTTTATTTCTTTCAGACTTTATGGATTCAAGATCCATCCTATGGCTTATCAGCTGCAGCTTCAGGCCGCCAGCAATTTCAAGAGCCCGGTCAAAACTATCCGTTGATTTTCTGTATCCAGGTGCCCAGGATCCTTCCCTGAAAACTTCCTTTACTCCATTCAGGGCTGCTCATACTTTGATTTTTGGTGAAGTCCCTATGGACTGTTTGTCACTTTTGGCCTGGTTTTTAGTCTCATTTCTGGTGCGTGGTTAAAATGAATAATAAAACAATTTCTGTTAATTCCCAGAAACAAAGACTGACAGATACATTCAGTAGCCAACTTGAATGTCATAATTTTGTGGGGGCTTTTTTTTTCTTTTTTAAAAATAAAAAAAAATTAAAAATCTAAAAAGTGAGAATTAAGGGTCCTTTTTTTGTCCCAAGAGAAAGGACTAAATTTTGGCAAGGTGTGCTATAGAATAAAGTAAAGTATTAAACAGAAAAAAATAGATATAATTATACCAGAAAAATAAACCCAAAAACACTGAATTAATTTGGTAGAGTCCGAGATTGTAAATTGTAAATATAAGCTACCACTCATGCATATTTACTTCACAATAATTGTCCACTTGAGTATGTTTATAAGGAGTGAAGGAAGATGAATCATTTGCATAAGTAGAGTTTTAAATAAATAATTTTGATTGAGTTACAATTATATTCAAATAACTTTACTGTAGTCATTCATCAGCAGAAAGGAATGCGGTGGCTCATGTGGTTAGGATGCTGGGTTGGAGGTTGGCAAACCTACTTTTGAGACCTGAGTGCTGCTGTGCAGGCAGAGTGAGCCCTCGTCATTTACTCCAGCTCCTTGACGGGGACGTGAAAGAAGCAACACACACCCCCCCCCACTGGCTAATCCTTTCAACCCAGAAGCACCTTAACAAACAGAAGGACCAGAAGAAAGAGTTATATAATATTAACTTGGAAGGAAAAGATCGAAGTGACAAGAAGTTCTGCGTCCTAGACACTGTGTGAATTGCCCTGAGGGAAAGGAGAATTAGAAATATTTAGTAAGAGTATTTAGCACAGGACATCATCATTTATATGCCCAATCTATTTTGATTTATGAGCTGTTGATATATTAAAGATAAGTTGGATTTCCTGTCAAATTATTAACAGGTTAATTATATATACCTCTAAGCCTACTGTTCCTCACTAACGTATCTGAGCGAGCACTATGCTTTAGATTAGCTCTGCATACTTTTGTACAATAGGAAATTCAGTGGCCTACAATGCTTTTGCTTTATCCATGTTCTGCAACGGTGCTGTTGCTATCACATCTATTGTTGCTGACTGTGCTTTGCCTAATTCATGGTGACTGGTGGCTTAGAGAAGTAAAACCTCAAATACAAAAACCAACAAACTCCCATTTCTCCAGTGACAATTTTTTTTTGCAGAAGGTTGTTATATGTTTTAGCCAGGTGACTTCAACCGGGTGCTAAGGCATTAGATCTTTTCTTCTCCCCTCCAAATCCATAGAACTGTTGCTTTTGGCAATTGCTCTACCTTTTCTCTTCCCAAGTTTCTCTCATGTTTTCCCAAAGTGAGGGATTTTGCCACGTAGGGTGATTTCAGATTATCTTAATTCCTGCAAACCAGGTTTATTCAAGGAAGAGGCCATTCTCCACTTCGGGATTGCTGAAAGAAGGAATTGCTGGAGTTTAAGAGAAATGAAGGGTGCAGCAATGCTTCAAATAAACAAGGATGCATATGGACTACATCTCTTTCTCTCTATAGCCAGCAATATGCTTACCAGTTTTTATATTGCCTGGGCAAAAAGGAATATGTAGGGAATCACTTCCAAAATTGTTCATGCCCATATAATTAAAATCCCATTTACTAAGCCTCAGTGATTCAGCAGATAAATACGAATGGGTTATTTATAGTTTAAATCTGCAAATCTGGATCTAAAGCTGCGTTACTTGCCTTGTGAGAAATCTTAATCATGGCACTAATATTTTGAGGAGAATTTGCAAAGCGGAAAATATTTTTTTAAAGAAACATTGGCCGCTTTCCTTTTTGCCTTTTTTTTCTTATCCTCTAAACATTTAGTTGAAGCTGAGCTGTCAATATTTTTGGCTATCATACTCTCCTGCAACACCTATGCTTGCAATTCTGGCTGCAGTTTGTAATTCTTTCATTTAATAGGAATAATTAACATTTCCACCTGAGATCTGCGTAAAACCTGCAAAAAAAACCAAACCCGCACCCCCTCCCCTCAAAGAGGTTCTCCTTGTGCCCTAGGATTGCAAGTCTAGTCCCGCCCCCAATGCAGCCAATCCGGAACAGTCCACTCATTGTCCACAAATCATAATCGTAGCATAGCGAAGACCATGGATTAGTCGCGCTCCTAAAGGCTGCTGGGAGCTGTAGTCACACAACCCTCCTTTTATGCCTCCCCGCCATAAAAAAATACATTCGAGAGGAATTCTGGGAGTTGTAGTCTAAAAGGACTTTTCTCTACATATCTTCAAAAATATATATTTCTGTCCAAGCCGCGAATAGACTGTGGAAATTGCAAACATTTTTTTTAATTATTTCTATTTTTTAAAATGCCTATTTAACACATATGTAATGCACCCGCCCTCTCACGGCTCCGTTGATTGAACGCTCATCATCCCCATCTGGAAAACTCCACCTCGTTAATTGGTGCTCAGAGTTTCGCTCCTGATTGGCTGGTAGTAAAAAAAGCACCTGCAGCTGAAAAACTATTTCAAGATTGCGGGGAAAGAGACCGGGACCATTCAGGGCTTTGGTTTACAGGTTAGTGCTGCTGCGACTTCTCCGAGAAATCGAAAAACGATGGCAGAGGTGAGTAGAAAAGGCTGCATTTCTCCCCGCCCCTCGTCCCGAATACAGAAGTGCTGATGTTGCGCAGCCGGGAAGGGAAGAGATAAGAGTAATATGACTGTGCTGTTTAGGACGTGCTTTTATTGAGGCTCGGCAACTGGAAGACAGGTGGACTCCCAACTCCTAGCATCTCTTAGCCAGCATGGGATCTGGAGTCCGCCCGTCTTCGAGTTTGTGAAGTTGGAGAAGAAAAATTTTAGAAGTTTGGTCTAAAACAAGTTTAGCATTTTGTCAGAAGTGCAAAAGTTATACTGGAGCTTAAAATACACTAAAGAGGACATTAAAGGAATTGATCCAATCTTGGTCAGATTTCAATCAGGACAGAGCTGGAAGGGACCTTGGAGGTCTTCTAGACCAACCCCCTGCTTTAACAGGAAACCCTACACCATTTCAGAGTGGTGGCTGTCCAGTCTCTTCTTAAAAACCTCCAGTGAAGAAGCACCTATAACTTCTGAAGGCAAAGCTCTTCCACTGGTTAATTGTCCTCACTGTTAGGAAGTTTCTCCTTATTTCCAGGTTGCTCTTCTCCTTGATTAGTTTCCATCTATTGCTTATTGTCCTGCCTTCTGGTGCCTTGGGAAATAAGTTGACCCCCTCTTCGTGGCAGCCCCTCAAATACTGGAAGACTGCTATCATGTCACCCCTAATCTGTCTTTTCTCTAGACTAGCCCACTGCAACCGTTCTTCATATTTTTAGTTTCCAGGCCCTTAATCATCTTAGTTGCTCTTCTTTGCACTTTTCCCAAAGTCTCAACAAGTTTTTGGTAATGTGACCAAAACCAGATGCAGTACTGCATGTGTGCCTTACTAAGACTTTATGCAAAAAATTATGTATGATTTATGCAAATCATACATTGCAGTGTCCTACATGTCAATGAATACTTGAGCTTCAACCATAACAATACAAGAGCACACAATAGATACAAACTCATGACTAACTGCGCCAAACTTGATTGCAGGAAATACGACTTCAACCACAGAGTGGTCAATGTCTGGAATACTAGACCTGACTCTATGGTTTCTTCCCCAAACCCCAAAAACTTTAACCTTAGACTGTCTACTGTTGACCTCACCCCTTTCCTAAGAGGTCTGTAGGGGGCGTGCATAAGCGCACCAACGTGCTTACCGTCCCTGTCCTATTGTTTCTTTTATTTTTCTTATATGTATCCATTTCATATATTCATAACTATGTATATACTTATACCTATTATCTTGTAAGTGATTGACAAATAAAATAAATAAAAGCTGGAAACACTTTTGGGTGGGAAAACCTTGTGTTTTTCAAGTTGGAGAAAGGCATGCTAAGGTATAACTTCCTTCCTCTTCCACAGCCCTGGTGGGAGACTCTATAATGCAGCATTTCTCAGTTTTGGCAAATTTAAAATGGGTGGACTTTGACTTTCAGAATTTTGGGAATTGAAGTTCACACATCTTAAACTAACCATGGTTGAGAAACACTGCTATAGTGTATGAAAAACTCAGGGTAATTAACCGAGCCTATTGGGTTGCTTTTCTACATTTTGATCCAAACCATTTTTAGAGAGTTGTGAATTGAATATTATCCTTATGTGCGTAATAGGATTGTGTAATGAACCAAGAGACATTTTCCACTGCTTTGGATCTCTCGCTAATCTCTCTCCTTAGCAAAACTTGGCTTCTCACTCTGAGAAAATATTGTCTCTCTTCTCTGCAGTGTGCACAAACTCTACTACATACTTTTGCATAAATGCTTTGTACTTTCTAAGCTAAGTTATCTGAAATTACTCCAATTACTTGATCTCCTGGGTTTCAAAACAGCTGCAGTCTTATACTGAATTGCAAGCTCGTTTTTCTTCTTTTCCTTCCATAAAATGTTTATGGAAAGCTGTATGTACTGAGCTTCATGTACACTAGTTGTTTTCTACCTAACTAGGATAACTTTATTCATAAGCAATTAAGTTTATGGGAACTTAGCTAAACAAAAAAAGCTTCACGCATTATGCTAAAGTTTAACCGGGTTTGCTTAGCTTTGGCTTTGCATGTGTAACCCAAACATTTTTAGGTTTCAAAATACAAAATGGAATGGAATGTGAGAAAGACCTTGAAATGCAGAATGAAGACATGCCTAGGGAATGGTGAGATAAGAGCAGGTATACCCTGTAGATCCATAATGGACAGAGAACAGGTCAGCAGGATGTACAAATCTAGTCTATTGTGGTTTATTCATGAAACCATGTTGAAATCAGAGAGTGATGTGAGAATTCGGCTACGGTCTACAGTAGAAATGGAAAATTTGTGGAAACTCTGAAATGGGTGGAAAAACAATCTTGAGTTTCTGGGAAAACACTTCCAGAATTTGAAATGTGTGTATTTTTTTTAATAACATCTGCCTTGTGTATTTTAATCTATAAAAATAAGGAAAACACGTATAAGCACAAAGGAGGAACAAGGGCTTTTTTTTGGACGAAAAGAACCGTTCTGAAAAAATAAACTGGAACAGTACTTGCGGTAGTACATTTGCTGCTCAGAGAAATCCTATATATTGCTTTAGAAGTTTTTATGTAAAGAAAAGAAAAACCAAGCTCTTCAGAGGAAATTTTCTTTCCTGACTTTTTTCCTCTGGGCTTTCAATTTTTTATCAGTCATGAGATAATTAACAGAATATTGATTAATGTTCTTTTCTGTTTTGGGTTGGAAGTTTGGCAATTCTCACCCCATGCTCTTCTTTTTTTTAGAAACTGGTTGCTCACGTGAAAATCAAGTCTGGCACTTGCATCAAAGTAAAAGCCAAGGTAGACGTAAATGCCGAAAGGTTTGTCAATAATAGAATTACATTACAAAGAATATTGAGTTGGATGGATATTGGGGTGAATTCATTCTGACAGGGACGCTGAATCCATTTTTGTTCAGTGGATAGTTGGACCTTTTACACGTCCTTTGATCATTTGTTGTAATTTTTGGGAGAACCTTGGTGGTGTTTTTTTTTAATGTAACAATGAATTGCCTTTGCATGGTTATATAAAGATACTCCCTTAATGAAGGCCAAATAATATAAAATCCTTCAAACACCATTTAAAATACATAGAAAATGAAGCATACTGGTCTTTGACTCGAAAAAAGCTTGAGTTTGGAATTGTTCTGCAATTCAGGGTTTTGTTTTTTTTTGCATGTGCATGTGGAGTACCAGGGCAGTGTTTTTCAAAGTTGCCAACTTTAAGATATGTGGACTTCAGCTCCCATGTCTGCTGGCTGGGGAATTCTGGGAGCTGAAGTCTGCATATCTCTTGCTGATATTGGAAAAATACTGGATCCAGGGAAGGAAGGGAGTTGAAACTTGCCTGTCACATAGAATGAGAATGTGAACATGTTTTGGCACATCAGATCTAACCTGTGAATGACTCAAAGGTCCAGCATGTATTCATAAATTGGTTATTTCTGGATCAGATACCAAATTACTCTAATTATCGGGTTTTATTCTAATGCAGCCAGATTGTATTTTCTAGTCAGGAAGAGAAAGGGGATTAATCCTTTCCTGTGGTCTCAGGAAATAAAGATGAAAATCCAGAGTAGCCTTTGTAAGTAGGACTGCTCTGGACATCTCCTCTTTATGGTTCCTTTTTTATATTTTGCACATGTACCATGTAGAGATCTGAATGTGGCAATAGATTCCTTGGACTATCTACTAACAATCAAAACTTGTTCTTTCCAGTTTTGCCATCAACCTGGGCCAGAATGAATCTGAACTGGCCCTTCACTTCAACCCTCGCTTTGACAGTCAGGGGGATGTTAAGACCATTATTTGCAATTCCAAAACGTGTGGAGAATGGGGGAAGGAAATCAGGCAGTCAGCATTCCCTTTCCAACAGGGGGAAGAATTCAAGGTAAGAAAAACTGTTGGTCTCCCCCTGCACTTGGTATCTTCCAGATACCAAATGCCAGCATGGCTATCAGACCTGGCTATCAGACCAGGTTTATTTATTTATTTATTTATTAGTTAAATTTATATACCGCCCCCTCTCCCAAAGGGACTCGGGGCGGTGAACAGCCAAAGTAAAAATAGACATACGAAACACATATACAGTATTACAATATTAAAAATTAAAAGAATTAAATACAATTGGCTCTACTAAAATTTAAAATAGAGGAATTAAGAAAAATTAAAAACCAGATTAAAATTTAAAAACCCCTAGGCCAGTCCGGCTTGCCGAAATAAATAAGTTTTTAATAGATGACGGAAGATCATGAGATCAGGGACGGCCCTCATCTCCGGGGGTAATTCATTCCAGAGAGGGGATACCCCCAATGAGAAGGCCCGCATCCTCGGGGTCGCCAGCCGTCCAGCCGGCGGCACCCCGAGGAGGCCAACTCTATGGGAGCGTACCGGTCGGCGGGAGGCCGTTAATGGCAGGAGGCAGTCTCGCAAATATCCCGGTCCCGAGCATGGAGCGTTTTAAAGGTAATAACCAAGACTTTGAAGCGCACCCAGAGGGCCACTGGGAGCCAATGCAGCTCGTGCAGAAGTGGCGTAACATGGGAGCCCCGAGGAGCCCCCATTACCACCCTCGCGGCTGCACTCTGCACCAGCTGGAGCCTCTGGATGCTCTTCAAAGGCAGCCCCATGTAGAGAGCATTGGCATGGTCTAGGCGGGAAGTCACCAGGGCGCAAGTGACCGTGCGAAGCGCATCCCGATCCAGAAAGGGCCGCAACTGGTAGATCCTACGGACCTGGCCAACAGCCCACCTGGCGACAGCTGCCACGTGGTCTTCCAATGACAGCCGCACATCCAGGAGGACACCCAAATTGCGGTCCCTCTCTGTGAGGGCAAGAGTTTCCCCCCCCACAGCCAGCGATGGAACCAGCTGGCTGTACCGGGGTGCCGGGAAGCACAGCCACTCAGTCTTAGATGGGTTGAGCTGAAGCCTATTCCGCCCCATCCAACACCGCACGGCCTCCAGGCACCGGGTCATCACTTCGACAGCTTCATCGGGGTGGCCCGGGGTAGAGATGTACAGCTGAGCGTCATCAGCGTACTGATGGAACTCTACCCCAAACCCACGGATGATCTCACCCAGCGGCTTCATATAAATGTTGAACAGAAGGGGCGAGAGCTCCGACCCCTGAGGCACCCCACAACCCAGGGGCCTCGGGGCTGACCTCTGCCCCCCTGCCAACACAAATTGCGAGCGGTCAGAGAGGAAGGAGGAGAACCACCGCATAACAGTGCCTCCCACTCCCAACCCCTCCAACCGCCGCAATAAGATACTGTGGTCGACAGTATCGAAAGCCGCCGAGAGATCTAAGAGAACGAGGACAGAGGAATAACCTCTGTCACGGGCCCTCCAGAGATCATCCACCAATGCCGTCTCCGTGCTGTGTCCGGGCCTGAAGCCCGATTGGCGTGGATCCAAATAGACAGCTTCATCAGGTGTTGAGGAAAACTGAACTCTACAACTAATCGCAATGAAAGCAAAGTAGCTTATCAAGAATAAACAGAAAGGTTGACATCTCTGGACAAGATTGGGAGTGGCTGTATTGGAGGGAATGACTGCTTGAAAATCAATTCATGTTTTGTGGATTAAATAAGTTTTTTTTAAAAAAAAAACATTGCACTGGTAGTTTACCATTACAAGAATGCCTTTCTGAATTTACAGGACCTGGCAAGCTAATGTGCAATTGCCTTGATGTTGTCTAAAGTTGGACATTTGCTTTCTTGAAAATGGTAGCTTTTAACCAAGGTTTGCTGTATTTGCTTACTTCAAAGGGTCTTCAAACTTGGCAACTCCCAGAATTCCTGAGCTAACATGACTGGAGGAAGAATTCTGGGAGTTGAAGTCCACAAGTCTTGAAGCTGTCAAGTTTGAAGACCCATGGCTTACTTGATTTATACCAGAGGTGATATTCAGCCCACAGAACTGATAGTAAAAAAATTTTGAATCCCACCACTGATTTGTACCCCAGATGATGAACATTCAAGGGAGCTAATGAAATGTGATGACCGAGGGTGGGATACAAAAGCAACACTCACAAAAACAGGTGAAGTCCCTTTAATTCCTTCAACTTGGCTTTAAAGCTTCAATTATCATTGGAGAAAAAACTCCCCCACAAACAGTTGCAAAAAGTAATGCCCTTCAAATTCAAGATACATATAAATTATAAATAGAAAAAACAATACAAGCCACACTGAAGCAATTAATGAGACAAGGCAGGATAAGGGCTTGAAGACATCCACAGATATCAAAATACACACACTGGGAAGAACACCAGAACTCAGATAAGCAATGAAAGGCTAGAATTATTTCACACTTTGCTTCCAGCACTGGGCAATGCGCTGTTTGTCCTTTTAAACAGTCCTCACAGCTGCAGCCCATGAAGAGGATCAGGGCCCCTTCCTCCCCCACAGACCACACCATTCATGTTTTTCCCTTATCCACTCCTCCCTGCATGTCCTAGGATGAAGAGGGGATGGGCCTGGGTCTTCCTCTGACTGCCTAGCTGGCCTGTGCTCTTCCCCAGTTTCCTCCACAACCTCAGGAGCCACACTACCACTCCCTGTCAGCTGTTCCTCCTCTCCCTCTGAGTCAGACTCCAATAGGGGCTTAACAAATGTTTTGGTTTTAAAGCTCCAATCTTTTATTTTTGTGTGCGCGTGCACGGTCTTTATGTGTGTCTTCAAGTCAGTTTTTGACTCCTGGTTGGCTACCTGGAAGAAATCTTTGCAGTTTTCTTGGCAAGTGTTTGGAAGAGGTTTGCTCTTGCCTGTTTCTCAGGGCTTGAGAGAGGGAGAGTGGCCCAAAGTCACCCAGCTGGCTTTGTGCCCAAGATGGCACTAGAACTCGCAGTCTCCCAATCTCTAGCCTAGTGCCTCAAAAATGACACCAAATGGACGCACTCTTTCTCATGAACTTCTGAACGATATAAAAAAAATATATCTCAAGAGACTTTCTTTTTCTTCTTTTCCAGCTCTTTGTCTGCTTTGATGCCCAACAACTCCTTGTGAAAATGCAGAAGGGGGAAGAACTCCTGTTCCCCAATAGACTGGAAATAGATACAGCGGAATACTTCTCTATTGTTGGTGATCTGAAAATTAAAGCTGTCAGATTTGATTGAGCCCATCCCTTGTTTTGAAGCCCAAAATAAAACTTGCATGAATAACGTGAGACTGTCCTTGCCTGATTCTGTCATTTCAGTCTTTGCTCCTCTGTACAAATCGCTGGGTTTATATTTGTTTGCATGCAGTAATTCGGATTTTGCTTCCTGTTCAAATATGAAGAAGTGTCTTCTGGGATCTTTTGACATTACTAATTCTGTGAAGCAAGGCATCAGATGCAGATGCAGTTCATGAAAATCTATGCCTTCAATGGGTTAGTTTTCAAAGATGCACCAGATTTTGCTGGCTGGGAGATCAGAGTAAGAAGCAAATCTCAAAACGCACTCCAGCTATGAAAGTTGTTGGGATAACTTGAGTTTGGACAAATTCAAACCAAGTGGACAATTTTACTTAGCTCACAGAGTTGCCTAAAAGGGAGCAAGGAGTCCAAGGTTGCTGTGTTACACCTCATGGCTGAGGCTGCTGGGAATTGTAGTGTTCTACAGGCTGCTGAAATACAAGTTCCATACTCCTGGGCAGAGTGTATATTTTGAGTGACATGATGCAGGAAGAGTCAATTACTTACCGAGTACTTTGCTTCTAATGGGAACTACTACTCCTTCAAGGACCTTGGTGGTGCAGGCTGATAATCATCTAGCACTTAGCTCAATTGCCTGCAATTAGTGCAGGTTCTAATCCCACCAGGCTCAAGGTTGACTCAGCCTTCCATCCTCTCGGGTAGGTAAATTGAGGATCCAAGATAGTTGGGGGCAATAAACTAACTTTGTAAAAAAAATGCCACTTGGGGGGGCCAAAAAAAAAGCCCTAGTAATAAGCAGGCATATACAATGGAATGAAGGCTATTGCCGAGCACTTAGCATGGTGCTCTAAAGACTGTAAGCCGCCCTGAGTCTCCAGAGAAGGGCGGCATATAAATGTATGGTAAAATAAAAAATAAAATAATACTAGATGTAAAATCGGTGAGGTTTCTTACAGCTTATAAATCTTACGTTTTCTCCTGTTTTCTTTCCATTCCTCCCCCCTCCCACCAAATCTTGTGAAAAAGATTAGCCTGGGGTCCTGCAATACAGTGGAGTGGAGTGATGAATTGTGGACTTGATGTTAGTCTATTCCAGGGGTCTTCAAACTTGACAGTTTTAAGACTTGTGGACTTCAACTCCCAGAATTCCTCCTCCGGTCATTAGCTCAGGAATTCTGGGAGCTGAAGTCCACAAGTCTTAAAACTTGCCAAGTTTGAAGACCCTTGCTCTATTTCCTATCACTCACAAGCTATTGACCCCTGACAGTGCTGAATTTCTAGAGAGGCCCCACTAGGCCGGTTTACTAATATAAAATAGTTTGCTTGGATTTGGCCTAGAAGATTGGATCACTCCAACCTTTGTTGTAAATCATGGCTTATGTTTTGGTACATCGATAGAGGAGAACATTTGCAGTTCAGGATAAACAGTGGGGTCCTTGGTGCTTCGTGATTTGCTTGCAGACATTTCACTTAAGTAGTAACATCTGGCACTCATTTAATAATGAAACATCTGCAAGAAAACTACCCTCTGCACCAAGGATCCCAGAGTTTGGTATCTATTGAAAGCCAGCTAATTATGGCTTGTGTAACCTATAATTAATGCTTAACAGGTATAAATTAAGCCAAACTAATTCTGGGTGATAGCCCCATCACCTCACTATTGGCTTCTGGTGGTTCATTCTGCCAAAGAAACCCTAGTTCTGTTATTTGAACCCCATTCTATAAAGCAGAAGAAACCACATTTCCCCCATAGATGGGTATTTGAAGGAATTTCCAAAACTTATGGAAGATAGCAAAAACGATTATGGGCTATTAGGGTCCTGTTTATTCCTACTGACCACATACTTTTCTCCATTTATCTTTATACGGTCCCTCAGATTTTGCAAAGGATTCTCCCATCACTGTGTTCACCCCACTTTCTGCTGGTCCTATTTTTGTTCTCTCTTCCCAGGATCAGAGCCTTCTGTAGAGTTAAGAGTCTCACAATATGTCCAAAGAAGGGTAATTCCAACCTGATCATCTATACCTCCAGCAAGAACTCTTGGGTTGATTTGTTTCTCAACCTTAGGCCATTTTAAGATGTGTGGATTTCAACTCCTATGCTGGTTGGGGAATTCTGGGAGTTGGAGCCCACATATCTTAAAGTGGCTGAAACACTCTCTTAGGTTATCCATTGTTTTTCTTGCCTCTCCACCAATCCTCAGAAATCTTCTCCAGCATCAAAGTTCAAAGACCCTTAGAAAATAAAGGCAGCCTTTCCAAGCCTACTTATTGTGTTTCTTGGGGGGGGGGAGGGGGGGGAGTTGTTCCTTCAATACAGGTAGTCCTCAACATACAACAGTTCATTTAGTGACCAAAATTACACTGGCATTGAAAAAAATAGGGACTCTGGACCGTTTTTCCAAAGTTACGACCTTTGCACAATCCACGTGGTCAGGTGATCAAAATTTGGACGCTTGGCAACTGGTTCGTATTTAGCAGATAACAGATAATCAGAGTTGGAAGGGACCTTGTAGGTCATCTAGTCCAACCCCCTGCCCAAGTGGGAGACCCTACGCCATTTCTGACAAATGGCAGTCCAATCTCTTCTTGAAAGTCTCAAGTGATGGCGCTCCCACAACTTCCGAGGGCAAGCGGTTCCATTGGTTGATTGTTCTCACTGTCAGAAAGTTTCTCCTTATTTCCAGGTTGAATCTCTCCTTGTTCAGTTTCCATCCATCATTCCTTGTCTGGCCTTTGGGTGCTTTAGAAAACAGCTTGATCCCTTCCTCCCTGTGGCAGCCCCTCAAATATTGCAAGACTGTTATCCTGTCTCCCCTGGTCCTTCTCTTCACTAGATTAGCCAGGCCCAGTTCCTGTAATCATTCTTCATATGTTTTAGTCTCCAGTCCCCTAATCATCAATGGTTGCTTGGTTATTTATGATGGTTGTAGCGTCCCAGGGTCATGCAATCCCCTTTCGCGACCTCCTGACAAGCAAAGTCAATGGGGGAAGCCAGATTCACTTAATAACCAGGTTAGTTTATCAACTGCAGGGATTCGCTTAACAACTGGGACAAGAAAGATCCTGAAAGGGACCAAAAACTCAAACGTCTCGCTAAACAACAGAATCGTTGGGCTCCATTGTGCGGGTATGTCGAGGACTTATCTATTTCCAATTTCCCTCACAGAAGGGGAAAAAAAACACCCCGAAAGCCTAAAGTGCTCCGTCTGTGACCGGTGTTGCCAATGTGGGCCGATCGCGACTCCAAGGCCGCCACCTGGCTCAGGTGCTCCGGGGGGAGATGGAAGCACTCAAGGTCTTAACCGCGGCGGGCGGAAAGATCAAAGGCAAGGGGCGGGGGAACTCCCGAGAATTCTAGTCTGAGGATTTTAGATGGGCGTGGCCAGAGGCTGGTTGGGCGGGGAGGCTTGGGCTCCTATGAAAGGGAGGGGTCAGTTTCGCGGCGATTTCGATTCCCTCCCCTGTGTTCGTTCCTGGGGCCCGTGTCATCCTCCGCGTGTCTGAACGCGCGCTGCTCTTCTCGTTGCACCAGACGGGTCCGGACGTTTTCCTTCTGGCTTTGGGTATATATATAGTTAAACTCTCTCTCGGTCTTAAATCTGGTTTGTTGAATGGCTCCGGGTTTCCTCGTTGCCTTAGAAGAGAATAGAACTGGAAGGGACCTTGGAGGTCTTCTAGTCCAGCTCCCTGCTCAAGCAGGAAAGAACTTATAGTATTTCAAATAAGTGGCTGTCTAGTTTCTTCTTAAAAACCCCCAATGATGGAGCACCCACAATTTCTAAAAGCAAGTAATTCCACTGGTTAATTGTCCCCACTGTTAGGAAGTTTCTCCTTAATTTCTGGTTGCTTCTCTCTCTGGTTAGTTTCCAACCATTGTTTCTCGTCCTGCCCCCTCTGGTGCTTTGGAAAATAATTTGATCCCCTCCTCCTTTTTGTGGCAGCCCCTCAAATGCTGGAATACGGCTATCATGTCACCCCTAATTCTTCTTTTCTTTAGACTAGCCAAACCCAAATCCTGCAACTGTTTTTCATATGGTGTAATCTCCAGGCCTTTGATCATCTTAGTTGTTCTTCTTCTCTGAACTTTTTCCACAGTCTCAACATCTTTTTTCTAGTGTGGTGACCAAAATTGGCTGTAGTATTCCAGGTGTGGCCTTATTAGGGTTTTGTAAAGCAGGACTGATATTTCACGTGATCTTGATTTTATGCCTCTGTTTATACAACCCAGGATTGTATTAGCTTTTTTGGCTGCTGCTGCACGCTGCTGGCTCATATTCAAATGATTGTCCACTAAGGACTTCAAGATCCCTTTTATTGTTTTTGAGCCAGGTCTCACCTAATCTGTATTTGTACCTTTGATTTTTCCTGCCTAAATGTAAAACTTTGCTCTTCTCCACATAAAACTTCATTTTGTTGGATAAGGCCCGTTGTTCAAGTTTGTCAAGATCTGTTTGGATCCTGAGCTTGTCTTTCGGGGGTGTTGGCTGTTCCTGCTAGTTTAGTGTCCTCTGTAAAATTGATGAGTTCCCCCTTGTATTCCCTCATCTAGTGGTTTTGGGATCGAAATGAGTTGCCTCCGTGCCATGGTGTAATGATGTGCAATGCAGCATAATTAATAAATGAATTGCAGTGTTATTTATTTACATTGCTGTGGGAGATGACATGGCATTAATAGTAAATATTAATTAAAAAGTATTTTAGTAGTGTTTAATAGCTAAGTGCGTATCTGATTTTAAATAATGTTTAGAACCAAATACCGATAGTTCTTGACTTACAACATTTTGCTTAGTTGACCAAAGTTACAACGGACTGAAAAAAGGGACTTAACACCATTTTTCACGCTTATGACCATTGCATCATCCCTATGACCACGTGATCTACAGTACATTCGGATGGTCGACAACTGACTCACATTTATGACGGTTGTAGTGTCCCAAGAAAAGTGGGGCAAAACCCATTTAACAAATTTTTCATTTAGCAACATAAATGTTGGGCTCAATTGTGGTTGTAAGTTAAAGACTGCCTGTATATTTGGTTTTGATATGGTTTATTTTAAATGATTTCTTTCCTGCTTGTGCACTGCCCAGAATGTGGTGCAAAATGAAGAGGCCATATAAACATTTTAAATAAATAAATGCTATCTTATGAGGACTTTCAAATGTCAGTTTCAAATTTTCAAACATTGTTTTTTGACTAGGGAGTCAAATGGTGAATGGAAAGAACTGAGGTTTTTGGTTTTTTTAAAAAAATTGTTCCAATTCTTGTCCCCAATTCTGAAGGAGTGGTATCTAAGTGAAAAGAGAGTTTTCTCCAGTGATGGGATTCAAATTTTTTTACTACCAGTTCTGTGGGCATGGCTTGGTGGGCGTGGTGTGGCTTGATGGGCGTGGCAGGGGAAGGTTACTGCAAAATCTCCATTCCCTCCCCACCCCACTAACCTGCTTTCCAGCTGTGTTCTCCTGTGCAGGGCGGCAAAAGGAGACCCACTCGATCAGCTTCAACTATAACAACACAAGAGCACACAATAGATATAAACTCAAGGTTAACCACACCAAACTTGATTGCAGGAAATATGACTTCAGCAACAGAGTGGTCAATGTCTGGAATACTCTATCTGACTCTGTGGTTTCTTCCCCAAACCCCAAAAACTTTAACCTTAGACTGTCTGCTATTGACCTCACCCCTTTCCTAAGAGGTCTGTAGGGGGCATGCATAAGTGCCTACCGTCCCTGTCCTATTGTTTCTTTTATTTTCCTTATATGTATCCATTTCATGTATTCATAACTATGTATATACTTACACCTATTATCTTGTAAGCAATTGACAAATCAAATTAAATAAATAAACAAATAATAAAGAATAGATGGGAGTGGGGCCAATCAGAGGTGCCATTTGCTGGTTCTCCAAACTACTCAAAATTTCTGCTACCTGTTCTCCAGAACTGGTCAGAACCTGCTGAATATCACTTCTGGTTTTCTCCCTTAAATTTTGTGAGACTGTAAAAGAAGTTTTTATTTTTAAAGGGGAGAAAAATTTCCTCAGATGTATGTACTCTGATATGTGGGTGGAACTCATTTCAATGAATTTTGGGGATAATAGAGATTATTTGTAAGTGTACTTTTTATGTGTACAGGTAATTCTTGACTTATGGCCACAATTGTGCCCCAAATTTCTGCTGTTAAGTGAGTTTTGTCCCATTTTACAACCTTTCTTGCCACAGTCATTAAATGAATCATTGCAGTTGTTAAGTTAGTAACCCTGTTGTTAAGTGAATCTGGCTTCCCCATTGACTTCGCTTGTCAGAAGGTCGCAAAAGGGAATCACATGATCCCCGGGACACAGCAACCATCATAAATGTGACCCAGGTGCCAAGCATCTGAATTTTGATCATGCGACCATGGAGAAATTGAAATTTTGTAGTTGTATTTTAACTATTTTTGAATTAAATAATGGGAAAAAAGAACACATGGTTGTAAATCAAGTGCTATCTTGATTAACAACTATTTATTGTTATCAACAGTATTTGAGGGGGTCAGCCTATTTTTCAAAGCACCTGAGGGCAGGACAAGAAATGATGGATGGAAACTATTCAAGGAGAGAACCAGAACTAAGGAGAAAATTCCTGACCGTGAGAACAATTACTTTGCCTTCAGAAATTGTGGGTGCTCCATCACTGGAGGCTTTTAAAGAGACTGGCCAGCCACTTGTCTGAAATGGTATAGGTTCTCCTGCTTGAGCAGGGGGTTTGACTAGAAGACCTCCAAGGTCCCTTCCAACTCTGTTATTCTTGTTAACAACTTTTTGGTGGGATTGGGAGACAATCCCACCAAACAAGATGGGTGATCATCCCATCTCACCTTAGTTTCCTTTTCTTTCTATATAGGTTGACCTTTTGCAGGGGTGGCAAAAATAAATAAGTAAATTTTAAAACAACAGCGCTCTCCCTAAACTTTGATGCTCAAGCATTATTACACCCACTGGGAAGAACAAAACCAGCCTTCAGCTTCTCACCCTCAGCACCATGAGCCAGGAAATCAACGTCAAGATGTTCTGCTCAGAAGTGACCTGTTCCATTTGCTTGGAGTATTTCAGAGATCCCGTCATCCTTCAGTGTGGGCACAATTTCTGCCACGACTGTATTATGAAATACTGGAGGGAGTTTGTACTGAACTACACTTGCCCTCAGTGCAAAACGGTCGCTGAGACAGAGGCTGTTCTCCCAAACAAACCTCTGGAAAAATTTGCAAGGTTGCTCGAACAGCAGAAGCAGGAGGCCGGAAGCAAAGACGCCTGCGAGGAACATCAGGCACCTTGGCAATATTTCTGCAGGAATCACAAAGTCCCCTTGTGCAAGTGGTGTGCTGGATCCAGAGATCACGAAGGTCACGTCAAGATCTCTTTGGAGCAAGCAACCCAAGAATTTAAGGTGGGTGAATCCTCCATTTCTAAAATAATAATGGAATAATAATGGGTTTGTTTTTTTTTAGGTAAAGGTAAAGGTTCCCCTCGCACATACGTGCTACTCGTTTCCAGCTCTAGGGGGCACTGCTCATCTTCGTTACAAAACTGAAGAGCCAGCGCTGTCCGAAGACATCTCCGTGGTCATGTGACCGGCATGACTAAATGCCGAAGGCGCATGGAACTCTTACCTTCTCACCAAAGTGGTCCCTATTTTTCTACTTGCATTTTTACATGCTTTTGAACTGCTAGGTTGGCAGAAGCTGGGACAAGTAACGGGAGCTCACTCCATGACGCGGTGCTAGGGATTCGAACCGCCAAGTTGCTGACTTTTCAGATCAACAAGCTCAGCGTCTTAAGCCACTGCGTCCCTTTTTTAAAAAAAAATGTGGACAAAAGCTTGGATGGGAGCTGGCTGTGGGATTCTGGGAATTAAAATCCAACATCTTTTATTATTATTACTTTTTATGCAATTTCTTTTGTTATATATAATTTTTCCATATCCACAATGGCAGTGTACTGTCTGGGTATCATCTCTTTTAAATACAAATAACAAACCTTATACACACATTAATTATAACCATTATTCACTTAATCTATTCACCATAATCTTCACTTATTCTTATTAAACAGTTTCCATTATCTAATTAAACACTCTGTTCAGTTTTATTATATAGTTAATTAATATCAGACCTTATAAACATCACATTTATCACCATTATCCTCCAAATCTAATAATTATATTTCCTTATCCTATTTATAAAACATTATTTAGTTATATGCTTACTTCATTCTTATTTACATATCCTCTTTGATTTTAATTTTCTAACTTCTGCTTCTATTTTCTAACCATTGATAAAATAGTTCCCAAGTTAAAAAGGATTCTGTGTCCTTCTTATACTTAATCTTCAAAGTTAATCTATCCATTTCATCACAATCTAATGTTTTCTTTATTACATTTTCCTGTGTAGGTATATTTTCATTTTTCCAATTTTGTGCATACATCTTAAAGGAGAATATTTGTAGCTCAGGATTGAAATGAGGGGTCCTTGGTGCTCTCTGAGCTTCCTTGTTTTCATGCAGACCTCTTTCATTATCTAAACTAGGTAACTAGCACTGATGATGTTACCTAGTTGGGTAATGAAATGTCTGCAAGAAAACAAGCAGGCTCAGAGAGCATCAAGGACCCCACACATCTTAAGGGGGGAAACAGTGATTTAAATGTGCCAGGAAATGGTTTTCATTTAAAAAAAGGAAGAAAACTTTCAAAAACTGAACTCTTTTCCCTTTGTTTAGTAAAAAACAAAACGTCTAGTTGGAGATTTTTGACTCCCTGAATTGCAATGCGTGAGACAAATAAATCAGATAGTCTGTTGCAGACTGTTTTCCTTTCAAAAGAGTTTATTATTACATGCTGATATAATGATTTGATAAGCTGATGGGATAGTTATAGGTACTGCAGGATTGAAAAGCTCAGATTTTAATTTATTTGATTGTTTGATTTCTAAACAGCTTTTCTTTCAGACACACATGGTAAATTTCGTATGTAGTGCCACTTCCTCCCATTAAGGCAGGTTTGGCAATTACTGGTCCCATTTTAAGTGAGTTACAGCTCTCAAAATCTTCTGCCTTTTCATAAAATACAGGTATTCCTCCACTTACAATCACAACTGAGCTCCAAATTTCTGTTGCTCAGATAGTCGTTAAGTGAGTTTTGCCCCATTTTATGACCTTTCTTGCCACATTACTTTAAGTGAATCACTGCAGTTGTTAAGTTAGCAACACGGTTATTAAGTGAAATCTAGCTTCCCCATTGACTCTGCTTGTCAGAAGGTCACAAAATGTTCCTAGCCAGCCTTCGCAAGCAACAAGAAACCACTTACGAATAAAACAACTCCCTTTGTTAAACAGGGCAGGAACAGTTTTTATTCACGTTGGATAGACAAAACCAAAAATAGTTAGTCACAAATGAATGTCTTCTGAAACGAGGCATGAACAAACTCTGTTCACATGAGAACTCAAGATAAAAAGTCCTTCGATAATTAAGCCAAACAGAAGCAGTTCCTATTCACACGGGCAGAGGCAAATTCACTACCTATTATTTCCCAGCAGGGTGTTGTGGCCCGCCAGCGGCAGACTCTGATGATGATGAGGTTGGGGAAGAACTTGGGCCAGTGCTGGAGTCTGGGAAAGGCTCTGATGGATGCTCTGCATCGGACACAGAGATAGAGCCAGGGATGTCCGACATTTCCCAGCCCCGGAGAGGTAGCTGCCTTTGGAGGCTGATATGAGCGAGGAGGAAGAATAGCTGGGGACTGTTCCAGATGCACATGTGTGCAGAGCTGTTAGAAGAAGGGAACAACGGAGGGCAAGGAGTCGACTCGGGAAGCAACGCACATGTGGATGCTGAATGGCCCTTCCCTGGCTGGGGAATAAATAGAAGGAAAGGGGAGTGGTTGTCGTAGGAGACAACAGTTCGTCTTTCTGAAGATTTTGCTCATTGTGTTTTGTGCCACAGAGAACTTCTTGCCAGAACTTAATTTGCAGCCTTTAACTGATAAGGTTGGTACTGCAGTTAACTTTGAAGGACTATTGCCTGGACTTTTCGGTGGATGAATGCAATTAATTCACAAGAGGTAAATAAAGAGGGGTTTTTCGTGACAAGAAATCTGTTTCTTGCTTCTGCTAAGGCTGGATCAGAACACGGAGAGTCAATTGGCACCACAAATACAGAGCAATTCATCCCAACAAACCTAGTTCTGGCAAAGGAATCTGACTTGATTGATGTACACTGGAAAATGAAAGCTCTGCGACAACAGGCCACTTCCAAAGCCCTGCTATTTATTTCCCAGCCAGGGAGGGGCTGGATAGTGTCTACGACTTCTTTTCCCTTTTGTTCCTCTCCTCTCTATGCATGCACGCATCTGGGATGGGCCCTATCTGCTCCCCCCACCCCCTCACTTAGCTTAGGCCCCAAAGACAGCTGCCTCTCCACCTGGGGGCGGATGGAAGGCCCCAGCTCTGCATCTGCCTCTGCTTCTGCTTCTTCATCAAAGCCTTCCAAAGACTCCGAAGCTGGCCCAGCTTCTCCCCTCCTCCTCATCTGATTCTGCTGCTAGCTCTGCTGGCAGCTGACGGGCCACAACACAAAAGGTGATCATACAACTCTGGGACATTGCAGCTGTCATAAATACGGGTCAGTTGCCAAGCACCCAAATTTTGATCCATTCGTTCGTAACCCATTTGTAAGTGTGAAAAATGGTCGTAATTTTTTTGCAGTGCCGTTGTAACTTTGAATGTCAGTAAATGAACTGTTGTAAGTCGAGGACTACCTGTATGTTAATCAAAAACCATATCTAACATGACTCTGCTCTTACAGTGTTTCCCTCCTAACTCTTGGTCCGGCTATTTTGAGCTCTTGGGTGTTATAGTCTGTAATACAGGGAAAGCTATCAATTCCTCATTTTTATTGTAATTTTGTGTGATTCTTTGACTTCAGTTGGGCCCCAGTTAGATACAGATTAACAGTTGGAAGGAACCTTGTAGGTCATCTAGTCCAGGGGTGGGATTCTACAGGTTTGCACCTATTCGCTAGAACCGGTTGTTAACATTCTAAGCAGTTCGGAGAACTGGTTGTTAGAAGAAATTACTGGCCTAATCCTGTAAGGAAGGCAGGAAGGAAACGTTCTGGTGTTGCTTACAGAAACTGCCTCTCCATTAACTCTTATTACATTCTTGGCAGGACTAGACTTCCTGTCTCAGGAATTTCTCTGGAGTTTGTTTCCCCTCCTTTGCTTGTACTTTGCTTGTGTGGAGTGACCATTCAAAGTTACAATGGCACTGAAAAAAGTGACTTATGACCGTTTTTCACACTTACGACTGTTGCAGCATCCCCACAGTCATGAGAGGCCAGGCGAGGAGATGCGTGCCTCAATGTGAGCGATGTTGAGTTGGCCACGCCCAGCCAGTCACATGACCACCAAGCCACGCCTACCAACGAAGCCACACCCACAGAACCGGTTGTTAAAAAATTTGAATCCCACCCCTGATCTAGTCCAACCCTCCACCCCCCGTCCAAGCTGGAGACCCTACACCATTTTTGACAGGTGGCAGTCTAGTCTCTTCTTGAAAGTTTCCAGGGATGAAGTTCCCACAACTTCTGAGATGAATGGGAAGCAAAGTAAGTAAAAGTGAAAAATAAGCCATCGTTCAAGGAATGTTCGTTTGTGGTGAAGAAAGTGATGGCTTGATAAAGCAAAAGAAATCGAACTAAAACTATTTGCTTATTGATTTTAATGAAGAAACCTGTTACTAATGACAGATGGCCTTCTGAACGCGCTTATGTTTTTCTTCCCCCAGGATTATTTCCACGAGTTCCTTGTTTACATAGAGAATCAGAAAAGTGTGATTCTGAAGCATAAAGTAGGCATAGAAAAAGAAAGTCAAGATGTAATCGTAAGTGTTGATGTTGCTGGCAAGCCACTATGTAAGATTTTTTTTTTAAAAAAAACCGCCAATTGCTTTTAATTCGTAAATGTGTAGAATGGCACCTTTCATTTGGAGGAATCTGATCCCTGATGTATTTGAAATCTGGTCTCTGATATCGAACAAATATAAATGATGAAGACCGATAAAGTTTGCAGCTCACGGTTGAAATGAGCGGTCCTTCATTTGCTCTCTGAGCTTGGTTGTTTTCTTGCAGACGTTTCATTACCCAAATTAGATAACATCATCAGAGCTAGTCAAGTTGATGATCCAAACTCTGTTAAGGATCTTGGAGTACTCATCCCTAATGATCTAAGTGCTAGAGCCCACTGTAACTACATAGTCAAAAAGGCGTTAAGAGTTGTTAACTTAATCTTACATAGCTTTTTCTCAGGTAATATTACACTACTAACTGGAGCATACAAAACATTTGCTAGACCAATACTCGAATACAGCTCATCAGTCTGGAACCCACATTACATATCTGATATTAACACAGTTAAGAAAGTCCAGAAACATTTCACAAGAAGAGTTCTCCACTCCTCTACTCGTTGCAGAATATCTTATGCCACCAGACTCGAAATTCTAGACTAGAAAACCTAGAACTACGCCGCCTTCGGTTCGATCCAAGTATAGTATATAAAATCATACATTGTAATGTCCTACCTGTCAATGAATACTTCAGCTTCAACCATAACAATACAAGAGCAAACAATAGATACAAACTCAAGGTTAATCGCACCAAACTTGATTGCAGGAAATACGACTTCAGCAACAGAGTGGTCAATGTCTGGAATACTCTACTTGACTCTGTGGTTTCTTCCCCAAACCCCAAAAACTTTAACCTTAGACTGTCTCCTATTGACCTCACCCCTTTCCTAAGAGGTCTGTAGGGGGCGTGCATAAGTGCACCAATGTGCCTACTGTCCCTGTCCTATTGATTCTTTTTATTTTTCTTATATGTATCCATGTATTCATAACTAAGTTTTTACTTATGCCTATTATCTTGTAGGCAATTGACAAAAATAAATAAATAAAATAAATAAAAGTTACCTAGTTTAGACAATGAAACATATGCAGGAAAACAACCAAGCTCAGAGAGCACCAAGCACCCCTCACTATGGAAACCATCTAGTCCTTTTTAAAGTTTGCCCAGTAGAATTCAAACCAAGTGATGTCTGAATCTAAATCTTAGTGAGTTGGATAGACTCAGCCATTGTGATGGTTAAACCATGGCTTAAGATTTCATATGTCATGAGAATAACAGAATAACACAGTTGGAAGGGACCCTGGAGGTCTTTTAGTCCAGGGTCCCCAACCCCTGTTCTGTGGAATGGCATCAGTCTGTGGCAAGCCAGAAACCAGGCTACACAAACAAGCGAAACCTCATCCACAGGATACAGATTGTTGTGTCCCACCAGTGGCTAGCAGAGCTGGCAGCAGAATTGGACAGTGAAGAGGTTGGGGAGGAACCTGGGCCAGTCCTGCAGGTTGAGGAAGGCTCGAATGAGGGCTCTGCGTCCGAGGCAGAGATGGG
Organism: Bungarus multicinctus; assembly: GCA_023653725.1. Taxonomy (NCBI): domain Eukaryota; kingdom Metazoa; phylum Chordata; class Lepidosauria; order Squamata; family Elapidae; genus Bungarus; species Bungarus multicinctus. The sequence goes on from CM042834.1 coordinate 25,749,584, forward strand.
GCCAGGGCAGGCTGGCAGTTATCAGCTGCCTTCAGAGTCGGACAGCAGTGAGACGAGAGAGCAGCTGGAGCCAGTTCCCTGCGTGTGCATGCACAGAGCTGCCAAAAGAAAAGAACGATTATGAACTAAGGGTCAATGTGGGAGTAAGGCCACAGGTGAACGGTGAATGGCCCCTCCCATAGGGATTAAAAGAGGAGCGAAGGGGGAGGGGGCTTTTGCAGGAAACAACTTGTTCGTTGCAGCAGTGGGAAGATCTGTCTGTGCGCCTCAGAAACTCTGTGCTGAGTCCTTCCTTATCAGCACTGCGTTTGAATATATTTACTTGGCAGCTCTGCAAGCTAGATAAGGTTTGTGCTCCTAATTACACCCCTGAAAGACTGTTTGCCAGGCCTTTGGCTGAATGTGAATGCAAGAAATTCACCTTTGTTTAATAAATGGGGTTTTGCCGGGGGGGAAAAAAGTCTGCTTGGTGCTTTTTGGGGAAGCCTAGGTCAGAACACAGACAGCACACAAAACCACACCCCTTCCAGTCCGTGGAAAAGCCTCTCTCCACGCAACTGGTCCCTGTTGTCCAAAAGGTTGAAGGCTGTTGCTGTAGTCCAATCCCCTTGCTTAAGCAGGAAATTCTACACCAGGGGTGTCAAACTCGCCCGCGGGCCAGATTCAGCCCACGGGTTGCTTAGATCGTAAGTTGGAAACAGCAAAGGACTGGCCCAAAGTGCTTCTGCCCCTACCCCCAAGCTCAGTTCTTGCTGGCAGAGTGGCTATCAAAATAAGCTAAAAACAAAACAAACTCGACTGCAGAAAATACGACTTCAGCAACAGAGTGGTCAATGCCTGGAACTCATTACCTGACTCTGTTGTCACATCCTCAAACCCCCAAAACTTTAACCTTAAACTGTCTACCGTGGACCTCACTCCGTTCCTTAGATGTCTGTAAGGGAGTGTGCATAAGCGCACCAACGTGCCTACCGTCCTTGTCCTACTATTCCCATTGATTCGTACTCATTTATTATGTATACACTTATATACCTGTTTATACTTAATGTTTATATGTTATGTTCATACTTACATTTGTTTTCTCATACATGCTTGACGAACAAAACAAAACAAACAATTGTTTCCCCTTTTGCATTTGAGCATGCAAGAAGGGACAGAAAAGGAGAAAGGGAAAGAGGAAGGACAAAGGAAAAGAAAGGAAGATGGAAAGAGAGCAAGGAAGGAAAAATAAGGGAAGAGAGGAAGGAAGAAGAGAGGAAAATGAAGAGGGAAGGAAAAAGAAGAAAAAGAAGGAAGGAAGGAAGGAAGGAAGGAAGGAAGGAAGGAAGGAAGGAAGGGAGATTTTAAGGAGAGTGAGGGAGGGTCTGAGGGAAGCCTTGCCTTAGCACTTGGCCACCACAGGTGCCCTCGACACGAGTGATGTCAGGCTGGCCAGCCCACCATGCCCAAACTCACCCACCCCTGGCCCTCCAAGGTCAAACCCCCTTGGCTACAACACCTCCAACTGTCTCTATTCTCCCTTCCCTATCCCTCTTCTCCAGCACAAGTCTCAAAGGGCCTTAGTCAGGCCAGCTTCAGGGTTGACATCCTTTTCTTTCTGTGGTCTTCCCAAAGAAAGTGACGCAGACCTTGAGGAAAGAGATGGAGGATGCGTCTGAGGAGCTCCGCCGCTTGCTCAACAGCGAAGAGCATACTCAGACCCGCAAAATCGGTGAGGTGGAGAAGAACGCCATCCAAAAACGGGAGGAACGAATGGACGAGCTTTTCCAGGAATTCTCCTCCTACGATAAGATGATGCGAGAATTGCAAAAGAAATGCGGCCAGCAAGCAAATGACTTCCTGCAGGTAAGCTGGTAGACATTGTGGAAATAAAGCTCTCCTGGGAAGTAACTAAATTCTACTCCTGTGTTCAATATGGATCAGTTGGAAACCTGGGGCTCTGCAGACAGTGAAGTTCAATTCCCAACAGCCTAAATGAGCATGTCCAAAAGGTGTTGAATGCTGGGAGTTGTAGTTTAATTCAGAGGTGGCATTCAGCAGGTTCTGACCAGTTCTGAAGAACTGGTAGTGGACATTTTGAGTATTTCCAGGAAATACAACTTCAGCAATAGAGTGGTCAATGTCTGGAATACTCTACCTGGCTGTGGTTTCTTCCCCAAAATTTTAATCTTAGACTGTCTACTATTGACCTCAACCCTTTCCTAAGAGGTTTGTAGTGGGCGTGCATAAGCACACCAACATGCCTACCATCCCTGTCCTAATGTTTCTTTTTATTCGTATCCATTTCATGTATTCATAACCATGTTTATACTTATATCTGTTATCTAATACTTGCTTGACAAATAAATAAATAAAAATAAATAAAGAATGAATGAATGAATGAATGAATAAATAAATAAATAAATGTTTGGAGAACCAGCAAATCCCACCTCTGACTGGCCCCGCCAACCCCATGTATTCTCTGCCTCCTGAGTCCCAGCTGATTGGCTGGGTCTTCTTTTGTTGCCCTGCACAGGAGAACGGAGCTGGAAAGCAGGTTAGTGGGCTGGGGAGGGAATGGGATTTAGCAGTATCCTTCCCCTCCCACGCCCACCAAGCCATGCCCACCAAGCCATGCCACACCTACCACACCATGCCCACAGAACCGGTAGTAAAAAAATTGGAATACCACCACTGGTTTAATTGCAGCTAGACTGCCACAGATCATGTATTGCTATTGGCACAATATTAGGCGGGTTGCTCAGAAGGATGTTGTACATTGTATTATAGTGAACCCTTCTCCTAAGTAGGGTTCTAGTAGGACTGGGAACCTGAGGCCCATCAGAGACTCATTTGGTTGCCACAATATAAGAAAAGATGTTGAGACTCTAGAAGGAGTGAAGAGAACAGCAACCAGAGGTGGTATTCAGCAGGTTCTGACCAGTTCTGGAGAACCAGTAGCCGAAATTTTGAGTAGTTCAGAGAACCGGCAAATAACCACCTCTGACTGGAGAATTTACAAAAAGTTTGAATCCCACCACTGACAGCAACAACAATGATTAGGGGACTGGAGGCTAAATCACAGGAAGAACAGTTTCATAAATTGGATATGTCTATTTAATGAAAATAAGGACTCAGAATGACATGGTAGCAGTGGTGGGATTCAATTTTTTTTACCACCGGTTCTATGGGTGTGGCCTGGTGGCCGTGGTATAGCTTGGTGGGCATGGCAGGGGAAGGATACTGCAAAATCTCCATTCCCTCCCCACCCCACTAACCTGCTTTCAAGCTCCATTCTCCTGTGTGCAGGGCAACCAAAGAAGACCCAGCTGATCAGCTGGGACTCGGGAGGCAGAGAATAAATGGGAGGGGCCAGTCAGAGGTGGTATTTGCCGGTTCTCCGAACTACTCAAAATTTTTGCTACCGGTTCTCCAGAACTGGTTAGAACCGGCTGAATACCCACCTCTGCATGATAGCAGTTGTTCCCTCTGCCCCAAAGAAGAGGGAGTCAAGCTATTCTCCAAAGCACCTGAGGGCAGGACAAGATGCAATGAGTAGAAACTAATCAAGGAGAGAAGCAACCCAGAACTAAGGAGGAATTTCCCGACAGTGGGAACAATCAGTGGAACGACTTGCCTCCAGAAGTTGTGGGAGCTCCAGCGCTGGAGGTTTTTAAAGAAAAGATTGGATAACCATTTATTTGGAATGGTATATGGTCTCCTGCCTGAGCAGCAAGTTGGACTTAAAAGCCCTCTAAGATCCCTTCCAACTCTTGTTATTCTGTTCTAGATCTTGCTGATCTTCAAATCCTACCATCTATCACCATTGATCTGGCTGTTGGCTAGAAAATGTAGTTCAGCTGTAATTGGATGGCCACAAATGCCCAACCTTTTCTGTGCTGAAATGCAACTTTTACTGTTGTACATATAAAATAGAATAGAATAACAGGGAAGGGATCTTGGAGGTCTTCTAGTCCAACCCCCTGCTCCACAAAGGTGTCTTTAATTCATTTTCTCAATTTTTCAATACAGGTAATCCTCAACTGTGTTCTGACCCACACCCTTTTCCAACAAATCAAACACAATCCAAAGGGAACAGAAACCTTTTAATGCTTCTGCAAAATAATTAGCTGTGATAAGCACAAGCCTTGCCAAACTGTGCCAGACTGCCAAAAGATAACAGACAAGAAATAATTTGCAATACAAGAATCTTCAAATACAAACTCAGGATAGTGGAATGTCCATGAGGCTGGAGTTTCAAAACGTCTTTGCCTTCTGCAAAGTACATTCGTTTCACAGCTGGCTTTTATCTTCTTGAAGGAGGGGGCCATTACCTTGCAGCCTTACTCCCGAGTCGCCCGTGCTGTTGTAGCTGCTGTTTCATGCTAGCAATCCTGTGTGCATGCACACTTGGCACAGGCTCCTCGGGAACCTCCTCATTGCTGCTGCCAGCCCCCGCAATCTCTGAACGCAGCAGTCCACTCCCTGATGGTCCTGGCCCCTCGTCTGAGTCCTTGCTCTCCTCAGCCGTCCACACCTGCTGCCGGCTAACCACAACAAACTGGTTGCTTAATGGCTGTTACAGTGGACCTCCCTAGGCCTACTAGCAACCTGTTTTTGGAGTTCTGATAGCCGCACACATGCACACCTGTAGGCCTGTGATCATCACATTTTGGGCACTTGGCAACCTACTCACCTTTATGGCTGTTTATAGTGTCTGTGGTCATGTGACTGCAATTTGTGGTCTATTTATTTATTGGCTAGTTTCTAGTGTTTACTTCCAATTTCCAGCAAAAATACTGCCCATGGGGAAAAATGAATTCACTTAATGACCACGGTGTCCATGTAATGGCAGTCATAGAAAAACAACAACAGTTGTAACTGAATTTGGTCACGTGATGCCTCAACTTATGACCTCCACAAAATACGATCATAATTCCAGGTTCAACCTGTTCTTCTTCCTATGCTAAGTGGATGGTTCTTTGATCAGCCCAAATCTGAGTTGCTATCAAACATTTTAACTTTCAGAATGGTCTGTGGCCAGTACTGAAACTGTTCTCTTTCTTCTAGGATATAAGCAGCACCCTAGAGAGGTAAGTTGATCCAAAAAACAAGAGATAATCTGTGCAGCAATGCTGAATGTATACTTCCTTGTTCTGATGTTCTTGAAATGCATTGGAACGATATACTTCAGCTACCTGATAGCATAAAGCTGGATTGTACGTAACTGTTGGAGGGCCACTCCAGGACATTGCAACTGTCATAAATTACATGCTACCAGTAGTTGTCACGCCCCCAAATTTTGATCAAGTGACCAGGGGGATACTGCAATGGTCATAAGTGTGAAAATCAGTCAGAAGTCCATCATGCAGGTTAATCGAACCATCCTAACCTGCAGCAGAGGTTAAAAAAAAGTTAAAATGTACTGATCTGAAATACGTATGGTGGTCTTCATTCAAATATAGATGGAATTTTGAGTTTCTATTAGTGCATTCTATGGAGTTGTGGGATTACCATTTGTAACTTTCTCAGCTAGCTTCTGATTAGCAAAGTCAATGGGGGAGGCCAGATTCATTTAACAACTATATAATTCACTTAACAACTTCAGTGATTTGCCTAACGATGGCGAAAAAGGTTGTAAAATGGGACGCAACTCACTTAACCATTTTACTTAGCCACCGAAATTTCATGCTCGATTCTGGTTGTAAGTCGAGGACTACCTGTATTGTATTCCCTCCGTCAGTATCCTGTAGTACCAATTTGGTTTTACCTCCTCCTTTAACTCCTCCCTAAAGTTCCAATGCTATTGGTTATTTTCTTCTATTGATGGACAGAAGAAAGAAACCCTGGCATGGAAGCTTTAACATGCCTAGCCATAATATCTCGCTCGCGCTCTCTCTCAGCCTAACCTTCCTCATAGGTTTGCTAGGCAGATAAAATTAGAAGTTGAATAATTAAATTGTCAGCGTTCCAAGTAACAACCTTCAGAGAAAAAGACTCCGAGAATATCATCTTCCCAAAGATCCATTTTAATTAGAGATGTCAAATTGGCACATCTGGGGAAAATCCGAATCTGAACATTCCAGGTTTTCCCTAGCCCAAAAAAACCCCAAATCCAACCCCTACACCCAGTAGTCCATCACATGGTCCAATCATTCCTTCATTCCAACTGGAGCAGTGGTGGTATTCAAAAACTTCTACTACCAGTTCTGTGGGTGTGGCCATGTGACTGGGTGGGCGTGGCTTTTCTTTTTTGCAGTCCCTACCCATTTTGGGGAGCTTCTTAGCCACAGAGGAGTCTCTGGGGGGGCATTTTTGCTTCCCTAAGGCTCCTCTGGGGCTCAGGAAGGAAAAAAACAGAGCATGGGAGGGGCATGCAGCACTCCTCCAAGCTCCGTTTTGGGAGCTTCCTAGCCTCAGAGAAGCCTTTGGGGGGCATTTTTGCTCCCCTAAGGCTCCTCTGGGGTTCTGGAAGGCAAAAAATGGAGAGGGGGGGGGCTGAGCTCCTCTCTCCATTTTTTGCCTTCCTGGACCTCAGCAAGGGGAATCCCGGCACAGCTGATTTTATCTTCAGCTAATTGTCGGGAGGGAAAAAAAAGAAAACAATTCCTTAGGCCAGGGGTAGGGAACCTTGGCTCTTTTATCACTTATGGACTTCAAATCCCAGAATTCCTGAGTGAGCCATAAAAGGTTCCCCATCCCTGGCCTACTGGTTTTTCAGTTGTGGGGGAAATCAATTTTTGACTGGAATGGGATTGTTTGATATACAAATGTAGGACATATAAAGAATATATAAAGAATATGTCCTACATTTGTATATTAAACAGTCCCATTCCAATCAAAAATTGATTTCCCCCACAACTGAAAAACCAGTAGGCCAGGGATGGGGAACCTTTTATGGCTCACTCAGGGATTCTGGGAGTTGAAGTCCATAAGTGATAAAAGAGCCAAGGTTCTCTACCCCTGCCTTAGGCGAATGTCAGGCAGGCAGGCAGGGTGAGTGAGCATCGGGCGGGAGGGCGACCCGGTGGAGGGCGTGGCCAGCCAGAACTTACTACTGGTTCAGCAACCCACGCCAAATTCTTTCTACTGGTTCGCCCGATCCGTTACGAACCGGCTGAATACCACCACTGAACTGGAGACTATCCCCAGTCACTCTCTTCCAGGTGCAGGGTAACATGTCCTTGACTTTCTTCCAGCGCTCCTTGAAATCCCCAGGCACTGAATGTGGCAGCTCAAAAGCCTCAAAGGAAAATGGCTTCAAAGCTGACATAAATATATTGCCCTTTTAGAGCTTTTAGAACAGGGGTCCCCAACCTTGGCAACTTTAAGACTTGTGGACTTCAACTCCCAGAATTCCTCAGCCAAGGCTGGGGACCCCTGTTATATAATACTGCTTTCCAACCAGGCCACTTCCAAACATGTGAGTTTCCACTCCCAGAATCTCCGGCACCTGCTGAGAATTCTGGGAATTGAAGTCCTCCTATCTGGACTTTTCCCCATTGAGAAACAGTGTCCTATCTAGAAGACACGTAGAACATAAATGTAGTATATAATTCTAACGTAATAAATAAAAATTACAGATACAGTTATTGTGTCACTAGAGACAGTGAAGATGAATAGTTGGTTAGGATTTCAGAATTGTCAGCAGGTGTCCCAAATAGCCTCTTTGTCCAATGCAGTACAACGCAGTGAGCCACGAGCAGATCTGTTCATTGGGAAAACAAAACAGTCACTTCATAAACGCATGGCACAACATAGGAATAGAAACCCATCAGGACTAGATTCAGCAGTCCATCTGCATTTAATAAAAGACAAAGGCCGCTCTTTTGAAAACAGCAAAGTCATCATTTTGGACTGAGAGGACTGCTGGTTTGGAAGAGGGGGTCAAAGAGGCCATCTATGTTAAAATTGAACAGCCCTCTCTCAACAGAAGGGAAGGGATACAACATCATGTATGTCTGGTTTACAACACAGTCCTTTCAGCAGTTCCAAGAAGGCTCCACTCCAGAGGTGACATTCAGCAGGTTCTGACCAGTTCCGGAGAACCGGTAGTGGAAATTTTGAGTAGTTCGGAGAATGGGAAATATCACCACTGACTGGAGATTTTACAGTATCCTTCCGCTGCCATGCCTACCAAGCCACACCCACAGAACTGATAGAACAAAAATTTGAATCCCACCACTGCTCCACACCTATTTGCACCACTCAGGTGACCCTGAGGACACAGATAAACCTCCAGGTAGCTTTAGCTCACTAAAACAGGGGTGTCAAACTGGCAGCCCATGGGCCGGATGCGTCACGCCCAGGCCACGCCCACCCCAGCTCCTTGAAGGGGGAAAAACGTCGCGATACGTCACGTGACAGCAATGTGATGCCGTAAGTTTGACACCCGTGTACCAAAAGAATGCAAATGGCCAGCTGTCTGCAAGGAGTATAAATCCTTCCATTCCCCACCATCCAGTTGGAGCCGAGGAAGTTTCTTGGATGAGAAGTGAAACGTCTTAAAAAACAAACAGAAAGTCCAGTTGCTTCTTGAAAAATCTATGTCAAAATTGAACAGCTCTCCCAACAGAATCTCCACAAAAGATTTTAAAGATTAATATTCAAGAAGTCAGGACTCATTTTATTGGGAGTTCTGGACACTGAGTTTTCAAGAAGAGATTGGACTGCCATTTGTCAGAAATGGTGTAGGGTTTCCTGCTTGGGTGGGGGTGGGGGTTGGACTAGATGACCTACAAGATCCCTTCCAACTCTGTGAATCTGTTATCTGAATTGAAAAATACTAATGGTAGATTGATATTCTATGTGGTAACTGCAGCAAATTTATTGTGTGCACAACAGTGGAAGAATTATAACATTCCCACAATGGAGGAATGGATGGTAAAAATGTAAAGAGTTTGCTGAAAAGGCAAAATTGATTTGTTTGGTTAAAGTACAAACAACGAAAACTTTTTTGGAAGATAGGAAAAAAACCTTCTACTGAAAAGAAGACCAAAGTGAATAGATGATTCTTGGATTTGAAAATGACTAAAAATGTGGATTAAATGAAAGGAGGATGAAGGGATTTGTAAAATGTTTATGGAGGGAAGATTGGAAATCATGTATATATTTCTTACCTTTTGGTTTTTCTTTTCTTGCACTTGTCCTGTTCTTTTTTTTTTCTTATAGCTTTTTACTCTATGGATATTCTTGATAAGTATAAATAAATAAATGAAAAAAAAACAGAGAAAGAAAATGAATTAATATCCCATTTCCTATCAGGTGTAAAAAGAAGGAGATTCTGCAACGTCGCAGGCTTTTCCCTCCTAACAATCAATGGGAAATATGGAAAGTATGGGATGATAACATCTTTCTGAAGAGTGCCATCAAGCAATTCCAAGGTAAAGAGGATGCTGGCCAATATATCCTGGCAATCCTCGACTTATGACCACAATTGAACCCAACATTTCTGTTGCTAAGTGAGATAATTAAGTGAATTTTATCCGATTTTATGATCTTTCTTGCCACAATTGTTAAGTGAATCTCTGCAGTTGTTAATAACATGGGTTGTTAAGGGATCGGATAACCATTTGTCTGAAGTGGTGTAAGGTTTCCTGCCTAAGTAGGGGGATGGACTAGAAGACCTCCAAGGTCCCTTCCAACTCTGTCTATTCTATTCTATTCTATTCTATTCCATTCCATTCCTCTATTCTGTTCTATTCTATTCTATTCTATTCTATTCTATTCTATTCTATTCTATTCTATTCTATTCTATTCCATTCCATTCCATTCCATTCCATTCCATTCCATTCCATTCCTCTATTCTGTTCTGTTCCGTTCCGTTCCATTCTTCTATTCTATTCTATTCTATTCTATTCTATTCTATTCTATTCTATTCTATTCTATTCTATTCTATTCTATTCCATTCCATTCCATTCTTAAAATCTTCCAGTAATGAAGCACGCATAACTTCTGAAGGCAAAGCTGTTCTGCTACTTAATTGTCCTCACTGTTGTTAACGTTGAACGGTCATTTAAATCAGAGATCTCCAAACTTGGCCAACTTTAAGGCTTGTGGACTTCAACTCCCAGATTTCCCTAGCCAGCATGACTGGCTGGGGAATTCTGGGAGTTGAAGTACATAAGTCTTAAAGTTGGCCAAGTTTGGAGATCTCTGATTTAAATGAATGGTTGTAAGTTGAGGACTAGCTATACCTGGCTCTCTCGTTTGTCACGTTTCACCACCTCAAGCTCCATTAAAACAAATTCCTATATATTGTAGTTTAGGATTATTATTATTATTATTATTATTATTATTATTAATAATAATAATAATAATAATAATAATTGTTGTTGTTGTTATTATTATTATTATTATTATTTTGCTATTTTGCATACCTGTGTGCTTTATAAAGTCCGCTCAGTTATTTTCTTATTCGGAGCTGCATTGAAATAAGACGATTCAGAAGCTTTAGGAAGAGAACTGTTGACTTAACAAGGGCCATCTGGATGCCAGCAAGGGAGCAGGGGGAGTAATAGAGAGTATTAAAAAGAACAAATGAAGACAATTTGCATGATCAAACTTTGTTTTCTTCTACAGAAAGTCTGAAATTGGGGTTGCCCCTGCAGCAAGGTAAGTTTCCAGACTATGATAGACAAAATTAAAAGAGAGGGAGGCTTTTCAGACATCTTTCTTGCCATCTTCACCATCTTCTTTTAACGACCCCCTAATCCCTTGCAGGGTGGAGCCTGGGCAACTGATAACTGGGCAGAGTATTTATTGGCCGGATGCCCTTCCTGTCGCCAATGTGGAGTTTTGTACGGCAGATATATTCTCAGTGTGCCCAAAGAGAGAAATATCTGTCTTTACCTAGGATTGAACTCACAGCCTCCTGATCGTGAGGCGAGAGCTCCACCTCTAGGCCATCCATTGCACCATTCCTTTTCGTTGCCATCTTAATGGCATTTAATTAAAAAAAACAAAAAGTTATTTGCCTCCATATACGTGCCTTTTTAGAAGCAGAGGATGGAAGAAAATCCACATTTGATCACACCAGCTTTCTGTGACTTTAAAAATGGTTTTTAAAGAGGAAGGTGGGCTGTGATTATATTGTTTAACTATTGGTTTTATTTATTGTGGATTTATTTTTTTATTCATTGGCTTGAGTTTTTTTGGGGGAAACTCTTATGTGACCACAAGTGAGCCCAAAATTTCCATTGCTAAGCGAGAGGGTTGTTAAGTGAGTTTTGCCCCTTTATACAACCTTTCTTGCCATAGTTGCTAAGTGAATGACGACAGTTGTTAAGCTAGTAACACCGTTGTTAAGTGAATCAGGCTTCCCCATTGACTCTGCTTGTCCAAAGGCCGCAAAGGGGGGAATCATATGACCTGGGGACACTACAACCGTGGCTAGCCAGAACTTACTACTGGTTCGGCAACCCACGCCAAATCGTTGCTACCGATTTGCCCGATCTGGTGCGAACTGGATGAATACCACCACTAGTGGGCTTCCAAATTTTTTCCTACTGGTTCTATGAGCATGCAGGGCTCAAAGACCGACCTCTGTCCGAATGTTGGTGAGTCAGCTGAGCTGTTTTTTAGCTCAGCTGAGGCGAGGCAATCAGCTCTGCTGTGCGAATCAGCCGAGGGAATATAGGAGAGCTAACGGCAGGGGCAGGTGGGGGGTGCAGTCAGAGGTGGTATTTGCCAGTTCTGTAAACTAGTCAAAATTTCCGCTACCGATACGCCAGAACTGGTCCGAACCAGCTGAATATCACCTCTGTAAATGTCCATATTTGGGGAGTGAGAAAAGACATGGAGAGGGTAAGATATGGGCCAAAAGTTGACTTGGTTGATTAAGTGCCATCAAGTATTTTAAACTCCTAGCAACTACATAGATAGATTCTCTTCATGATCTGTCCTTAACCTGGTTCTTCAGGTCTTCCAATGGTCTACCCACCACCATTGTACCTGAGTCTACCTCTCTGGCTGCTGGTCCTGCACTTCTCTTTCGTTCCACTTTTCCAATAGTTAATAGCTTTCTCCAGAGAGCTGGGCTATAACTTCTGAGCTGCATGGATCCAGATGTCCTCTAGAGGTCAGCAGAGAGACCAGAACACTCTCTACCGCTCTCTAGTGGTCCTCTCACTTTTGCAGTCCCTAAGTGGCAGCCCTACATAGCCGTGTTTCCCCGAAAATAAGAGGAAATCTTATATTTTTTGGGAGCTCCAAAATAAGCACTTGGGCTTATTTTGGGGGAAACACAATTTTAGGGTGATCAGCCCAGCTGGGTGCCCCACACCCTGGCACACGCACAAGAGGCAGCAAGAGCATGGGGACAGATGGTATCTGGCAGCATCTGAAGCCTGCTGGCCAGGGGTGGGATGCTACTGGTTCTGCCTGGTTCTAAAGAACCGGTAGCTCTGAAGAGCAGCAGACACCGAACTGGTTCTATGTTTGCTGCTATTTTGCCCACCTGCCCGCCCGCCCGGGCTCTTACCTGTCCTTTATTTCCTGCTTTTTCAACCTCAGCTGCTTTGCGTGGCACAGCTGAGGTTGAAAAAGCAGGGGAAAAGTGGCTTTTTAAATACTGCGCACTTGCGTGCAGAGCTTTTCAGCTGTCCTGGCAGCACAGCTTAAGGTTTTTTTACACTTGCGCGTGCAGCAAAACGTAGTCACCAAACCGGTAGTAACACTGGTTGAATCCCACCCCTGCTGCTGGCCCTTCAGTGAGGATACTTTGGGGCTGCACAGCCTGCACAGTGCAGGTGAGTTGATTACCTGTCCAAGCAGCAGGCAGAGGCATGAGGAGGGGAGACAGGGGACCTGGACGCGCTGTGCAGGCCGCAGGAAACCCGAGAATCAGTGGGCTGGAGTGGCAGCCGGTCACAGGAGGCTTGTCGTCATGTGGTAGCAGATGGAGGCAGAGGCCGCAGGGCGGAAGGGAGGCGATCCCGATATACTATGTGGGCTGCAGGCAAGCTGAGAGATACATCCATATGGCATATCCGGATTGCCTCCTTCTCCCCTGCGCATGTGCCTCCATCTGCTGCCAGTGCCACCACACGAAGATGAGTCTCCCGCAGCTGCCCATGACCTATCCTGCACAGCACATCCGGGTCATGTGCCTCCCCTTCGCCTCTGCCTGCTGCTTGGACAGATTTTTTTATTATTATTTATTTACTTGTCAATTGCTTACAAGATAATAGGTATAAGTAAAACATAGTTATGAATACATGGATACATATAAGAAACAATAGGACAGCGACGGTAGGAACGTTGGTGCGCTTATGCACGCCCCCTACAGACCTCTTAGGAAAGGGGTGAGGTCAATAGGAGACAATCTAAGGTTAAAGTTTTTGGGGTTTGGGGAAGAAACCACAAAGTCAGGTAGAGTATTCCAGACAGTGACCACTGTTGTTGAAGTCATATTTCCTGCAATCAAGTTTGGTGCGATTAACCCTTGAGTTTGTATCTATTGTTTGCTCTTGTGTTGCTATGGCTAAAGCTGAAGTATTCATTGACAGATAGGACATTGCAATATATAATTTTATGTACTAAGATTGGACCGAAGGCGGCATAGTTCTAGGTTTTCTAGGTCTAGAATTTCAAGTCTGGTGGCATAAGGTATTCTGCAATGAGTAGAGGACTGGAGAACTCTTCTTGTGAAATATTTCTGGACTTTCTCAACTGTGTTAATATCAGATACGTAATGTGGGTTCCAGACTGATGAGCTGTATTCAAGTATTGGTCTAGCAAATGTTTTGTATGCTCTAGTTAGTAGTGTAATACTATCAGAGAAAAATAAGCAACAGCTGCACTGCGTGGGCTGCTGCTGCTGCTGGAAACCATCAGCCCATGCGTGTTCGCTGCTTCCTGTAGTGGCCACCCCTTCACTAGGGCTTAGTTTTGGGGTAGGGCCTATATTATGCACATGCTTTAAAAATCAGGCTAGATCTTATTTTCAGGGTAGGTCTTATTTTTGGGGAAACACGTTGTTTGCCTCCAAGATTGGTCTCCCAACTGTCATGCTTGCTTATCCATCTTTTACGTCTTCCTTCCTCCAGCGGTGATCACTTTAGACAAGGAGACAGCTCACCCCCTCCTCATCGTATCGAAGGACTGCAAAAGCGTGACGCTGGGAAACGAGGCGCCGAGCTTTGCAAAGACCCACAAACGATTCGACACGAGCCACAGCGTGCTGGGCTGCGAGGAGTTTAAGGAGGGCCGGAGCTATTGGGACATTTCCATGGGCAAGGAGGGGGACTGGACAGTGGGTGTGGCCCGGAAATCTGTGAGGAGGAAATACGCCATCTCCATCGAGCCCAAAAGTGGCATTTGGGCCATAGGGAAGCGTGGCAATGACTATTTTGCTTTTGACGCTCCAAGTCGTTCTCGGCTGCAGCCCATTGGGGAGCTGAGAAGGATTCGGATCTTTTTTAATTACCCCGCGAAGCATGTGTCTTTCTTTGACGCCGATGAAGCCAACATACTCCATCATACCTACACAAGCACGATCTCCAAGGAGGCCTTTGTTCCTTTTTTTCACCTTTCTCACAAGGCTGTTCTCACCCTGATTCCCTAAGTTGGCTGGAAGGAAGGACGTCGGGTGGCTTTTAAAAGCCCCGCACTCCAGTTTTCATGACGCATCAACCACACCTATAGTTTGCCTCTTTTTTTTGACTTGTCACAAACTGAATCTAATTCATTCAAAATGTCAGCTTCTTGCTTCTAACCAAGCATCCTTCCAAAGGTTTTCTTTCTTTTTTCTTTTTTAAACAGGGCAAGCTTTTTAAAGCAAACTCTAAATGCACACTTCACATAGAGCACGGGTTCATGTTTTAAGTTTATGTATCTGAAACTCGAGGTGGTGGGATGGTTGTGGTTTTTCAATGCTGAGATGTATTAAAGCTGGTTGAGTTTATGTCTGCTTGCTTGCTTTCTTTTTTCAGCTTTAGAAAAATATGGTGCAGGTAGTCCTTGACTTGCAACAGTTCGTGTAGTTCAAAGTTACAACCGCACTGAAAAATGTGACTTATGGCCGTTTTTTTCAAAGTTAGAACCTTTGCAATGTTCCCATGATCATGTGGATCAAAATCCAGATGTTTAGCAACTGATTCGTACTCATGACCATTGCAGCGTCCCGGGGGATCAAGTGATCCCCTTTTGTGACCTTCTGACAAGCAAAGTCAATGGGGGAGCCAGATTCACTTAACAATGGGGTTACTAACATATCAACTGCAGTGATTCACTTAACAACTGTGGCAAGAAAGATCGTAAAACGGGGAAAAAATTCACTTAACAAATGTCTCACAGAAATTTTGGGCTCCATTGTGGTCGTAAGTCGAGGGCTACCTGTATATCATTATTACTATCATCCATGGATGGAGTTTATAGAAGTAAACAGAAGTAGCAGAATTTTGCTACACTAGTAAATTAAAATATTTGTCTTTGTGTTGCCACCCAGTGGCCAGCTAGGGAACAGCAGGTAGAATAGAAAATTTACCTTCTTCTCAAATCCTGTGCCATTGATTTGACAATCCTCGTTACTTTTGAGGGGTGACTATTTAATACAGAGGAGGCAAGGGGCACCAGTTACAGTTGCAAGATGGCACAGCAATAGACACAACCTGGCCAAATTCCCCAGAAATAAAACACCCAGGCAACAATCTCTTTCAAAATGATCAGCAGCATTTCCTCCCTCTTTTCTTTTGGACTTTTGAAGTCAGTTTTGACTCCTGGCAATTATAAGGACAAGTGCCTGCAATTTTCTTGCCAAGTGATTTTGCTCTTGCCTTTTCCTGAGGGCTGAGCGAGAGTGACTGGCCCAAAGTCACCGAGCGGTCTCATGACTATGGTGGAACTATACCATAGAATTTATGGTTTCCTAGTTTCTAGTTTGGCAACTTAACCACTACACCAAACTGGGTTTTCTATTGTAGAAAGTTAGCACCCACCCCTCTCTGAGAAGAATGGAATATTCTAGGAAATATTAAAAAGGCAGAATATTTCCCCTAAAAGAGAAATAAAAAAATCTTAAAAGGAAACAGAAATTCAGCCCCAGCTCCCTGCCCCCAGCAAATATTTTGGTGCCAGCTTATCTACAACATAAAAGATTGGGCCAGCCTATCTACAAAAAAAAAAAGACCCTCCAGGACATAATAAGATTATCTATCAGCAGAACTCCCCACATGGCACAACCAAGTCTCTTCATTACATCACCCAGCAAGATTCAACCAAGCCTGGGACACAGACAGCCTACAAAGAATAGAATAGAATTCTTGATTGGCCAAGTGTGATTGGACACACAAGGAATTTGTCTTGGTGCAAATACTCTCAGTATACATAATAGAAAAGATATTTTCATCAAGAATCATAAAGTACAACACTTAATGATAGTCATAGGGTACAATCAGCAATCAAATCATACTAGGAAACAGTCAATATAAAATTAGCTAAGACCCCTGCCCCATGGGAGCCTGACAACCAATAGGGTACTTGCCCTTGCCACAGGAACAGGAAGCTCAAGTTCAATAAATCTCTTTCTCTCTCCATTCCATGTGTTTAGCTGCACATGGAACCATCTGCTTAATGGTTTGCTCCATTTAAATCCTTCCAAGCAGCCTCCATGTTTCCAGTGTCTTTCTCCCCACTTGGAACTGAACCCAGATGGACATTTATTTCAACAATTTCATTTTGTAAACTTAGATTACATTGCAGTATCCCAATGTAATATAACAAAGAACTACAACAGTCCAATATGTATATAGGGAATATTCAACTTGTGGCTATAATAAATCCTGGAATTTCTGTCAAATTTAGACACCCACCTGACCAGGTTTGATTTTACTTTTTGAGGGGTAATGGTTGTTAAACAAATGCCATGGTTAATGAAACCTAGGGTGTTTTTTTAATTAAAAATCAGCTGAAAAGTCAAGAAACCTGGAAAAAGTTGTAAATTGTGGTCATGTGACTGCATACTATTCAACCAGTTACAGGTGAGCCAGTTGCCAAATGCCTGGAAATGCCACATTTGGCAACTGGCTCATCTTTATGATTGGTTGAATTTTCTGAAGTCATATGACCACAACGTATAACTTTTTTTCAGATCTCTTGACCTTTTGGCTGATGTTTCCCCAATTTTGCATTTGTTTAACAACCATTAAAAAAAAAAAAGTAAAATCAGACCTGGTTAGGTGGGTGTCTCAGTTAATGACAGAAATTCCAGGATTTATTACTGTCATAAGCTGAAGACATATGACCTTTCCTTCTTCACAGATATCTTCATGCTTACGTGTAATATTTGCTGCTTTTGCTTTCCTGCTTAAAGGACGGGTGGCATCATGGAATGAATCACACTGGTAAAAACTGCACATTTTGGAAATATAGAGAAGGGAACTCCAAGGGGGTTTTTATTTTAACAGATTAACAGAATTGGAAGGGACCTTGTAGGTCATCTAGTCCAACCCCCTGCCCAAGCAGGAGATCCTACACCATTTCTGACAAATGGCAGTCCAATCTCTTTTTGAAAGTCTCAAGTGATGAAGCTCCCACAGCTTCCGAAGGCAAAGTTGCTCCATTGGTTGATTGTTCTCACTGTCAGAAAGTTTCTCCTTATTTCCAGGTTAAATCTCTCCTTGTTCAGTTCCCATCCATTATTCCTTATCTGGCGTAGAGGCACTTTGGAAAATAGCTTGACCCCTTCCTCTTTGTGGCAGCCCCTCAAATATTGGAAGACTCATATCCTATCTCCCCTGGTCCTTCTCTTCACTAAACTAGCCATGCCCAGTCCCTGTAACTGTTCTTTTTAAAATTTAAACATTTTATTTTAAGTAACATGTTTGGAATTGTGGGAAGCTTTAAACACCAAAAACAAAACAAATAAACAACAACCTTTGTGCTTGTTTCACTGGAAGGCCATGCAGCCCCTCAGTGCATCAAATGTGCAATAGCCTAGTTTGCTTATAGATACACCAGCATGTATTGAATCCATTAAAGCTAGTTTGTATCAGAGAACATAGATGATTTTGTTTTGAAACCCTCTATCCTTCATACAAGCTGGAGGTTCTTTCTGAGTCTTTCCACGGGATTCAATGTTAAGATCAGGATTTTTCTTTTGGATGAAGATAAACTTTCTCATGTCCCAAAGGTGCTTTTTCAAAGCGCTTTGTCCAGTTGCCTCTTGAAAAAGCACCTTTGGGACAATCATGACCTGGATGGCTGAAAATCTCCACAGACACATAAGCTAAGACGCTGAGCTTGTCGATCAGAAAGGTCGGCAGTTTGGCGGTTCGAATCCCTAGTGCAGTGTAACGGAGTGAGCTCCCGTTCCTTGTCCCAGCTTCTGCCAACCTAGCAGAAGCATGTAAAAATGCAAGTAGAAAAATAGGGACCACCTTTGATGGGAAGGTAACAGCGGTCTGTGCTCCTTCGGTGTTTAGTCCTGCCGGCCACATGACCAAGGAGACGTCTTTGGACAGCGCTGGCTCTTCGGCTTTGTAACGGAGATGAGCACCGCCCCCTAGAGCTGGAAACGAGTAGCACATATGTGTGAGGGGAACCTGTACCTTTACCAAAGATTGAAAGACTAAATCAAAGGTCCTTTTTGAGAAAGTCCCTCCTTCCCTTTATTGCTGTTAAGTATTCAGAGTTTGAAACTATGAAGCCAATAAGCATTGCTTGGACACCAACTCTCTAACTCACTTTTAAGACAATTTCCCAAGAGGCTTTTTTGATGAGGGCAGCAGATGAATAGAGCAGCTGCCTCAAGGAAAGAAACAACTAAATTAGAGAGCCTGAACTTTAATTCCTTACTGTTAAAATCAACTCATACTCTCCATTTGCATGAGCCATTCCAGCACATTCAATTTGTTTTAATGAAAGCCCAAGGGACTTGTTAACATGATTACTATTATTATTTCCAGCATAATTCCTATTGGATGTCTTTGTGTCTTGCCTGCACCTAGAGTTCATTTCCTGTCATATTTTTCTTTTACTTCTTCTCATCATAATATCTCATACAGGGAAAGTGCAGATAAAGTGCTCAGTTCTTAGAGGAAAAGAGTATGCTGTTTATTTCAGGATCTGGTGAAATAAAACAACTAATAAAAGGGGTTAAGAAATAACAGAGCTTTAATAAAAATGTATTTGCATTTCATCATTGTAACTCTGTCCCTTGGCACTTAAGTTTCTCAAGATAAAATATATTACAGCTGCATTTGCTGATCTGGTACAGATTGTTACAATTGCCCATTGGAAGGTTGTTGCCATAATAAAATTCATACACCCCTGCCTTTCACTCTTACCCCACATGAAATAGAAAAAGATCTCTATTTTGTGGCCCCCAATTTAGTGATCCCTCAATAAACCTCATTCCCATCATTGCCAGTTAAAATGACTGCTGTAAATGAGGGAAGTTGTCCCACATGTGAATGTATTTGGGAAACTGATCTAGATTGTGAGAGAAATACAAACTACCATTGGGGTATTTAAGGAAACAACCTGTGGCTTTGTTGGTATCTAATATATCATCTATCTAATCTTGGTGTAGCAGTGAAAGTATTGCACTTGGAATGGGTTCCCACCATGGAAAGTCCAGGGGGGGAGATAATAGAATAACATAGTTGGAAGGGACCATGGAGGTCTTCTAGTCCAACTTAGGCAGGTAACCATTTCAGACAAATGGTTATCCAATCTCTTAAAAACTTCCAGTGTTGGAGAACTCACAACGTCTGAAGGCAAGTCGGCCCACTGATTAATTGTTCTATGAGGAAATTTCTCCTTAGTTCTTGGTTGGTTGTCTCCTTAATTAATTTCCATCCATTGCTTCTTATCTTGCCTTCAGGTGCTTAGGTTGACC
The DNA here is from genome assembly GCA_023653725.1 of Bungarus multicinctus. Lineage (NCBI taxonomy): Eukaryota > Metazoa > Chordata > Lepidosauria > Squamata > Elapidae > Bungarus > Bungarus multicinctus. The sequence goes on from CM042834.1 coordinate 25,769,403, forward strand.
TCTTGCTTGGTGGCAGCCTGATTGTAGGGTAGTATTAACATGGTGCTGTAGGAGTGGGGAAATCCTGGTTTTGGGCCAGTTCTCTCAGCCCTAGACTGAATAATTGAGAAAAAAAACTCCATGTGTCAACTATCAATGTGCTGGATTATGGTCCATATTTTTAAGTGAACAGACCTTCATTCAATACTGGATTGATTCAAGCTGATTCAACTCCATAGATACAAAGTGATTGAAGGACTTTAAATATTTACATGTAGTAAAGTTTCCTCACACTGCCTTGCAAATCCCAGTTGAAAGGTTTACAATTAAAGCATTAAACATCACTAATAATGATTGCTAAGCAGTTTAAATCACAAATAAAATTGAAAAGTTCCAAGATTTATGTTAACATTAAAAAAACATTCCAAATTATCACACACATTTTTAAGTAATATGTTCTGTTTTCAGGATAATGTATCCTCAATTGAGTAAAGGGAATTGGGTGCCTTGTGGAAGTGTCACAGTTACTATTTTTTTTAATTGTTCATTTTAAATTTTTGTGTCAGAACAAAGTTGCAGTCAAGTTTTCTTAGCAGGCAGATAAAGCAGTTAGTTGTCTTGCATTAATCCGGATATACTCATTCTTATGTTTCACATCAGAATCGCTATTTAGGAGTTATAAAATAAAAGCACCTCCAATTATCTTATGGATCATCCCACACTATTTGCAATTTAAAAAAAAATCTACTATGCAAAAACTTCCCCTCTCCTTATGTCCTCCAAACAGCCAAACTTTTGCAAAATCGAAAGAAACGGATCGCCTGTCAAAAAGAAAAGAAAGGCTCCCCTCAGCACGTGCTACCGATTGCAGCCAATCATAATTGCTTTTTTTTTTATCAATTCTCTTGTTAAAAGGCCCAGTCCCGAAGTTCGGCGTGGGGCGAGGACAGACGGCAGCAGAGCATTTCTGGAATGGTAGTTTAATATTTTCCTATAAAGGCAAAAGTTGGAAAGGGGTTTTTTTTATGTAGAGGGAAAAAGCGCAGTGCTTCCTTGTAGGTTTGTGATGTTTGTCTGTACGCGCGTCTCCCTGTTGGTGATGATTGTAAACCTGGTTTATAAAGCTGAGTGGTTTCATAAAAGGCCATTTTTTAAAAACTGAGAAGTGTTAAATGGGGCTCTTTTTGTTTTGGTCCTGTTTCCTTTAATGTCTCTAGCTCTAAGAGGAATTAATGCTTTTTAAATCAATGTACTGCAAAAATGCTTGCAGAAATTGTTCCTGTTGCTATTGCTGAAAAAATGTTTCTCCAATATTTGTGTTCCAAGGGAACTGTACCTCTTGGAGAAAGTCCGGAGTTTGTTTCTGCTATTTCTAACAATTTCTAGGGAGACCTAAAATTTGAGACAGTTTATTTAGTTATTTGTATCCTGCCTTTATTATTTTTGCAAACAATTCAAGGTGATAAATACACCCAAAAGGCCTTCCCCCTTCTATTTTCCCCACAACAACAACCCTATGAGGTGGGTTGGGCCGAAAGGGAGTGATTGCCCCAAAGTCACCCAACTAGTTTTCATGGCAAAGGCAGAACTAAAACTCAGAGTCTCCTGTTTTTGTTAGCCTGGAGTCTTAACCACTAGACCAAAATGATTGGATTGAATTTGATTTTGTTTTGGTTTCTTTGCTTTTATTGTGTTTTAATTTTAATTTAATTTTAGTTTTTTATCCTGTCTTTATCTTTTTCATCAATCCTAGATGCAATTCTATTAATGGTGAGCTAGAATAGATTCTTAACTTGTCTCCAGAAGTTGTGAATGCTCCAATACTGGAAGTTTTTAAAAAGATGTTGGATAACCATTTGTCTGAAGTGGTGTAGGGTTTCCTGCCTAGGCAGGGGGTTGGACTAGAAGACCTCCAAGATCCCTTCCAACTCTGTTATTCTGTTCTGTTCTATTTTATTTTTGGAATAAACAGAAAGTTAGCATGCAGATCCACTTGTGGTGATTGCTTGAATGGCAAAAGTCTTAAATGCTATGTAGGAATATCAACTGAAAGATGCCTAATAGAACTGAGGTGATTTAGTAGATTTTAATCCCTTTGTGTTACTCATGGAACAGATGAAGAGAAAACCGAGAGTTAACTGCCTTATCAAATAATAAGGATGGTACATTTGGGTGTTTTGTGAATGGTTGCTATTTATCAATAATGCAAACTGTCTATTTAATCTACCTTGTTTTTACAGATTACTAATTTCACCTCCCAAAAGGAAGGTAGGTAGGGTGTATGTGTGTGGGGTTAAATTTAGTTAGCATCTTTTCTGACTAAACATTTTGATTAAAAGACAACACACACACATAAATGCTTCATGGATTTGTTGAAATGGAGTGGGTTTCCAAAAGTAACACTATCACATAATTTACTATAATATTGTTCTTGAGACATCACAAAATCTTATTTTTGCTGTAACGAACACAAAATAGAACTTTCTGAATGTTGTTTTCTGAAATAGTATATTGTTACTCAGACTAGTAATAAACTAAACTGGGTTTGTGACAGGGAGGTTGATAAATGGAAGTTTTCAATGTATGTGAATGAATCATACATACATACATACATAAATTTGTGGATCCTTCAAGTTCTGGAGGAGCAGTAAACAATGGTCAACTTTCAAAACTGGAATGTTTCAAATTGATTTATTGAAAAGTCATGGAGCAAATGCTAGTTGCTTAATGAGAGAGCTATGAAAAAAAAAGGGAAACAATATTTTGGAAAAGTGTGGCTGTTTGGGATCAAGGTATTGTTGATTTATGATCCTCCGCCCCCCAATTTATATAGCTGTGTAGATAACATTGTAGAGATTGCAGGAGGAGAATCACAGTAGTCTCTTGTAGTAAAATATCAGAAGGATTCTGAGAACATTTTTTCTGCTGATTGCACCTTTTTAGCATGGAACAAAATAACAGAGTGGGAAGGAATCTTGGAGGTCTTCTAGTCCACCCAACTGATATAGTAATAGCACTTAAACTTATATACCGCTTTACAGTGCTTTACAGCCTTCTCTAAGCGGTTTACAGATACAATTTGGGTCCAACAATTTACCCATCTTGGGAAGATGGAAGGCTGAGTCAACCATTTCAGACAAGTGGTTGTGTCAGCCTGCATCTTCAGTTTCTTTCAAGCTTGCTGCCAGCTGCCATGGGAACGATGGTGGGGGAGGAAGTGTTGTATGGGGTGAAAATTTCTGAGGAGCAGAGATCTGATCTCAGGGAGGCCAGATTGTTTTCAAGGCCAACTGTCCCCAAAACATATTTCTGGCTGATGATTGAATTCTGGTTGCCTGGCTACTGGATGGTGGGTTCTGTACTTTGCTTCAGCTTGCTGCTTTGCGTGAATTTTCTTCAGATCTTGCCTGACCATTGCTGTATTCAGTTCATTCCTACTAAAAGTATATTTTATTTAAATTTATGAAGTTAAAGGTTTTTCCTAGGGATTGAGTGAAGGTAGCCCTGACAGGTTGTCCAGTCTCTTCTTAAAAACCTCCAGTGATGGACCACCCATATGTGACTTCTGATGGCAAAGCTGTTCCACTGATTGATTATTCTCACTGTTAGGAAGTTTCTCCTTAATTCCAGGTTGCTTCTCTCCTTCCTATAGCTTCCACCTGTTGCTTCTTGTGGTGCCTTCAGGTGCTTTGGGTTGTTGGGTTATTCTAGCAGTGGGAGAAGCCAAATGCTTGGCTCTCTTTCTTTTGAAGGCACTGGTTGGCATTCCACCCAAACACTGAAAATGTTATTCATATACTGTATTTTGAATGGAAGATTACATATTTTGGGGAAGAGGGATGAGCTCTCCACTGGGGGATTGTGGTGACCTGGGGTATGGCACAAAGGCAACACAGATAATCAGCAAGAATCCCTTTATTAGCTCCAATTTTGCCTCCAACGTCCTGGTTACTTTCCGGCTGGAGAAAAACTCTCCCAGGAACAGCCTTTGGCAGGCAGATAATCAAGTCCAAAACGTGATTAACAAAAACTGTAACTATAAGTCCAATCAAGGCAAGATGAGGTAATTAGTCCAGCACAGCAAGAGAAGGAATTCCAGATGTGAAGGAGCAGCTGTGATTCAACCCAGTTGGGAGGATGCCAGGAATACAGATAACCAAAGTCAACACAAGATAAACTCACATTTGTTCCCAGAAGATGCCACACTCAGCTTGCATCTCTTAAATTATCATTCCTAGGTATGGCTAATGAAGGGAATCAGGGCCCTTTCCTGCCCTGTAAGCCATGCAACCCACGTTGCTCTCTTCTCCATTCCTCCCTGCATGCCCTAAGATGAAGAGAGGGTGGGCCTGAGTCTTCCTCTGAACTCCCTCTCCCTTGATCTACTTCTTTCCTGTTCTGCCCAACTGGACTTTGCCCTTCCCCAGCTTCTTCCACAGCCAACAGAGCCACACTCCCACTCCCTGTCAGCTGTTCGTTTTCCTCCTTGGATTCAGACTCTGACAGGGGCATGACAGGGATTGTAATATGCTGATCTTAGTTCATTTCTCTTCCATACCAGAATCTGTTCTTTTTCTGCAGCTCCAGAGCACAAGATATTGCTGTTAGCACCTTCAGCTGTTGCCATCCGAGTGAAGAAATCAAATTAGCTTTTCCAGTTTTGATAGAAAAGCCATGGAGCTGCAGCACATTGTACAGAAGCTGCTACAGGAACTAACCTGTTCCATCTGTTTCAAGAGTTTCTTAAATCCGACAACGCTTGCCTGTGGGCACAATTTCTGCCATGCCTGCCTTGTGAGTTACTGGGGCCAATTTCCCATCGAGACAGCTTGTCCTCGGTGTCAGGAGAAAATTCCTCAACTGAACTTTATACCTAACATCCAGCTGGCGAATATTACAAAACTGGTTGAAGAGTTGAGCGTCGATGTCAAGCAAATCACAGCAGAAGGCCATGTGTGTCAGAAGCACCCTCCAACTCTCCAGGCTTTCTGCAGGAATGAGCTCGTCCTCTTCTGTTCGAGGTGTGATTTATCTCGGGAGCATCTGACTCATGATGTTGTCCCTGTGGCTGAAGCTGCCCAAGAGTACAAGGTGGGAATCTTTGATAGACGCTGCCCATGTCAGTCATTGCAGGTCATCTAGATCAGGGGTCCCCAACCTTTGAACCGTGGTCCACTACCGGGCCTTGAGCCGTTCGGAATCAATCCATGGAAGGGGCAAGCAAGCGCACACGGATGCCTGCATCCCCTTCTCTGCCCCCCTCTCCGTCCTCCAAGCCAAAAAGGTTGAACTCTACTATAAGGTATTGAAGAGGTCACTGCTCCCTAGGAAGTTTAAGTGAGCTCTGTATCAGCTTTGGAAGCCATATTAGCGCCAGAAGCTTCCACGCTGCCACATTCTTGAGCCTGGGAAGATAGGATGAAGATTTTGATGAAACCGGATAGCAATAGCAATAGCACTTAGAGTGCTTTACACCGCTTTACAGTGCTTTACAGCCCTCTCTAAATGATTTACAGAGTCTGTAATCTGGGTCCTCATTTTACCGACCTCAGAAGGATGGAAGGCCGAGTCGACCTTGAACCTGGTGAGATTCGAACTGTCAAGTTGTAGGCAGCCAGCAGTCGGCAGAAGTAGCCTGCAGTACTGCACTCTAACCACCGCGCCATTGTGGCTCATATTGCACCTGTGTACAAAGTACACACACATATATACCCTACAAATGTGTGGAAGAGGTCAGTTTTTGAGTTTAGGTCTCCACAGGAAGGGAGGATGTTGTATTTGCAAACACTGTGCCAGTGATTTCTGACATAAAGCAACTTATTTCACAAATAATGCTTATCATTTTCCCTATCTGTGCAACATTTAACAGAGTCCGAATCCAAAGGTGCTTTTTCAAGAGGCAACTGGATTTTGTTTTTCCTTGAAGACGTTTTGCTTCCTATCTCAGAAGCTTCTTCGGACTGAAGAACTGAACTGAAGAAGCTTCTTGGATGAGAAGCAAAACATTTTCAAGGAAAAAAACAAAGAAAGTCCAGTTGCTTCATGAAGAAACACCTTTGAGACAACCATGACCTGGATGACAGAGAATCTCCATAAACACAACATAAAGAGGAGGTGAAGTGGGTTGGATGAAAAAGAATCAGAGAACTGGAACTGTTACAATCTTTGATGAGAGTCTCCTCCTATTTGGCGATTATCTTGTGATGATATCCTTATTATCTCAATATCTTTTTTCTTCTTCTTCTAGGGCCATTTGATAAACGCCATGGGGACTTTAGAGAATGAGAAAGAAAGGATTTCAAAACACCACTCAGACGAAGAAACCCAAGCTGGGTCCCTGATTGTAGGTGTTACTAAGAAATGGCTTTTCTTTTCAATGTTATTTGAAATAGTTTAGTCTTCTCCGCAGATATTCTAAGGATCAGCATTTTGGAAGTCTTGCAAAGTTTCCCTTGACTCCTGGAGACTAAATAGGCCAGTTCCGTACTGTTTTCAACCATATGGATGTAATTAACCCTGGTGGTTTGCCAAGATGGGATCTTTAAAATGTTTATTTTCCAATCTACAGCCGTTGGATTCTTTAGTGTTCTTCCATCCAAGTTCTCCCAAAGGTACTTTTTCAAGAAGCAATTGGATTTAATTTGTTTGTCCTTGAAGATGTTTCGCTTCTCATCCAAGAAGATTCTTCAGCTCAGTTCAGTTCTTCAGAACTAATGAAGCTTCTTAGATGAGAAGTGAAATGGCTTCATGGAAAAACAAAGTCTAGTTGCCTCTTGAAAAAGCAAACATAAACATTCCACCCAAGTTCCCTGTAAACATCCCACCCAAGTTCTAACTAGGTCCAAACGTGTTTAATTTTGTTTTTTAAAGATTAGTCAAGACTGACTTGGTGCTATTGTCTGCTGGGAAATGTTCTCTTTATTGTGATGTGTTTGAAAAGCCACTAAGGTTAAACAAGGAATAGATAACCTTTGGATCTGGAAGGCGGGTAGCATATTAAGGATGTTGAATATGCCATAAATGCCCCGTAAATAGATTGCCATAAACTATGTTACCAACCTCTATTTCCTGAGTGCAAATATTCCATGCTGCTTGTCACCCTTGCAAGGTAGTCCAGACAGGAAGCATACCCAGATGTCCTAATCCTTCTTTATTTTTAAGTTTACATTAATAAAATCTTGCAAATCTGAAAATACAATTATGCCCCATCACTTTTACAGCCTAAGAAAGGGGGGAGGATCCCTTCAAGATATATTTGCCACACCCACATTCCTTCTGTGGGCTACGCTGCGTCTTTTGCAACTGTTCCATTGGGTATACCATCAATCGATCAATCAGAATAGAGTTGGAAGAGACCTTGGAGGTCTTCTAATCCAACCCCCTGCTCAAGGGAGACCCTATACCATTTCAGACAAGTGGCTGTCCAGACTCTTCTTAAAAACCTCCATTGATGAAGCCCTTACCACTTCTGAAGGCAAAGCTGTTCCACTGGTTAATTGTCCTCACTGTTAGGAAATTTCTCCTTAATCCCAGGTTGCTTCTCTTCTTGATTAGTTTCCATCCATTGTTTCTTGTCCTGCCTTCAGGTGCTTTGGAAAATAAATTAACCCCTCTTTTCTTTGTGGCAGCCCTTCAAATACTAGAATACTGCTATCATGTCACCCCCTAGTCCTTCTTTTCTCTAGACTAGCCAAACCCAAATCCTGCAACCGTTCTTCATATATGTTGTAGTCTTCAGGCTTTTAATAATCTTAATTGCTCTTCTTTGCACTTTTTCCAAAATTTCAAAATCTTTTTTATAATGTGGTGACCAAAGTGCCTTTCTCTGCATCTCCCAAGGTCTTGTCCACATACCCTCAAATTGTGCCTCTTGTTTAATTGATGCTATGGTGACAAAATGCAGGACAACATCACACAAATATCACAAAGTACCTACTGTGCACTGTTTGTCATTGTGGCATCTTACTGGTGTCTGTGTCTGTTGCTGAATTCCAAGCTGATTTGGTTCCTGACCAAGCATTTTTTCCTCTGTCCACCTGTTGCTTGCAGGAACAAATAGAAAAAGAGAGGCAATTCGTTATCGCTGAATTTAATGCAATACGCCAATTTTTGGAAGAACAAGAGAACTTTCTGCTGCTTAAAGTTATGGAAAATTTAGAGAAGGGGGTGCTGTGGAAAAAGGCTAAACATGCAGCCATCTTATTCCGGGAAGTCTCAGCTTTTGATGAACTTATCCAGACAGTCAAGGAGAAGTACCAACAATCAGCAGTTGAGCTTCTGCAGGTAAGAGATTCCAAAATTGGGACAAAGACACCTGAGAGAACAGCTTCCCCTAGATCAGGGCTGTCAAACTTGTGGCCCTCAGCCCAGATGCGTCACACACTGGCCACGCCCACATCCGGTTTAACGAAGGGGAAAAAATCGTAATACATCACGTGACACCACCATGATAACGCGAGTTTGACACCCCTGCCCTAGATAGATCTGCCTGGCTGCTGCAATTCTCCTTGGAGGACTTCCTGATTCTGCAGTAGCCTTCTGATATTCATTTGCAATTCGCTGAGACATTTTTGTTTTGTTTTCATCACAAAACAATCGGGGTTGGTGGTCTCCCGAGTTCTTTTGCTCTATGAAATGTAATTACTGCAGTTATCCTGCTGTTACTGTTTCGTTCTTTATTGTCTTTTGATGGCATTCCTTGATATTAAGACTAAGGTGTTAGTCGTGAAGTCGTGTTAGTCGTGAAGTCGTGTCCTACCCATCATGACCCTATGGACAATGTTCCTCCAGGCCTTCCTGTCCTCTACCATCCCCCGGAGTCCATTTCAGCTCTTGCCAACTGCTTCAGTGACTCCATCCAGCCACCTTATTCTCTGTTGTCCCCTTCTTCTATTGCCCTCAATGGTTCCCAGCATTAGGCTCTTCTCCAGTGAATCCTTCCTCCTCATTAGGTGACCAAAGTATTTGAGTTTCATCTTCAGGATCTGGCCTTCTAAAGAGCAGTTAGGGTTGATCTCCAGTAGGACTGACTGGTTTGGTCGCCTTGCAGTCCATGGGACTCCCAGGAGTCTTCTTCAGCACCATAGTTCAAAGGCTTCCATTCTTTGGTGCCTCAACCTTTCTTATGGTCCAACTTTCACAGCCATACATTGCAACTGGGAAAACCAGTTTATAAAAGGTTTGTAGCTTTTATAGAAAAAATAAATTATATATTTTATATATGAAAATAATTCTATATATAAAAATAATTTTATATATAAAAATAAATTATATATTTTATAGAAAAGGTTTATAGCTGGGTTTAAATCCATGATTCCCAACCTATGGTCCAAGGAATGAAGCTATATGGTGGGTGGTCCTTGGAGCACATCCCTTATAAATCCTTAACCATCTTTAGTGCAATCCAGTACATATGGAGGATATTCAATTACAAAAGGCTATTGAGGCTTTTCCCCCACTTGGACAAACTGTGGCACAATCATGCTCTAATCAGGGGTGTTCTGAGGCACGCCCTTTTTTCAACAAATCAAACACAATCCAAAGGCAACAAGAAACCTTTTAATGCTTCTGCAAAATAATTAGCTGTGATAAGCACAAGCCTTGCCAAACTGTGCAAGACTTGCCATAAGATAACAGACAAGAAATAATTTGCAATACAAGAATCTTCAAATACAAACTCAGGATACTGGAATGTCCACGAGGCTAGAATTTCAAAATGTCTTTGCCTTCTGCAAAGAATGTTTCTTTCACAGCTGGCTTTTATCTTCTTGAAGGAGGGGCCATTACCTTGCAGCCTTACTCCCGAGGCACTGGTGCTGCTGTAACTGCTCTTTCCTATGAGCAATCCTGTGCGCACGCGCATTTAGCACAGGTTCTTCGGGAACCTCCTCATCACTACTGCCAGCCCCCACAATCTCTGAAGGCAGCAGTCCACTCCCTAATGGTCCTGACCCCTCATCTGAGTCCTCGCTCTCCTCAGCCATCCGTACCTGCTGCCAGTTAACCACAACAAGGGGTGTCAGACTCACGGCCCGCGAGCCGGATGTGTCACATGCTGGCCCTACCCCCTGCCGGGCTTAGAGAAGGGGAAAAAAGTCCAGCTACATCATGTGACACTACTGTGATGATGCAAGTTTGACACCCCTGCTCTAATACCTTCTATTCTTCCGCTTTGTTCCCATAATGTTGCCTTCTCATTCTCAACCATTGGAGACACAGACACAAGGCATCCTTAGCTATACTGGTGTCAAAATAACATGCCTTATTCCGACACCATCTGTTCTGACCAAGGCTTCCTGAGACAGTGCTATTCCCAAAAACCTTGTTTTTATTTCAACGGCTGTGAATTATATGCATTCACAGCCCATAATGAGTCCCAAACAATTTGTGAATAGTCCCAGAGAAGTCTTCCACAGTCTTTCGGGATAAGGCTGATAAGCAGCCACCTTTATCTCCCTTGAAATGTTGCCAATGACTAAATTGCCAATTAGCTGTACAAGGCCAAACGGAGCACAAAGTCAACACAGAGCTTCGGATTTTAAACCGACCAGAATGAACAAAGTTGCTTCCTGCAAAGGCTCGTGTCCCTTTTCTCCTCCTTTATGTCTTATGAGAGGGGCCAATCCTCCAATCCTTACTCCTGAATCACCCATTTTACTTTAACTGTTCTTGCCTTCCGGCAGCTCTGTGCAAGCACTGGGAACCTGCTCCCCCTGTTCCTCTGCCTCGCTGCTGCTAGATTCTGGAGGCTCCAGAGTCGGCACATAACTCCCAGATGGCCCTGGCCCCATCTCTATGTCAGACGCAGATCCCTCGTCTGAGTCCTCCCCAGTCTCCATGTTCCTCCCCACTGTCTGACTCTGCTGCCAGCTCCGCAGGCCGCCGGCAGACCACAACACCATCCAAGAGCAGCCTCAAGGTGTGTAGATGCCACACCTCAAGGTGTGTGGAATCTGCCAGGTTATTTCGTTGATGATCTTGGAAGGGAAAAGCCTGGAATAAGGAGAGGATAGCCATCAGCAATGAGGGCAGTCCATTTCATGGGTATACAGTAGCTGTAGCTTTCTGCTGAAGGCTGAATGGAAGGCCCTTCAACGTTTTGCCTGGGAAAAGGTCCATGGAAGTGGCTCAAAGAAGACTTCAGCATCTAAGATGGAACTATCTTAGCTTGGACAGGATGCTCATTGAGCGTTGCAATGTGCCCCCTGTCCAATAAATAGATTAGGATACAGTCTAGCTTTGATGTTCTCAGCTGGACAGGAGACGAGTGGAGTTAAATGAGGAAGGCAAGTGCTAGAGTTGAGCAATAGTTCTTTTTGCAACTGAGTCGTGAATGGAGAAGTTGACATCATCATGTCCCTTCAAGCAGTCTGTATAATTGGGAGGACCTATAAATTGCTAACAAGTGCCTGTTTTGCATGCTGAACTGTCTTCTTTGAGTTGGCTGCTTCAAGTTATGTGGATTCTCAGAATCCCCCAAGCAGTATTGCTGATGCAGAGAATACTGGGATGCGAAATTCCACGTATCTGGAGAAGACAAAGGCTGGGGAAAGTTGATATAAAACAATACAATGGAAACATTTCCAAGTATTATACCAGTCTGGGATTTGAGAGGCACTTTTAATATGAACAACCACCTAATTCCTTTCCATTTTAACTCTTTCTCTCTTCTAGGATGTGGGAAGCACCTTTAAGAGGTAAGCTGACTTCTCCCTAAATTGGAATTGTGGACGAAAGGAGAATGGCTAGGCACAAAGGACAGTCAATTTTGTTTTTATGTGTGTTATGCAAATTAGTGGAATAATAGAAACCCCATTTTTTTTGTTGATGCTCCAATTTGAGACCTTTAAAAAAAGAAATTGTGAAATCATGGGCTTCCATCATTTTTGTTTTGACATGTTAGAAATGAAAACAAGTGTATTTGATTATCACTATAAAAATTTGCATAATTGATTTAGACAATCTAATCCAAATTATGCTGCACGTATTCAAGCCCAGTTACTTGAGTAGAGTAAATTAACATCATGGCGCACAACTATGACCTAAGTGATGATCCAGTGATCTTATCAGAAGATCATTGAGGATAATCTTCAGTGATGATCTTAAGAGAAGTCAACAAGGATTATTTATCATGATAGATAGCTAAGAGATATGCCTTGGAGTCCACTTTGCATGTGGCTCTGGTTAAATATCAATTCTTGGGGGACTTTTGACTTTCTGAGTAGTTTTCCTTTTATTGAGTCTGTCATCTGCACCTCTATAATAGTCTGGTTTGGCTCTGTAACCAAACAAGACACAGACTTCAATGGATAATTAGAACTGCAGAAAAAACAATTGCTACCAACCTGCCTTACATTGAGGACCTGTATACGGCACGAGTCAAAAAGAGGGCTGTGAAAATATCTACAGATCCCTCACATCCTGGACATAGTTTCAACTTCTTCCTTCAAAACGATGCTATAGGGCACTGCACATTAGAACTAGACACAAGAACAGTTTTTCCCCGAATGTCATCACTCCACTAAACAACTAATTCTCACAACACTGTCAACTTATTTACTAAGACTGCATTACTATTACTCCTGTCATCCTACCTAGTACCTACCTCTTCCCCCTTTGACTTTATCTGTGTTGCTTGTATCTCTACAATTTATATTGTTTTATTTGTTTCCTAATATGATTTGATTGCTTATTAGTAACCTATGACTATCACTAAGTGTTGTATCTTATGATTCTCGATGAATATATCTTTTTCCTTTATGTACAGTGAGAGCTTATGCACCAAAGACCAATTCCTTTTCTGTCCAATCACACTTGGCCAATAAAGAATTCCTGTTCTGTTCTGTTCTGTTCTACTCTACTCTACTCTACTCTACTCTACTCTACTCTACTCTACTCTACTCTACTCTACTCTACTCTACTCTACTCTAATTCTAATTCTAATTCTAATTCTAATTCTAGTTTTCTTCCTGCTCTTTTGTTTCTGCCTAGGACTACTAGACTTTATCCTGTCTCTCTTACCTGCTTCATCCTAGATCACCATTCTTTGGCAGGATGGTGGGATGCAAATTCCATAAATAAAATAGGCTTATTATGTAGACTATCAAGTCCCATATGATTTCTCAAAGGAAAAAGAGTAGCCAGCTGGAAGCACCCACCCAAATGTAAAAACAGAGATCAGAGTTTGGAGAATGGGTGGGCAGACCTTTTGAGTCTGGGATTACATTTTGTCTTCATATTTTACCTGGTTGATATGACTTCACTGGAGTGAATGACGCTTGTACTTTGGAAAGACAGTTGAAGAGTTAATATGGATGCCTTGAGCCCTGTAGAGTATTTACCCCTTAAATATCATTTTTTGACTCATATTTTCTTAAAGTTGGGTAGTTTTGAAAGGCCCTAACATTCTCAACAACCCACTGATAATTGTAGTTCCTCCATGCTTCAGGGAACCATAGTTTGGAGGCTGGCTCTTTTAAAAGATATTCTTGATTGCCTATAATTTCAATTGTAATATATTCACTTTCTTCCTTCTGTCTATGGAGCAGAGAACAATACTTCATTTTTCATGTGAGTTTCTTGAGCCCTTTTGGATCTGAGTACGTTCAACATTATAAAAAAAGATCTTGTCCCAGATTTTTCTATTCCTCCAAAGAGGGCCCCAGCAGAGATTATACTACCTGAGACTTCTCAGGAAACAACTGAATGAAAAATTGCTGCTGACCTACCACTGAACCATAGAAAAGTATTTTAACTTACTGCACCTGTGTATGGTTTGCCAATTACACAGTGGTAGATAGGACAGGGCTCCAGAGGGTTAATGACATTGCCCAGAAGATCATTGGTTGCCCTCTCCCCTCTTTGGAAGAGCTTTATAGCTCCCGCAGCCTTAAGAAAGTTCAAAACATTCTCAAAGTTCCATCTCATCCTGGGCACCCTTTTTTTGAACTATTACCATCTGGCAGACGGTACAGGATAATAAAAACAAAGACAAATAGGCTGAAAAACAGCTTCTATCCCAGAGCAGTAACTACTGTATATTGAATTCTACTGTGTAATGCAATATTAATGCAATACCGGGTTTTCAATTCAATTGTATAGAAGGATAGGTGTTAAGTGTTTTATTTTTATAGTTATAATGTACACGGAAGATGGCATTTAATTTCATTGTACGAGGTGCAATGACAATAAAGTAAACTAACATGTTTATTTTTTCATAGGTGCAAGGAAACACTTATGAATCCAGTAACGCTTCCTCCATGGGTGAAATTGGGAGTCTGGGATTTATTTGACTTCAATACCTTTCTAGGGACTCTCATGAAACAATTCAAAGGTAAGAAAAGGACTGAAACAAAACATAAAAATTGGTGATGGAGAGATGCTGATTGGTGTAGGTAAATGCTGGGGCCATTGAAAAATTAGAAAGGCCTTATCAGGAATTTAAGGTCCACTTGAGAAGAAAAGTTTTAATTTTTGGAGGAAGTTGAACCAGTCACAATGGCTTAATCGGCTTTTGTTGCAGAACTCTGCTATCAGAGTTGTTAAATGGAAATAAGATTGGTATGACGAAGGAATGGAGGAAGTCTGGAGAGGTAACAAGGATTATTTTCAGACTGAGATCCACACAATGCCTTTAAGAGACCCAATGACATTAAAAAACAATTACAAATAGAGTGTTTGTTTTGTATGAGAAAAATCTGGATTCAATTTTTGGCATCTCCGGGAATTATTGGGAAGCACTTCTTTTCCTGAAATTTTTAGGAGGAAGGCGTTTTAAGGAGTTGCTTAATATTTGAATTACACAATGTTTTGCATTTGAAACTAAGTCTGCAGGTAATTTCAAATTCTGCTGAGGAATTGCCAGATAGCATGTATGTAACTGGACATCAGAACTTTGCTTGCATATCCATAACTAGGAATATAAAATATGAAAACATTTCATATTTAGAGAAGACAAAGATTGGATTCAAGTATCATGTTACACCATGTTGTTTAACTGTGGTTGTTGATTAAACTATAATTGAGTTCAAACACACTGAGCCAGAACCAGCATCAGGAATTAGTCTGTGATCTAAAAATCTAATACTGCTGTGCCTCTATGTGTGCCAAAGGTCAGCAACGTGTATTATATATAACTCTTCTAATTTTTATAAATCATTTGGAAGGCTTGGAAACATTATTTAACATTCAGAATCTGCTCAACTATTGTTTAATTAGGTGGTCTTGAAATGCAGTGTACATGATACCTTGACAGTAAATTATATTTTGTTCGAAGAAGTGTTGCGTTGAGTTACTTAATCTGTTTCTCTATTCCCTTAGATATCCTGGTATCTGGATATCAAATTCAGAAAGGTATATCTCTGGGTCTGAAAGGTGGCTAAATATTCACAAACTTCTTTGCCTATATTTCACATGGGAGTTCACCATCTATCCATCCTGGGTCCTTTGCCAAAAACGGGAATGAGCCTTTTCTATTAGAAAAAAAAAGAGAGATATAATTTCAATGCTTTTAAATTGAAAGAAAACATAGCAATGCTGCGTAGTTCTGTGATTTCTGCCTATGTTCGTCATTTAATGGCCCGGGAATCCCTTGCGGGGTGGAGTCTGGGCAACTGAATGGAGCTGAGTGTTTATTGGCCGGATGCCCTTCCTGTCACCAATGCAGAGCTTTTGCAACAGATATATTCTCATTGTACTCAGAGAGAGAAACACCAGTCTCTACCTAGGATTGAACTCACAGCCTCCTGATTGTGAGGCGAGAACTCTACTTCTAGGTCACCGCACCATTTTCTGTGATTTCTGTGATATTAATATTTAATACAGGTGGATTACTGTTTAAATGTCCTCCTTTTGATCGTCAAACTACAATCCACATTTTTCAAGCCTGTGAGATTACAGCGTCATTGGATGGTGAACTGGAAGATGTTGCTGAAAGCCAAAATTTCTCTGGAGAGTGACAAAACCAATAGCCTTGTGATTTAGTGGTGGGATTCAAATTTTTTTACTACTGGTTCTGTGGGCGTGGCTTGGTGGGCTGGGCGTGGCTTGGCTTGATGGGCGTGGCTTGCTAAGCATGGCAGGATATTGCAAAATCCCTATTCCCTCCCCACCCCACTAACCTGCTTTCCAGCTCCGTTCTCCTGTGCAGGGCAACAAAAGAAGACCCAGCTGATCAGCTGGAACTTGGGAGGCAGAGAATAGATGGGGGTGTGGCCAGTGGTGGGTTTCAAAGTAGGTTACCACCAGTTCGGTGGGCATGGCTTGCGCAGGTTACGGCCGCTGAACCACAGGCGCAGAGGCATTCCTACTCCTCTTGCAATCCTGCACTCTCCCTGTCGCTGCAGCAGCTGACGTGCAGCAATCTGCTGTGCCGCGCAAAGCAGCTGCGCTTCAAAAGCAGGGAATAAAGGTGTGATGACCCAGGGTAGCATACAAAATAAACACAGTAACAACAAACAGGTGAAGCCCCTTTTATTCCTTCACTTTACTTCCAAGCTCCAAATATTCTTGACTGGAGACAAAAAGCTCCCACACAAGCAGTTACAAGAAGGAGGAAATGCCGTTTAAATTATAAAGAGTAAAAAACAACACAAACCAGGCAAGATAAGGGCTTGAAGACATCCACAGATATCATAACACACACTGGGAAGGATGCCAAACTCAGAGAGGAACAATAAACTAGAGATATTTCCACGCTTTGTTTCAGCACTCGCCCATACGCATGTCTATCCTCTTATCCAGTTGTCACAGCTGTAGCCCATGAAGAGGATCAAGGCCCTCTCCTCTCCAGTAGACCACATCTCTCCTTTATCCTCTCCTCCCTGCGTGCCCTAGGATGGAGATGGGCCTGGGTCCTCCTCTGACTGCTCAGCTGGCCTCTGCCCTTCCCCAGCCTCCTCCACAACCTCCAGAGTCACACTTCCACTTCCTGTCAGCTGTTCCTCATCTCCCTCAGTCAGTCTCCACCAGAGGCATGACAAAAGGTCAATATGGGAGTCCGGGTGGGCGGGCCCAACAGCAGCTCCTCAGAGACAACCGGTTCGGTCTCCGCTAATCTTCGGCACTAACGGTACGCCAGAACCGGGCCGAACTGGTAGAATAGCACCACTGAGCAGGGCCAGTCAGAAGTGGTATTTGCCAGTTCTCCAAACTACACAAAATTTCTGGTACTGGTTCTCCGAACTGGTCAGAACCACCTCTGTTGTGATTGCAACCTCTCTCTACTAGAGATGGTATTCAGTAGGTTCTGTCCAGTTCTGGAGAACCAGTAGTGGAAATTTTGAGTAGTTCATAGAACCTACAAATACCATCTCTGACTGGTCCCGCCTCCATCTATTCTCTGCCTCCCGAGTCCCAGCTGATTGGCTGGGTCTTCTTTTGTTGCCCTGCACTGGAGAACGGAGTTGGAAAGCAGGTTAGTGGGGTGGGGAGGCAATGGGATTTTGCAGTAACCTTCCCCTGCCATGCCCTCCAAGTCATTCCCACCAAGCCACACCCATAAAACCTGTAATAAATTTTTTGGAATCCCACCGCTGCTCCCCATCCAATTTAGCAAAGTCTTTTCCAACCTGGATCCCTTAATTCTTACCTACAATTTCCAGGAGGCACAAATCTTTCTTTTGTTTTTCATTTCTGCATCTTTGCTGTTAAGAATCAATTCCACCGCATAACAAAAGGCATATCAGATAGTATTCTTTACTAACATGTGAGCTTTTATCCTTCCATCTTAGGGATGACTTATAGCAATTGTGTTTCTTCGTAGCAAACGTGACTCTGGATCCTGACACAGCTCATCCCAAGCTCATTCTCTCCGAAGATCTTAAAAGCTGCTGGTTGGGAAGAAAAAGTCAAAACCTCGTCAAGGACGACAAGAGATTCGACCTCATAACATGTGTGTTGGGACGCGAGATGTTCGTCACCGGCAGGCATTATTGGGATGTTGCTGTGGAAAATGAGGGTGACTGGGGTGTGGGAGTTGCCCGAAGTTCAATGAAAAGAAAGGGCATTGAGGCCTTCCGTAATATGGAAGGGATCTGGGCAATGGCGAAGTGTTGTGACAGGTTCTGGGTGCGCATGAACCCTCCAGCTTTAGTTTCTGAGCCAATGGGTTGGAAGATCAAGAAGATTCGAGTCTCTCTGAACTACGCTGGAAGCCGGGTGGCTTTTTGTGATGTTGAGAGAGGAAACTTGCTCTGTGCCTTCTCCGGAACTTCATTTAATGGAGAGCCCATTCACCCTTTCTTTTGGATTGGGAAGAAAACTCGTCTCTCGCTTTGCCCCTAAGGCAGAAAACCCACCACCAGATCCCTTCCGTCTCTAGATCTCTGGGACCTCTTTCTTAAGTTTCCCTTTATCTCTGTTTTCTTCCTCTCCATCTTATCCTCAAGCACCAAACACTTGGGATGAATTTTCAGGCCCAAACTGGTGTGATGTGGAAGGAACTCTTACAAAGTTGCTACGTTCTTTTTAAAGGGAGCCACACCTGATGTGAAATCCACCAGATTTGGAGGGATCAAAATTTCCAGGTAGTGCTGGAGGGTGCTATGTTGAGGAAGACCAGTCTTAGCGATTTTATCATTTTATAATCTTTAATGGAGGCTTCCAATTAAAGTTTTAGTGCGGGGAGCAGCTTTTAATATGGAGAAGTAAGAGCGGAACACAATAGTTTCAGGGAATGCTATTTTGAACACACACACAAACACTTTTGTTAATCATGGCAAGATGATTTGTAGTTAAGCGTAAGCGGATCGGTATACTCACATTTAAAAACATAATAATTTTGCATAATAAAGGTGAAAACCAATTGGTTTTTTAAGAATTTAATACGTGGTTTTTAATAAAGGATTATTATCCCCCATTGCTTTTGTGGTTCTTAGTTTTCAAACATTTCAACCACTAAATGAACATAAGCCCCTCTTCATTTTTAAAGAAACTTCTGTTTAAGCATCACCTCTGTCTTTTCTTTCTTCTATCTTGCTACGTGTCAGGCTGAAAGTAGTTTGCTACTTCTTTCCTGGCTACTGGTTGTTCACTTCTCCTATGCTTCTGACCCCAATCCTCCTCAGAGGGGGAAGGTGGAGGTTGGAGTGGGCAGGGTTAGCTATTTATAGTGTTTGCCATAGTGGCGAATATCTGTAGCTCGGGTTTAGGATGAAGATGAAGGTTGATTCTTTACAGATTAATAGAGTTGGAAGGTACCTTGTAGGTCATCTAGTCCAACCCCCTGTCCAAGCAGGAGACCCTACACCATTTCTGACAAATGGCAGTCCAATCTCTTCTTGAAAGTCTTAAGTGATGGCACTCCCACAACTTCTGAAGGCAAAGCTGTTCCATTGGTTGATTGTTCTCACTGTCAGAAAGTTTCTCCTTATTTCCAGGTTGAATTTCTCCTTGTTCAGTTTCCATCCATTATTCCTTGTCTGGCCTTTGGATGCTTTAGAAAAGTTGGACCCCTTCCTCTCTGTGGCTGCCCCTCAAATATTGGAAAACTGCTGTCATTGGAAGACTGCTCTCATGTCTCCCCTGGTCCTTCTCTTTACTAGACCAGCCATGCCCAGTTCCTGCAGCTGTTCTTCATATGTTTTAGTCTCCAGTCCCCTAATCATCCTGGTTGTTCTTCTCTGCACTTTTTCTAGAGTCTCAACATCTTTTTTATAGTGTGACCAAAACTGGAGGTTTGTTCTCCGAGCTTGTGGATTGGTTTCTGAACTGAAATGTTCAGAAACCAACCCACAAGCTTGGAGAACGAACCTTCATCCTCATTCATAGCGTCTCTCATGCTCTCTACAGGATCTTGAGCAAGATAGCAAATCCTGCACCTAATCAATCTGGGCAGGTCGTCAATAGCTAATCAGAGTCAGACCTAGTTAATATATAGATGGGGGATTACAAACACCATATGCTAGACTGGCAAATTAAAAAAAAATTCTGAAAGACTTGTGAAGCAGTTTTGTCTTTTTTTGATGAATATCAGTTGATTAATATCAAATATTTTGATGAATATCAATGATGGAAATATTACTCTTCTGCTTTACTTAATTTTTTACACTGCTTCTGGAAGAACTGCTACAAACACTAAATACAGTTGTGTTAGGACTGCACATCAGAACAAGACACAAGGAGTTTTTCCCTGTATGCCATTACTCTGCTAAACAACTAATTCCCACAACACTGTCAACTTATTTATTAAGACTGTATTACTATTCTTCTCATTCATTCTCCATTCCCTACAATTCTGGAGGATTATACAAAAGACTTCCACAAAAACGATCCACTTCAGGGAACGGGGGCGGGGGGGGGGGTGAGGGGAGACAAAAATAACGCCTGCATTAGGTCTTGTTTAATTTACAAAGAATTGTGCGAAGTTTAAACAGCGATGTCAGCACGTCTCCCTTGGAAGGACTTTTTTTGGGGGAAAAGGGAACGTCGAAGTGTCTTCGGATCCGTAGGGGCTTGCAAGCATGCTCAAAAATTACTCCGCCTCTTTTCAAACCCATGTGGCGGTCACATCCCCTTAATTTCTTCAGTCGCTCAGAAATGGGGGTCTGCCCACCAAAAGATGCCAAGCGACGACTTTCCTTTACTGCAGAATTCGGGGCGCTCTCCGAACAGGCGGGAGTTTACAAAACGAAAGCGGGAGAAAAGAATGGATCCCCACGGAATGCCGGTCTAAGTAAGGCTGCCGGCCAATCACAATGGTCGAATGAATCCCCACGGAATGCCGGTCTAAGTAAGGCTGCCGGCCAATCACAATGGTCGAATGAAAGGAAACGAAAGATTCCATTAGATGCAGCTCCGCCTATCTCGACCAATTAGCAATTGCCGAAATAACTAATGAGAGAGGGGAAAGAAATAGAAAAGGGGCGAAGGGGGCGTAGCTCTTTTCCCATTGGAAGAAAAGAGGGTTAAAATACTAACCAGGTTCTCTTACAGAATCTACTAGAGAGAGAAGAGGTTGAAAGCTGGTGAACGTGGCCGGTCGGGGATTGTAGTTCCGTGGTCTTATCGAGGCATGGAGGATCCTTTCTTACACACTCCCTGGAGCTACTAAACGCGGCGGCACTCTCTTTATCTAATGAAGTTTCCTAGCAGTTGCTTGTGTGAGCCCTCGTTGTAACTTCTTTGGGGTAAGTCTGTAGTAGGATGGCGTCTATGGGTACCGAAAAGTGTTTGTGTGACCCTTGATACGAAACTGGGTTATGCGCTAACCATCTTCCACAACTGAGTATTCTCCGGTTGTGTTTTCCTAGAGTCCCCATTATCCCCTGCCGGCACAGGTGGGGCACATCTGTTTCTCTTATTTTAATTCAGGAGTTCAGTGCCGCTTAGAGAACACTTCCCACTCCCTCTCTTTATTCTCCACGACAACCAACTTGTGAGGTAGATTGGGCTGAGGGACCAATTGGCCCCAAATCCTCCAGTTAGGCGAACGTTGGTCTCCTTACTACCAGTGTGCGGTGTGATACCTTAACTCAGGGCTCTTCAAACCTGACGGCTTTAAGACTTGTGGACTCCAACTCCCAGAATTCCTCCTCCAGTCATGTTAGCTCAGGAATTCTGGGAATTGAAGGCTACAAGTCTTAAACTTGCCAAGTTTGAAGACCCTTGCCTTAACTACTATACTGCGGTTTGAAACAGAGTTGGTATTTGGCAGGTTCTGACCAGTTCTGGAGAACCGGTAGTGGAAATTTTGAGCAGTTCAGAGAACTGGCAAATACCACCTCTGACTGGAGATTTTACAGTATCCTTCCCCTGTCACGCCTACCAAGCCATGCCCACAGAACCAGTAGTAAAAAAATTTGAATCCCACCATTGGTTTGAAGGCATATATACTTATACTCTAGATAGCATAGGGTTTTTTTCTGCTTGTTTCTGATGCTAACCATGTAGGAAGCTAAGGGATATTCTTTCCTTCCCCTTCCCTGCTTTTTCCTGGAATTGAGGAGAAGTTTCCTAACAGTGAGAACAAATAACCAGTGGAACAGCTTGCCTTCAGAAGTTGTAGGTGCTTCTTCACTGGAGGTTTTTAAGAAGAGACTGGACAGTCACTTGTCTGAAATGGTATAGGGTCTCCTGCTTGAGCAGGGGGTTGGACTAGAAGACCTCCAAGGTCCCTTCCAGCTCTATTCTGAAAGTGAGGACATTTTGGAGGGATGGAACATCTAAGATGGAACTCCTTCCCACCCTATTGCTATTTTCTCTCTTCTTTTTCCTCATGCAGCTTACTTTCTGGTGGACCTGCTGCAGCTGTGCTTGCTAAAACTGCCCCAGACTCTTGCAGAAACGGAGACCTCCCACGCTCAAATTGGCTTATTGTGAATTTTGGACAGCATGGCTACTGGAGACATTGGGAAGAAGCTGCAGTCAGAAATAATCTGCTTTGTGTGTTCGGAGTACCTCATACAACCGGTGACTCTTGACTGCGGGCACAACTTCTGCCATGCCTGCATTGTGAAGGGCTGGGCGCAGATTTCCGACATGCCCTCTTGCCCTCGTTGCAGAGTAGCGGTTCCTCGGTTGAATTTTAAGCCAAACGGGCAGCTGGCTAACGTCGTCCAGTTAATCAGGCAACTGAGTGAACAGGCAAAGCAGATGGCAAGGAGGAGCAAAACCTGTCAGGGACATGAGCCGGCTATGTCTTTCTGCAAAGATGATCTTGTCCCCATTTGCGTACATTGTGATGGATCCCAGGAACACGAGACTCATGGTGTCATCTCCGTGGCACAGGCTGCTGAGGAGTTTAAGGTGGAGGATTCAAAAAAATATACTGTCAGCGTTCCAACTAACAAACTCCAAACCAATAAACTCAGAGACAAGCATTTTCTCAAAGTCCCATTTTGTTAGAGTTGTCCTATTGGCACATCTGGGAAAACCCAAATCGGAAAGTTCCGGGTTTTCCCTTCCCAGTAGAACAGGGGTCTTCAAACTCGACAGCTTTAAGACTTGTGGACTTCAATTCCCAGAATTTTTCCTCCAGTCATGTTAGCTCAGGAATTCTGGGAGTTGAAGTCCACAAGTCTTAAACATGCCGAGTTTGAAGACCCTTGCAATAGAAAGTCAAAGATCCATCCCCTGCACCCACCAGTCCATCATATGGCCCAATCAAACACCATCCCAACTAGGGACATTCCTTGAGTCACTCCTCTCCAGGTGCAGTGTGACATGTCCTTGACGTTTAGAAAAGAATGTCGAGTCTAATCTTCCACCTCTCTCTGAAATCCCCCCTCCCATTTTCCCAGGCACAAAATATGGCAGCCTCGAAGCTTCTAAGTAAAATATGGCTTCCAAGACTGACATGTACGTTGGTTTCATAATAATACCGGTAACAGATGATGGGAGAAACCTTTCCTGGGAACCTTCAGGAGCTTGAGTAGAGAATTTGGGTATGGAATAAGAGAGAAAGACAGCATTTTAAAAAAAGTGTCCCTACTGCTTTAATACTCATCAGTCAGCTGTCTGCTTGCATGCTACTTCTTGCATTGGCTTCCATTCGTTTGTCTCTCTTTCAGGATCAATTTTTAAACTGCATTGAGAGTCTAAGGAAGGAGAAAGAAGTGATTATGGAGCATCTCTCAGACACAGATAAACAAAGTCAAGACCTGATGGTAGGTATTGCTACTACTGAGAAGTGAATAATCATGGTACCTTGTTTTTAATACTATCATATGTGTTCTACTATCAAGTGTTCTAATACTATCATATACATGTGGCCTCAGGATTGAACCGTGGGGCCCTTGATGCTCTCTCAGGTTGTTTGTTTGCTTGCAAACAACTCGTATCCTACTAGCTTATATCAGTAGTGTCAGATAATGTTATTGTTAACTTAGTTGGGTAATGAAACATCTGCAAGCAAACAACCAATATTCCTGGTTCTTTTTAGCAAAGCAATATCTCTCAGTACATTGGCTGGTGTGAATGAGAGAACTTCAAGTGACTGAACCCAGGATTAATGATTAAATATAAGAATCAAGGATTTTCTGCTTCAGTCTTATCTTTAGTGCTAAAGGCAGAGTATTCCCAAGCTAGTAGTTCCTTGTTATCTTTTTAATATAGGTAAATAAGTTAAAATAAGCAGGTTTTGATTCCTCAATATCCTGTGTGAACAAGACCATCAAAATGGTCAGCAGGTTAGATGAGCACAGGAGCTGAGTCTTATCAAACTGGACTGCATGGTTAGAACATTGTGTGAACCCAGCCAATGATTGTTCTGTTGCAAGCATCGTCCATGAATCTTAAGAATTAATAGATATGCTCTCCTCCCTCTCAAAATCCTTTTTTCTTCAGCAACTAATAGAAGCAGAGAAAAAGAAAATGATGGATGGATTTAATCATCTGCGTCAACTTGTATTAGAACAAAGCACCTTTTGGCTTACTAAGGTTGAAGAGGTAAAGACGGAGATCACATTGAAAACCAATGATCAGTTGGCGGTAATCTCCAAGGAGCTGTTTGTTCTTGATTACATCATCCAGGACATGGTTGAGAAATGTGATCAGCCAGTGTTGGAATTCCTAGAGGTAAGAAATTTGGGACAGTAGGAGAGGGAGCTCTCAGGCTCATTTTTTTATGCTGGTTTGTTCCCTGATTATGGAGTGAAAGTGATGCTAGTTAAATGTTGTGGCTGCTGTTACTGGGCTGGGGGAAGAGGTTTTTCATGCTGGAATACGTCAACAATGAAGGACTCTGTCCCAAAGGTGCTTTTTAAAGAGGCAACTGGGCTTTCTGACATTTTTAAAGACGTTTTGCTTCTTATCCAAGAAGCTTCTTTAGTTTCTTGGATGAGAAGCGAAACATCTTCAAAGAAAAATCAGAAAGTCCAGTTGCCTCTTGAAAAAAGCACTTTTGGGACAACCGTGACCCAAATGACTGAGAATCTCCATAGCCAAATGAAGGACCCTGCTTAAAAAAAGAGGAATTTGATGTATGGGGGCTCATTCATTCATCCATCTTGGTAAGCACAGCCAGAATTTTGGGAATGTGCTGTGCATTCTTTTACAAAATGGTAGCCCCAGTGAGAGGAGTGCATAAGAAAGGCAGGATTTGAAGCAGGAAGCTTCGTAGATACCAACGAAGGTATCTACAGGCATGTGGTATCTTCAGGCAGCATGTTTAGCACACCTGCCTTGCTTTGAAGCTAGAGCCTTCACTTTTGGTAGAGTCTTACTCTCTATAAACAATGGACCTAAATCCAGTCTCTGGCACCTGCAGGTAAGATTATACATCTGGACAATGGCTTCCAGTGTTTAATTGGTAATAAACTAGATGGGCCAAATGGCTTGACCCATGCTTCCAAGAAGCATTGATAAGAAGCATGTCTGAAAGAGAAGATTCTATGCAGACCTATACAATCAATTGCATCTCCAGGGACTCTGCTAAATAGCAAGAAAGCATATTGTAACCAGATATTTATTCTACACCTAGGAATCATTTAGTTCTACATTTAGTCCACAGAATAAGTTTAAAAACATACCGAATGTTAAATTGTTTGGTTATATTTAAAAGAATGGATTCACTGTCGTAAACATAGTCCTTGACTTACGACCAAAACTGAGCCCAAAATTTCTGTTGCTAAGCAAGACAATTAAATGAATTTTGCCCTGTTTTATGACCTTTCTTAAGTTAAGTGAATCACTGCAGGTAAGTTAATAACACGGTTGTTAAGTGAATCTGGCTTCCCCATTGACTTTGCTTGTCAGAAAGTTGCAAATGGTGATCATGCAACCATCATAAATACATGCCAGTTGCCAAGTGACTGAATGTTGATCACATGACCACAAGGATGCTGCAAAAATCATCAGTGTGAAAAATGGTCAAAGGTCACTCTTTTTCAGTGCCGTTATAACTTTTAATGGTTACTCAATGAATGGTCGTAAGTCAAGGACTACCTGTATTATTTTCTTACTCACTTGAATATTCAGGCTTCAGTCTGAAGATACAGGACAGAATCAGTGAATTCTTTCTCTAGTTCCCAGTCGGCATAACCCAATTTGCAGAATATGTTTAACCTATTTTTCCCAGTAACTTTTTATTTTACTTTTTAAAGTTTGAATATTGCCTTTCAAAATCTGGTTTCTCTAAAATGGCCACTGAGTTTTCCTCGTCTTTATGGGTGGAGAGTTTCAGTGTATTAGTATCTAAACTTTAAAGGATGCCTTTAGAATCTTAGATATGGAATCTGAGCATTGCTAAATACTATATATTGTTGAACTACAGTTCCTAGCAGTCTTTGTATGCTTGATGGTGAGAGATATTGGTTGCTCTAGCCATAGCAACATTTAGAAGGCTTTTTAGTTATTAGCCCTGCTTTTAGAAGGGTTTTGGAAAAGTGAGTACTGAGTGTTTATTATTTTTTAATTTTAGAATGTCGGAAGCATCTTGGAATGGTAAGTTGATCTCCTTGAAATGGCCAGATCAATATTTATTTTGTATGTGGATGGATAGATGGATGCATGGATACATATTGAAAGCTGCCTGGTTTTCTGATAAAAAAAAAATGACATACTTCATTTTAATATACCAATTCATCTACATGGGATTATAATGAGCAAGTGCAACCAATTTGCTTACCTTGGGAATTGGGGTGAAAATGATTTGAAGATAAATGGTTTGGCTGAGACAGAGGATATGTTGTTTTCAGAGAAAAGTATGAATCAGAGTTGGATAGAAGCCTTGATACATATCACTATATAGCTTGGTGCACGACATATTTTATAGGCATCACAAAGATTAATTAAACTTATAGATTGCATTAAATGTTCATGGTTACATGAATAATGGTGCTCAATTAACATTTGCAAATCATAGTTACAAGTGGAATAGATATTTGTATTTTTGCTCTTATTTTGGTCCATTTTTGCATATGTCTGTGATGGCTATTGAAAGTTGGGGTGGCATTTGGTTTCCTAAAACTTGTAGCCCATTTTTTTTCTGGTTCTTGCCCTCTATTATTGAATTTTGGCTCCCAACTGATTCTTACAATATTTATCATTTTTATCATATGTAGAGAAAAGTCAGGTTGACTGATCCTGGTTTAGCAGGTCTTGTAAGACGCCACTTTTCATGAAGCCCCAGATGTACCTATGAAAATCGACCAAAATTCAGGATTACAAGATCTGGATTTGGGAATAATTGTATTTAATGTGGTATGGTTTCCCCAGTTGCGGCTTTTCCTGCTTTATTTCTTCTATATATCAAGGAAATGTATAGAGAGAAACTCTTCTGTCTCTCTGGAGAAATTTCTGGATCAGACATACTAAAACGAGATCTGTCTTCTAAGTCTAACTCTAATTTGTCCCTCACTTTTTTAGAAAGCTTCTGAGAATACAGGCTGGAAGGACAATTGACTACTGTCTATTTCTCTACAGCTATAAGAAGAAGAAGAAATTTGAAAATCCACTGGTCTTTCCACCAGAGATTAAACATGAAATCTGGGGATTGCAAGACTTCAGTGCTTTTCTGCCTGGTGCTATGAAGCAAATTGAGGGTAATGGAAGGGCTTTGTCATACTTTAACTTGATGCCACAATTGGAAAGTCAATCATAGTTTACAAAATGGACTATACATACTCCCTAGGCTATTGTCCAATTCATATCTTTCCTCATTAAGAATAATCTCAAAACAGTCCATTTCCTCTTGTTTGGGGATGAGATCATCTATGGGAAGGGAGGAGCCTGTGTTGATTGAAGCAGAGAGGGAAGAGCTTAGAGCCTCTTCCACTGGTCCCATTCTGAATAATTTATTTACTTTTTTGGTCCTTTGATGTAAGGAAACTTGTGTTTGTTGGGGAAGGAGAAAGTAAACCATTATGATAGCACTGATAATGTTGTCTAGTTTGGGTAGTGAAATGTCTACAAGAAAGCAACTAAGCTCACAGAGCACCAAAGACTTCTCATTTCAAGCCTGAGTTACCAATATTGTCCTTTATTGGAAAAAAGTTCTGCTTATTGACTAAAACGTGCTTCATTTAAAGCAACCAAGTCACTATGAAGATGTGACATAAATTCATTAAGCATGCAATTAGCTATAGCAGGGGTGTCAAACTTGCGTCATCATGGTGTTGTCACGTGACGTATCACAACTTTCCCCCCCTTTCGTTACACCAGGAATGGGCATGGCCAGCATGTGACACATCCAGCCTACGGGCTGTGAGTTTGACAGCCCTGTGAGTTTGACAGCCACTATAGTATATACTGGGCTTCCAGTATATTAGCTTGCTTGCTGAGAAGCCCTGGTCAAAAAAAAAAAAGCAGAATGTGCCTTATGCTCCTTTGGCTCATAACATTATACAATATCTACCCCTTTATGTTTGTAAATTACAGCATGGCAGCAAATGTTTTTCATCAATAGATTTGATGGTTTTTCTGGGTGACCTTCTCATTACTTATCCCATCCTATTAGGTCAGCATAGCGGCTATATTATAATAATAATAATAATAAATATTTATTTATATACCGTTCCTCTCCCGAAGGACTCGGAGCGGTGCACAGCCGTACAGATTAAAACAATAAATATGTGGAACAATAAAACTAAATTAAACCCAACCCTGGCTGTAAACAAATTTAAAACCATACTCTAAAACCCTAAAATTTAATAAAACAAAACACCCCAAAACTAAAATCAGCCCAAGCCGGCCTGGTCAAAAAGCCAGGTTTTCAAAGCACGCCTAAAGGTCCCCAGGTCCGTGGCTGTCCGTAACTCTGGAGGCAACCCATTCCAGAGGGCAGACGCCCCCACAGAGAAGGCCCTATTCCTCGGGGTCACCAGCCGGCACATAGATGCCGACGGGACCCGCAGGAGACCCTCCCTGTGGGAGCGCACCGGACGGTGGGAGGAAAATGGCAGAATGCAATCTTGTAAATATCCTGGTCCGATGCCATTATCTTTGCGATATGATCAGTGAACATAAACAATGTGGTTTACTGGGCCACTGGTCCCTTTCTGATTCTTCACTGTGTTGCCACTCAAGATTAATTCAGCTTTTTGGTGAATGTTTTGTTACAGAGACACTTTAAGCTATTGGAGAGGGGAGGCATCTGATAGGATTGGTAGCCAATGCAGCTCATACGTATGGAATGAGGGAGCAACTTTTAGTACCACACTGATGTGGCCAATGTGAGATAGTAGTGAAGATGCTGGACTCAAACAGGTCCATAGAAGGTCCCTGAATGATTTTGGGTCAGTGTTGCTTTTTCACTATCTGCCCAACTTATTGTGAGGGGTAATTTTATAGCGGGAAATAAAAACCCAACAACCAGCAGAGGCAGTATATATTGTGCTGCCCTAGGATACAAATCTAACACATGTTTTCCTTATTCTTTTCCAAGAAATTCTGGAATCTGGATATCAGCTGAAGAAACAAAATGGTACATATCTGGGGTTTGTAGACATAAAATGGACATTAAGGTGGTAGTGCCCATTTTTCTTGTAGACAGTTGAGGCTATTTTAACACAACTTTTAGAAAGTGGCATTATGGTTTTTTTTAAATAAACCAATACCAGAATAACAGGGTTGGGAGGGACCTCAGAGGTCTTCTAGTCCACCTCCCTGCTCAAGCAGGAGACCCTATATCATTTCTAACAAGTGGCTGTGTTGTCTCTTCTTGAAAGCTTCCAGTGACAAAGCACTGAATGAAGGAGCTGACTGCCACTAAAGGTTCTTTTCAAGAAAAGGGCAAGGATTTATTGAAAAGGGAGTTGGCAAAAAGATCATTAATGGAGAGTAAGGGAAAAACCTGAATCCGATTTTGGGGTGGTAAAGTTTTTAAGAAAGGATTCCCAGGAGGGCATGGAATACAACAGAAGCCAGTGCATAACTGCTGAATTATGGGTTATGTATGGCCCAGGTTTATTCTGTTGGTGACCTTTTAAGATCTTATTTGATTTCACTATACTGTTCATTGAAAGTTATTTATAGAGAAGCCCTCCAAGGATTTGCCCCCAAGAATTGCAAACTGGTTTTGTCCACAAGGGATTACAAATCTCACAAAATACTGAAGTTTGCTCTGGAGAAGGAATTAAAATACATTAAAATACAAACCATCAATCTTTTGAAATACTACGTGATCGTAGCCCTTGAACATTTGTGGAATCACTTGCTTGGGAAAAGAGCAGGTGTGCCAAAATTGCTAAGAGAAGAGACAGGGAGTATGAGCTAGACAAGAGAGTAAAGACTTGAGATAAAATACATGTGCCTTAAGTTGAATTCAGGTCCTAGTTATAATTGTTTTCTTGTCAACACTGCAAAATGCTTTGCCATTGCTTTCCTCCTGGATATGTTGTTGACTTTGCAGTTGAGTCTTCAACCCTGAGATTTCTTGGTGTTCTCCTAGCACTAGCAGGTTTGACCCTGCTTAATTTTGCCACTAATGTCTTTTTTTGAAAAGCAACCTCTGAATCTTCTAAATCTAGGTCTGTTCATGCCTGCTGTTGGTCTTATTTTTCCCCCTTTCTCTTGCAGAAAATACCGCTTTGGAGCCAGACCCAAGTCAAGAGAAACGCTTGAGGCTAGGGGAGATCTGTCAAGATCCATGAAAGATTTGGAAGGCAGATGACTCCTGGGGAGTCACAGTAGGATATCTGCAATGTAGATTTTCAAGAACTTCAGTGAAAGGAAAAGGCCTTGTTTGGAATGAAAGGCTGGTGCAATTTCCAGCTGGAAAAATCAAGGAAATATAACTGTGTATTAATTCTTAGGGAAATCTTTTAAATTTATTCACCTTCTCTAGAACTTCATTTTCTAGAGGTCTTTTATCCCTTCTCCTGATTTCCACTTCTCTTTCCACCTTTTCTTCTTCAAGGCTATGTAGCCTCTGATCTTCCTTCAAAGCATCTGTGTGTGGAGGAGGTAAAAAAAAGTTCATGATAGCAGCCATGACTGTACAATTGAAGGCCTATTCCTTTTTGTGTGTCTGCTCAGTGTGACCCATGTAAAAAAGGATGGGACTCCCGATTCTATGGTTGTGGCCGCCATCTTCACTTTTTGACCCCACTTACAGATGCCCCTGGTTTCATTTCAGCTTCTCTCCCTAAACAGGTTTATTCATGGAGATGTTGCAGCTAATTGTGGCCTGAATAAAATTATAGATTTAGATCTGGGTATCTATTACATGTTCCTTGA
The DNA here is from genome assembly GCA_023653725.1 of Bungarus multicinctus. Taxonomy (NCBI): domain Eukaryota; kingdom Metazoa; phylum Chordata; class Lepidosauria; order Squamata; family Elapidae; genus Bungarus; species Bungarus multicinctus. The sequence goes on from CM042834.1 coordinate 25,800,495, forward strand.
TGGGATGCCTCATCAATGAAGAGTTTCTCAAAAGATTCCTCGTTAAGGGAGAGCATCCTGACATGGAGACAGGAAATAATTTCACTTTCAGTCAACTCAAGTGAAAAATGGGACACAGTAGTTCTTTTAAAATGTACTAATTTGTCCTGGATGTTCCTTTTCGAAAAACCTTGTTTGTTTTTAGTATGGCTTTTAATATATTTTAAACTGAAAATAAACTATATACTACCTAGCACATAATTGTAATGGATTGAAAATAAGGTGTAATCATTGGTATTTTCTACATCCACTCTTTTGGAATCTCTGTTGTGATGAGCAGATATTTCAATGGCATTGTGAAATGCAGTATGTATTATTTGGAGACATAAAGATATCAGGTTGGAATGGACCTTGAAGGTTTTCTAGTCCAACCATCCCCCCACAGTAGAACTTTTCATAACCACCCTGGAAAAATAGCTGTTCAGCCTTTGAAGATATGTAGTGGCAGAATAGCAGAATAACTTATCTGGAAGGGACCTTGGAGGTCTTCTAGTCCAACCCCCCTCCTGCTCAAGCAGGAAACCCTATACCATTTCAGACAAATGGCTGTCCAATCTCTTCTTAAAAACCTCCAGCAATAGAGCATCCACAACTTCTGGAGGCAAGTCGTTCCACTGATTGTTATGTCAGGAAATTCCTCGATGGTTCTAGATTGCTTCTCTCCTTGATTAGTTTCCATCCATTGCTTCTTTGTCCTGCCCTCAGGTGCTTTGGAGAATAGCTTGATCCCATATTGTGACAGCCCCTGAGATATTGGAACACTGCTATCCCTAGTCTTTCTTTTTATTAAACTAGACCCCAATGCTTATTATTTCAGCTTATCTTGGTATACTTGCCCCCAACACCCAGGGCTGATGAGCATTTTAAAATCATCTGTACACCCATTTTCATTTCCTCAGAAAGCCTCTGGGTCCAACGATGCTGTTAGAAATAGATGATGGTAGATGTGATATTTTGTTTTTGTTGAAAGCTTGAAATGTAAGGAGAGAGAACTAAAAGGATGCACTGACACATCTCAGCCATCCATTGGCAGGGACCCTGATGTGTTTATTTGCTGAGTGAATGGATCAACAGATTAACAGTTGGAAGGGATCCTGAAGGTCATCTAGTCCAACCCGCCCTCCCCCCCAAAGCAGTTCCTACACCATTTCTGACAGATGGCAGTCCAGTCTCAGTGCCCAAATACAGAAAGAGCTGCCCATCCAATTACTGACCAGCCATTCCAGTTTGTATCCGCCTTTGAATGCCAATGAGAGGCTGAGGATACCTCGTAGACCAAGGCTCTTCAAACATGGCAAGTTTAAGACTTGTGGACTTCAACTCCCAGAATTCCTGAGCTAACATGATTGGAAGAGGAATTCTGGGAGTTGAAGTCCACAAGTCTTAAAGCTGTCAAGTTTGAAGATCCCTGTGGTAGACAAAGAGGAAGAGAAGGAACCTCTTACGGAGAACTCCTCATCATTTAATCATGGTTCCTATGCACCGTGATCTATCAATGTGAGGAAAAGCCTTTTGTAACCTTCGCTGGAGCTTTACGCCGAGAGAACACACACAGGTGCTAACGGAAACCATCTTGAAGATAATGTGGTTTCCTGAAAAAAACAAAAGGGACATTTTCCCACCATTTTTCGCTCGATTATCACAGTAAAGAAAAGTTAATTTCGCATTCGCACGCGCCTTCTCCTGTTCAAGAAGCCCCGCCCACTTTGCTGGGTCGATGTTTTCAAAAGGAAGAGCGATCTTATACGAAAAGAAAAGGTGAAACGCCATTGGACAGTGCTGTCACCAATCCTCCCCTCTCTCTCTCTCTCATACACACATACACAAACACACACACGGCGGGTGATTGATTAAAAACAATGCGCCTGACGAAAAGAAAGGCGAGACACCATTGGATACAGCTGTCACCCCTTTTATCCAATTAAAATTGAGCAACACTTTTCCCTCCCCTCTCTCACAGGGCGAGTGACAGATTAAAACAATGAATAGAAAGGCGAGACATCATTGGACACAGCTGTCGCACATTTTACCCAATCAGGATAGAGCAACCCCTTTTCCCTCCCCTCTATCTCACAGGGCGGGTGACGGATTAAAAACAATGCACTTTACGAAAAGAAAACTGAGACGCCATTGGACAATGCTGTCATCCATTTTACCCAATCGGGATTGAGCAACACTGCACCCCCCCCCCCAACACACAGGGAGGGTGACATTAAAAACATACCCGAGGCGCAGAGGCTCTCGGGAGTTTTAATTCAATTGGGGAGACTGGGCGCTTCGTCTCTAAGAGGCAGAGAAGCTGAAGTCGTTTCCCGGGACTTTCGGTTTTACTGGGTGGGGTTTAATTCCTATCGCTTGCAGACCCACTTTGTTAAGTTTGCCTCTTTGCCTTTCACTGGCCTTGCTCCGGGCTTTGCGGGGTAAGCTAGGGATGGGTTCGGCAATCCTTCCCTTTCCCTCTCTTGTTCTGCTTTGGGGGAATGATAGCTTGCTAAATAGGCGGGTAGTTTAACACCAGCTCCAAAAGTTGCTTGTCCTGATTTAACAGTGTGTAACGATATACAGTCACTGAAAAAAAATATTTGACCAGCCAGGTGCTTCCAATATGCTGGACTGAGAATCTTATATTGGTACAAGCAGGGATTTCCAAACCTGACAACTTTGAGACTTGTGGATTTCAACTCCCAGAATTCCCCAGCCAGCATGGCTTGCTGAGGAATTCTGGGAGTTGAAGTCCACATGTCTTCAAGTAGCCAAGTTTGGAGACCTCTGTGCTACAGGGAAAATATTTGAACAAATGATGGAAATTTAGGTTTGGGAGGTCCCCACATAAATAAATACATATTTTGCTATTAATCGCATTGCATTAACTAAATATTAAAAAAATTAAACCTTCTTGCTAGCAGTTTCAGTGTATCCTGATTGCTAAAATGCAAAGAATTTGAAGCTATTTTTTTTTTTTTAATCTTGATATGCTTGCCCTTTTTCTCTAGGTGAGAATTGTCTTCTTCCTTCTGGATACTACTGTATCAAACTCTCTTGAGTTTTTAATCTTTTTTAGATTAAGCTTCCTGGCTAGGGGTGGGATCCGACAGGGTTAACTACCAGTTCGGTCATTTACAAGGTTCAGTGATTTATGATGTGCTTCCCTGCACGCTGCCTGGCGCGCGCCTGTAAATCGTCATCAGCATGCTGCGTGCAGAGAAGCAGCCTTTCAAAAAGCCCCTTTTTTCCTGCTTTTTAAACTGCAGCTGTGCCTCACAAGGCAGCTGAAATTGAAAAAATCAAGAAATAAAGGTCAAGTAAGAGCCCAGGTGGGTGGGTGGGCAAAAACATCAGCAGACATAGAACCGGTTCTGTGTCTGCTGCTCTTCAGAGCTACTGGTTCTACAGAGGTGGACAGAACTGGTAGAAACCCACCCTTGCTCCTGGCTTTCTAAAAGTAAGCTTGATGCTAGATTGTGGTGTGTCTATTACATAAAAGCACTGATGATGTTACCTAGTTACCTCATTACCCAAATGAAACATCTGCAAGAAAGCAACCAAGCTCAGATTATACCAAGGACTCATTTCAACTCTGAGAACAAATATTTCCTTGTATTGTTGTTGAATAAACCATAATGGATGGAATTAATTTATGTCAGGATGTAATCATGGTTTAAACATCATAGTGCCTTAGTTTCCCAAATTGATTTAGCCTAGTCCAAACAAACCACATGAAACCTTAGGCTGAGAAACACACTAGCCCTAAATGTTTATGGAGATTCTCAATTATCCATATCATGGTTGTCCCAAAGGTGCTTTTTACGAAAAGCAATTGGACTTTCTTTGAAAATGTTTTGCTTCTAAAAAGTTTTTTTTAAAAAAATACCAAGAAAATCCAATTGCCTTTTGGAAAAAGCACCTTTGGGACACTAGTCCTAAATATATGTTGTTTATGGATGAGTTCACTCATCTTGTTTAAGCCAATATATGTGTTGCTGCTTTCTGGTTTAAATTTTGTATGAACCCATCACTATAATATATTAAATGAAGCCGAATTAAATTGTGATTTAGCATGATGAATGAAGCTCATCAATATGTTTTCAATTAAACATTTTTGAACATTTTATCAGAACTTTTCTACATTTGCACAAGGTGTTTTTTTTTTTCATCTCAAAAGTGCAGATTGTGATGGTTGTACATGAATGCAATCTCCTTTGAGTAATTTTCTATATAAACACTTGTACGTATTGGCTAGGTTAGCTGGATAAGTTACTAGCTGGGATCACCCAATATATTAAACAAACTGTATTTAACGAGTCCCTTCCCTTCTCCCCCAAACACATATGATCAGGGATGGGATACGACAGGGTTAACTACCAGTTCAGAATTTACGAGGTTCCGTGATTTATGATGTGCTTCCCTGCACGCTGCCCACATGCGCCTGTAAATCGTCATCAGCACGCTGCCTGCAGAGAAGCAGCCTTTGAAACAGCCTACTTTTCCTGCTTTTTAAACTGCAGCTGTGCCTTGTTCAGCAGCTGAAGTTGAAAAATCAGGAAATAAAGATCAGGTAAGAGCCTGGGTGGTCATGTGGGCAAAAACATCAGCAGACATAGAACTGGTTCTATTTCTGCTGTTCTTCAAAGCTACCGGTTCTACAGAGGTGGACAGAACCGGTAGAAACTCACCCCTGCATATGATTCAGGGAGCAATCTGTAACCAAGAAAAAGACTGGCATTAAAATATCATAGTAGCTATTCAAGGATATATATATATATTTTGTTTTCTGTTCCTTCCTCTCAGACTACAGCCTTGAAGTAGTGAAAGAAAAGTTCCTTCTGCGGGATCTATAGAAATCAAAAGGAAAGTGAAAGTCCACCTTTTTAAAACAAATCTGGTCCAATGGTGGATGACATCCCCATGGAAACGTGTGTGTTGGAAGCAAACTGCTCCATTTGTGGGCAATATTTTAAAGACCCCGTAATTCTTGACTGTGGGCACATTTTCTGCCAACATTGCATTATGAGATTCCAGTGCTGGAAAGAATCTTCATCAGAACTTGCCTGTCCTCAGTGTCAACTTCAGAACTTCAGCCAAAACCAGCAACTGGACAATATGAGATTATTCAAGCAATTAAGAGATCAGGCAGAAGGAGACTTCAAATGTTGTCAGCAACGTCAAGAGCATTTGGAGCTGTTCTGTAAGAACGACCAGGTCTTTGTCTGTTCAGTGTGTTGTGCTTCTGAGGAGCACCAGGATCACACTGTCATCCCTATCGAAATGGCTGCTCTGGAGTTCAAGGTAGGGATTTTCCATTTATTATACTAGTGTTGGAAGAAATATCCAGGTCCAATTCCAAGCTGGGAGAAAGGCACTGGAGACAAAATGGAGGCTGATTGGAAAGAGGGTCCATTTATTGTTGCAGTAGAGGCACATGGGTGGTTCTGGCCAGCGGACCACATGGAATTGAGAGCGAGGGTTTTTTATACCTTCTCTTGGGTTTTGCACTTGAGCTTCCTGTTCCTATGCAAGAACATGTATTCTATTGTCTGTTCTCGGACTCCCATGGGGCCATGTTAGGGGTTATGTAGGGGTCATAGCTGAGGTTGTCTGAGCTCCCAGGTTTAATTGAAGTTTGAACTGCTGAGATGATGTCATGAAGAGGCTTGTGTTCTGAAAGGGTGTTGGGCAATTCCTATTGTGGCTGAGGGCTAATTCCACCTTTGTTCAGACCTTGCTGTAGGGAGTAATGGATCACCAAATCTGCATTTCTAAAGCTGTCCCAACTCAGTATCTGCTTGGAGTGGGGGTGGGGCAGGTGGGAGCTGAGGCGCTGAGTTTCTGTCTCCCTTAAGATTTTTTTTTTTTTAGGGGAAATATTTTATCCTGCCATCCATTCCAAGGCTATTGTAACTCTGAACTGTTGTTAAAATGACTTGTAAATCAAGGACTATCTGTAAAGGATTTTCCCAGACTGACTTCAACTGATTAGATAACTTTATGGACACAGAAAATGAGTACTAACTTCCTGTCCCAAAGGTACTCTCCCCCAAAAAGGCATCTGGACTTTCTTTGTTTTTAAGAAGAAAGTCCAGTTGCTTTTAGGAAAAAAAAAGTACCTTTGGGACAACCATGACCAAGATGTGAGAATCTCAAAAGACATTTACTAACTTCCTTGTGTTATTTTTTTCTCTTTCAGGATTTATTTTGCAGTTGCCTGAATGTCTTGAAGAAGGAAAGAGATGAGATTTTGCAACTTCAGTCATCCATGGACTACGAATGCCAAATTCTAATAGTAGGTGACATTTTAACTGGGCATGATAATAGTGCCTTTGAGTCCATCTTTGTTTATTTCTGGTGATGTAGGAAGTTAGCATCCACCCCTCTCCTAGAAAATTGAAATATCCTAGGAAATATTAAAAAGGCAGAATATTTCCTCTAAAAAGAGTAGAAACTCAGAAGCAGAAACTCACCTCAGAAGTAGAAGCTCATCCCCACCTTTGTTAATGGGTGAGCCATTAAGGCCTGGGCCAGAATACTTTACATAACAAAAATCTCCAGGTAAAACTACAGCAATTGCCCAAAGCCCCCCCTTTCAATGCATCATCATCCAGCAAGGCTCATCCAATCTTGGAACTCAGGACAGCCTACAAAGTTGCCCCTGCATGGCCCCATGGGAGTCTGACAACCAATCAGAATACAAGCTCCAATTCAAATCCCAACAAAGGTTATAAAACCCAGGCACTCTCAGCATCTCAGCCCTTCTTGACCTTCTCTTCTCACCTTGAAGCATGTGATCATCCTTCCTTTTCACTTTGGAGTTCCAAGTCACTTGGTCCTGTCCACCATTAAACCATCTTTCCAAATAGCTTCCATGTTTCCAGTGTCTTTTTCCCCACTTGGAACTGAACCCAGAAGGATATTTCTTCCAATAGTGAATACAAGCTCAAGTCCATGGCTTGTACAGTTTCCTTGGGAAGCTTTTGGGAAGTGGTGCTTATCATGTTTTCTTAAGGCTGAGAGAGAGAGGGACTTGCTCAAAATTCCCCAGCTGGCTTGGTGCCTAAGACAGGGTAGAACTCTATCTCTAGTGATTTTTTAATCACTGCATCAAAATGGCTCTTAACTGGGAAATGAGTAGCTGAAATTAAGCCATGATATTCCCTATGATACTGTGGAAGTGAAAGTTGGACTTTGAAGAAGCAGATCAAGAAAAGAAGAGTGAAAAAGAGCAACAAAGATGATTGTTAGGGGGCTGAAGGCTAAAACATATGTAGAACAGTTACAGGAATTGGGTATGTTTAGTCAATGAAAAGAAGAACTAGGGGTGACATGATAAGCAGTGTTGCAATATTTGAGGAGCTGCCACAAAGAAGAGGGGGGTCAATCTATTTACCAAAGCACCAGAAGGCAAAATAAGCAATGGATAGAAACTGAAGAAAGAGAGAAGCAAAACTAAGGAGAAATGTACTGACAGTAAAAACAATCAATCAGTAGGACATCTTGCCTTCAGAAGTTATGGGTAATCCAATATTTGAGGTTTTTAAGAAGTGACTGGATAGCCATTTGTCTAAAATGGCATAGGGTCTCCTTCTTAAGCAAAGGGTTGGACTAGAAGACCTCCAAGATCTTCAAATCATTGAACAAATTGATCCAGAGTTCTTATTCAAGGCACAAAGGATCAGAGTCAAATGATTCTTCTTTGGACCTCTTATGACCTCTTCAAACTCGGCAAGTTTAAGACTTGTGGACTTCAACTCCCAGAATTCCTGAGCTAACATGACTGGGAGAGGAGTTCTGGGAGTTGAAGTCCATAAGTCTTAAAGCTGTCAAGTTTGAAGACTCCTGTCTTACGCAAAGACATGACTCTCTGGGGAAGGCTGTAATGCTAGGAAAGGTGAAAGTGGTCAAGTTTGAAAAACATTGGTTTAGAGTACTATGTGAATCATACCTTGCAATCAATTTCACTTAATCTTGGTTATTAAATAAACCACACCAGGCTGGCTTAGCATAGCCCTGAACTTAAAACAATTTTTAATATGGATTATTATTAGCATGATGTGCCATCCAGTTGCAACTTTCAGTCATAGAGGGAGGCGATTGATTTAAGAATGCAGGAAAGATGTTCAGTTGCCATTGTCAAACCTTTGTTGACCAGGAATTTAATGTTCCTATTGAAAGTCTTGATGATGCATATGTATCAATGTCACCATTGCCTCTGCAGGCCTTCAAGGTTATGGAAAATTCCTCAGGAAACACCCAAGATCCCTGAGAGGACCTCCAAGGGTGAAGGGTGGCTATTTCTGCACTTCTTTATCTTGTCTAGGGTGTGCCAGCTTGTCTGCATGGAGTGTTCCAGTGCTTCTGGGTGGGGAAGTGGACAATGTAGCAAACATATAAATATGAGCATCAAAGTGTGTTCAAGGTTCCGCCTTGCTAAGGGAGGCCCATCTTTATTTAGCTGAATAAACATGTAAAAGGCTTCTCATACCTGGACTTCGTCATTTTTTTATACCAAGCTACACCTGAAACAGGCTCAGGGGTGTCAAACTCAAGGCCCCAGGGCCAGATCCGGCCCATGGGATGCTTAGATCTGGCCCATGGAGCTGTCCCGGAAATAGCAAAGGACCAGCCTGCAGTGCCTCTGCCATTGAAAACGGAACTTGCAAGGGCCATGTGTGGCTCCCCAAGCTCCGTTTTCACTGGTAGAAGGTTGCAGGAGACCGTCGCAGCTGAAAACGGAGATTGGGAGCCTGTTTTCGCTGGCAGACTGCTCAGGCCACCACAGGCACCCCCCTAACACAAGCGACATGCTGGCCACGCTCACCCTGGCCCCTCAAGGCCCTCAATGAAATTGAGTTTGACACCCTTGCCTTAGCTTGAGAATCACATTATCTCCTCTGTATGTAACAAATGCCTATTTCAGCAAAGTTTATGAAGAAATTTAACACAAAGTGTTTTGACTATGCAAATATTGTTTATTTAAGTTAAAGGTGATGGGGTTTGCTTCTGTTTGCAAATGTATTTTTTCTCCCTTTGGGACAGATTGTCTCTTCTTTGGTTTGTTATAGAAGCAAATAGGAAGCAACAGAGAAGTCATGAAAGCTCATTTTGAGGAGCTGCACCAGTTTCTTAAAGAACAAGAGAGCTTTCTGCTGTCTAGGATGGAGGAGATGGAAGATAACATAGAGGAGCATATTAACCAGTTCTCCAAAGAGCTCTGCTCCCTGGAGGCTGTCATCTGGGAATTGCAGGAGAAATGCCAGCAACCAATAAATGAACTCCTACAGGTAAGACAATAGGGTAGAAATTATTCAGAGTTTTGCAGCATTAATTTAGTGCCAGAAAAATAAACACAGATGGATGATGCTTCATTTAATGTCTTTATAAACATAATAAGTCGATTTTACAAACAGGTTGTAGATTTCTCCAACATGGAGCAAACTCAAACAGAAACATGTTGCGAGTTCAGAGCAGAGCTCCAGTCCTCAGCAAGCAAGCAAGCTAGTTTCTCTTTTATTTTAGTTCAGCAGGCAAGCAAGAGGAAAGAAGCAGCTTCATTCCAATAGACAGACTCAGAGCTTAACATAGCTGCAGAGCTGCAGAGCTTAATAAAGAGCCACACCTAGGCTACTTCTAGTTTCAGTTTCAAAACTGTCCTCATTGGCTGATTTAGTTGCTATGCCTACTCATTGGCTGACCTTGCTACCATGCTCTATTCCAGTTCATGAATATACTCTGACAGAAATGGGCAATATTCTTGCTTCTATCCTTAGGCAGTGTTCCTTGGAGAAAGAATGGGCATAAACACAAAATATAGGGAGCGTGAGAGAGATGAGTTGGTGTCTCCAATTCATTCTCTCTATCTTCATTTGCTCCAATTCTTCTCATTTAATGTTTCTGAACATTGAAGACACACTATGAATATCCAGGATGTGAGAAATACCCATTGAAAGGCACTGAGACTTCTCTTCTTTTTCTTTCCATCCATTTTAGGATGCTGGAAGCACCTTGAAGAAGTAAGTGACCTTACACTAGAAATGGATCTTCTGTAGGGGAGGAAAAATGACTTGGGTCATTCTTGTTGGATCAATGCAAAAGTGAACCAGAAGGATTGTAAAAATTGTCTATTGATTGAGGGTTTAGTCTGTTGAGTTAATTCTTCAACTCGATCCTAAATAGTGTAGAGTAGAAAGTAAATTAGGATCTACTAATGGATCATAGTGAATCATATCCTTACCTCTTAATGGTCCAACAATAGCAACAGCTAAAAAAAATCATCCTTGCATGTGAAAGGACCCACTCAATAGCTTGATTTTGGTGCTGGTTACATACCCCAGATTGAATGGATGCTTAGAAGACATTCATGGTGAGTTCCTAAAGATTAGATTGTTACAAAGTGGCAGCATATCTGATTAAGGTGCAGAAGGCCACAGATTTGGTTTCTGAGTAGATCTTGGAAGCCTCTGCCTTGAAACTTGGAGAATGACTGCTAGCAATCTTCGATTTTAAAACAATCTTAGTTAACGTACTGTTGAAGTTACATATATATCTTGCCATCTTTCAAAAATGGTATTTCCTTTTAGGACTATTCACTTCCTTGGGTGAAGATGGTCCCTTTCACCCAAAGAAAAGCAATAGCAACAGCACTTAGACTTATATACTGCTTCACAATGCTTTACATCTCTCTCTAAGTGGTTTACATATTGCCCCCAACAATCTGGGTCCTCATTTTACCAACCTTGGAAGATGGATGGCTGAACCAACCTTAAGCCTGATGAGATTACAGGCAGCCAGTGATCTGCAGAAATAGCCTGCAGTACTGCATTCTAACCACTGTGCCACCGCGGCTCTTATGCAACCATAGCAGTTACTGGAATAATACCTTGCACTAAATTGTTGATACGTCTATGTATATTAAGCGAATCTAGCCATTGTAGCTTGGATAAATGTATGGCTAACTATAGATGGGATGCGGTGGCTAAGATGCTGAGCTTGTCGATCAGAAAGGTCGGCAGTTTGGCAGTTCGAATCCCGAGCACCGCGTAATGGAGTGAGTTCCCGTTCCTTGTCCCAGCTTCTGCCAACCTAGCAGTTGGAAAGCGTGTGAAAATGCAAGTAGAAAAATAGGGACCACTTTGATGGTAAGGTAACAGCGTTCTGTGTGCCTTCAAGATTTAATCATGCCGGCCACATGACCAGGGAGACGTCTTCAGACTACACTGGCTCTTCGGCTTTGTAACGGAGATGAGCATCGCCCCCTAGAGCCGGAAATGAGTAGCACCTATGTGTGAGGGGAACCTTTACATTTGCCTATAGATTGTCAAGAGTGTGAGATAGAAACACAACAGACAAGAAACACACCCAGAAGCACGAACTTTATTTATAGTTATATTAATAGAATCTTGCAAGTCTGAAAATACATCTCTTCCTCCTCACCTTTACAAGCAGAACAAACTAGTATGTGTGTGTCTTTTGCCACTTCCCCATTCCTTCTGCAGTCTCATCTGCTGCCTGTCTGACCATTGTCCAGTCTGCAGCTCTTCCATCTGTTTCTCAAAACCATTCTCACATATTACATGCATGAACCAACTAACCAGTTATGACTTAATCAATAAACTGGTGAAACCATGGCTTGTCCTATGTGAATCCAAACTGTATACAGTAGGTATACTGAGTGAGATGGACTAATGGGTTTATTTAGATATGAGACAGTTTCCTTTGTTCCTCACTATTAATGTCATGAATCAAGCTTGTCCCACAGCATCCACAGGTTTAGTTCATACTATGTTAGCTATAATGTGGTTTGTTTATTTTTTTGGCTTCGTAAATGATGCAATCCTAGGCAATTATTGCTATGTCAATGAGTTATGCATAAGCAAATCTGGCATTGTGTGCCATGTGAATTAATCGCATTCTCTAAAATGCTTTTGTTCCTCATTTTTCTTTATGTGATTGTCCCCATGCATTCTAAATTTAATTGTTTGGTAACTAGCTTTTATATTTCCCCAGGTTCTTGACAAAAGACGTATTTGGTAACCCAGTGATTTTTCCACTGGGGCTAAAATGGGAAATCTGGGACCTGTGTGATTTAAGCATCATTTTGAAGAATGCCATGATGCAATTTAAAGGTTGGGAATGTGACTCGGAGGGCAGTACCCCAGTTCTTTCTTTGCTTAATATTAATTGCTCTAAAAAGTTCATAGAACAGAGATCTAAAATCAGCCTCAGAAAACACTGTATTCCAGGGCTCACCAACGCCCGGGCTGTAGCCCAATGCTGGGCTATAGCCCACACCAAATTGGGCTGTGTAAATGGCAGGCAATCATGTGTGTGTGCAGCTCCACTTGTGGGAGCACAGATGTTTGTGCACAAAGCTCCATTTGCACGAATGGCAGGCACTCGTGCTCACACAGAACCATCCACTCTCCCCCTCCGCAGATCCGTTAAGATAGCAAGATAGATCGCTGCTACATTTTTCAAGAGTTGTGAATTACAGCTGCCATTAAAAAAAAATCAAATCCATCTTTGCTATAGTCATAGACCAGAATATTCAAAACACTGGTTGCTAACATGAAAAATATGCAGCAACCACAGTGTGTTCTGATAATCAGCATAAACATCCTGACATTCATTTCAAGTCCATTTCTGTAGTTGGGGGCTACAAATATTCAATGGATTTGGCAACTAAAATGTGACCTTAAAATTTCTATCTGCTGAAAACTAAATACAGAGTTTCTTTGAATGGTCTAGATATTTAAAGAAGAGACTGAATTAAAATAAGCCAGAAATCAAGAGTGAAATTGACAGTACTTATAGTGGTACCTTGGTACTCAACATTAATTGGTTCTGGGAGGTGTGATGAGTACCAAAAACGATGAATACCAAACAGATTTTTCCCATAAGGAATAATGTAGTGAGTCATAAGGCAGCCTACAATGACAGGTTCTAACTTGTGCATTGAGTACCAAATAAACACTTGAGTACCAAATAAACACTTGAGTACCAAATAAACTCTGAGTACCAAATAAATACTAAGTACCAGGACAAATTTTCATGTCAAAATGTGTTGAGCACCAAATTTGATCACTTTTTGTCCATTTTTCAGGCCGTTTTGGGGCAAAATTTGGGTCATTTTCAGGCTGTTTTTAGACTGAAAAATGGCCTGAAAATGGCCCCAAAACGGCCTGAAAATGGCCTGTTTTTTGGCCATTTTCAAGCAGTTTTTGGGCCATTTCCAGGACATTTTAGGGCTGTTTTCAGGCAATTTTTCGGGCTGTTTTTAAGCCATTTTCTGGTTCAAAATGGCCTGAAAACAGTCTGAAAAATAGTCTGAAAATTGCTCAAGAATGGCCTGTTTGGGAGGCAGTTTTTTGGTCAAAAATGGTCAAAAACAGCTCCAAAACAGTCTGAAAATTGGGCAGGGCAGGGCCAGCAGTGGTCCGATTTGCCAGTTCTCTTCTTCATGGCAGCCCCTTAGATACTGGAACACTGCTATCATGTCACCCCAATCTTCTTTTCATTAAACAATTCCAGCAACCATTCCTTATATGTTTTAGCCTCCAGTCCTTTGTTTCTTTGTTGCTCTTCTTTGTTGCTCTGTACTCTTTTTAGAGTCTCAACATTTTCAGTAGCAATGTTCATTATTATTTTTTTGTCCCCCAGATGCAATAAACATTGGATTTCCACTGCACAAAGGTAAGTTTCTGGGGCCAAAAAGGGTCATATTCATAAGCCTAATTAGGTTTTGGCCCTGGGGCTCCATCGGGTGCGTTGTTAGTCCAGTCAAGATGTTAGCCACAATGGTGGGATCAAAAACCCACTTTTTTAAAAAATATGAACCTCTAGTTTTGTTTGTAGAAGTAGGCATCCTGGTGGTCTTTAACTCCATAATCCTACGATGCAAACATGGATCTTCCATGATAATTTGGAAAGGGCTGTAAAGAATGCCACATCTGCTTATGTTAGGGGGATGTAAAAGACAGGTGGCAGGGACACATTGGCTCAGTGGCTAAGACGCTGGGCTTGTCGATCAGAAAGGTCGGCAGTATGGCAGTTCGAATCCCTAGCACTGCGTAACGGAGTGAGCTCCCGTTCCTTGTCCCAACTTCTGCCAACCTAGCAGTTTGAAAGCATGTAAAAATGCAAGTAGAAAATTAGGGACCACTTTAGTGAGAAGGTAGCAGCATTCCGTATGCCTTTGGCTTTTAGTCATGCCGGTCACATGACCACGGAAACGTCTTCGAACAGCGCTGGCTCTTTAGCTTTGTAACAGAGATGAGCATGGCCCCCTAGAGTCGGAAACAACTAGCACATATGTGCGAGGGGAACCTTTACCTTTAACTTAACCTTAAAAGACAGGTAAAAAGGATAGAGAACCATCATTGCCTTTTCAACACTGCCTCATATTTTTTTAAGGGTACCTGTGGAACTTTACTCATGGAACAGTTGAAGTTTAGAAGGAATGTTTCTGAAGGATGTTGAAGAGCACAAAACTCAGAAAGGTTTACAGATAGACTTTGACCAGAGGTGGGATTCAACTGGTTCTGACCAGTTTTGGAGAACCGGTAGCAGAAATTTTGAGTAGTTCAAGGAACCGGCAAATACCACCTCTGATGGGAGATTTTACAGTATCCTTCCCCTGCCTTGCACACCATGCCACGCCCACAGAACCGGTAGTAAAAAAAATTGAATCCCAGCACTGTCCTCGACTGACAACTATTTGTTTTATGACTGTCCGAAGTTACCATGATACCGAAAAAAGTGACTTATGGCCATTTTTCACATTAACAATCCTTGCAGCGTCCCTGTGGTCACATGATCAAAATTCAGATGCTTGGCCACTGGCTCATATTTATGACCGTTATAGTGTCCCTAGGGTCATGTGACAATCTTTTGCAACCGTCTGACAAACGAAGTCAAGGGGGAAGACAGATTTATTTAGCAATAGTAATAGCAGTTATTTACCACTTTGTAGTGCTTTTACAGCCATCTCTAAGCGGTTTACAGAATCAGCCTATTGCCCCCAAACAATCTGGGTCCTTCTTTTACCCACCTCGGAACCATGGAAGGTTTAGTCAATCTTGAGATCCGAACTGCCAAACTGCAGCTAGCAGTCAGCTGAAGTAGCCTGCAGTACTGCACTTTAACGATTGTGCCACCTCGGCTGATGTTACTATCTTAAGAACTGCAGTGATTCACTGAACAACTGTGTCAAGAAAGGTAATAAAATAGGGGAAAAACTCATTTAATAAATGTCTTGCATAGCAATATAAATTTTGGGCTTAATTACAGTCATAGGTCAAGGACCACCCTGTATTCCAGAGTCATATTCTGTTTATGAATATGTTTAGGCCAAAGTTCTTCAAACTCGGCAAGTTTAAGACTTGTGGACTTCAATTCCCAGAATTCCTGAGCTAACACGACTGGAGGAGGAATTCTGGGAGTTGAAGTCCACAAGTCTTAAAGCTGTCAAGTTTGAAGACCCCCAGGTCTAGGCTCAGGAGATGAGTTTTGCTCACCTCTGGTGTTCTACTTATGCTTCTTTTTCTCTTTTTCCCCCCCTTTGTAGCTCAAGTGACTTTGGATCCAGACACAGTTTACCCCAAACTCATTATATCTGAGAATCGGAAAAGCTTGATCCTGGGAAACTGGCCTAGATTTCATTCCCATTGCTCTAAAAGATTTGATCAATGTCTTTTCGTGCTGGGATGTGAGAAATTCAACACAGGCAGGTGCTACTGGGAAGTCACTGTAGGCAGTGAGGATGGCTGGGGCCTGGGAGTTGCGAAGGCCTCCATGAAGCGCAAAGGCATTGTTTCCCTAGATCCCGGAGAAGGAATCTGGGCAATGGCGAAGTGGGGAGACCATTGTGCAGTTCTCTTCCCTCCTGATTTCCCCGCCCTGCCTATGAAGTGGGATCTCCAGAGGATCCGAGTATCTCTGAATTATATTGGAGGTCAACTGTCCTTTTTTGACACAGATAGAGGGATTCTGTTAGCTGTCTTCTCGGGGGCTTCATTTTTTGAAGAACCACTTCACCCTTTCTTTTGGCTTCAGAGAAAAGATCAACTCATTCTCTGTCATTAAAATGGTTCGACCTTGCTTGTAGACCATGCATGTCTCAACACCATCACCTCCATAATTCTCAATCCAGATCTCCGTTTCCTCGTACTTCATTTCCACATCCTAATCTTCCAGCTACTGAGGATTGAAAAGGTGCAATTTCTATGTTTATGAGGGCCCGATTAGTAAAGCAGCCATCCTCGATCTGGTATGTTGGAGAAAAACATCTCCATATTCTCAATATTGAAATCCAGTCCACCTAGAAGATACCTAGTTGTGAATGGGTGACTTAAGAGTGCTCCTCACTAAGTAGAAGCTTCTTTTCAAAATCTCTTGAGAAGAGAGAGGGTGATCCTTAACTTAGGTTTTGTCAGGGATTAGTAATGTTTGAAGAGTTGGGAGCCACAATTCACATGTCCCAAACTTCTAAAGGGCTGCAGGAGACATTCTGATGAGCTATGAACAGTGGATGTCGCCAATATTTCCTGCTGTTTAAAGCTTGGGAAGGGAGTAGAATGCCTCTAGAGGCAAACCATTTTCATTCCCATTTGCAACTATCCAAAACCTGAAAGGCAAGAAACCTCCCAGGAAAATCCAGCCATTTTGGACAGGGACTGTATGATTTAAGCATGCTGGCCCATGTTGTGAGAGTTGTGCTGCCTTCTCAATTTTTCTCACTCTCTTTCCTATAAACCAAAGGAATATATAGCTACCTAAAGCAGCATCCCTCAACCTTTTGGGTGATAGGGTAGGGACCAGTTCCATGGAGGTATTTTTTCTGTGAAACCAGGGGAGGGGCATTGTTTCACTCACTTGCATGACCCAGTTCCTGGTGGCCCACAAATCAATGCTGGTCCGTGACCTGGAAGTTGGGGACTCCTGACCTAAAGAATGGAACTGACATTTGGAAAAGTATTGTGATTCCCTCTATTGCTCTGTAACAAACTAGCTGATTGTAGAGCAGAACCAAATAGTACTTAGAAGACATGTTCTTTG
This sequence comes from Bungarus multicinctus, assembly GCA_023653725.1. Classification (NCBI taxonomy): domain Eukaryota; kingdom Metazoa; phylum Chordata; class Lepidosauria; order Squamata; family Elapidae; genus Bungarus; species Bungarus multicinctus. Next base: position 25,817,580 of record CM042834.1, read on the forward strand.
CTCTTTTTTTAATACTGTGTTATTTTTACATTTATGGATATTGAATGTTCTGCAATAAATTAAAGTTTCCTTTTGTTGTAGACTTCCTGTGCTTTCCAAAATACAGAGCTCTCTGCATCTAGAACCCCTTTTGTTCTGGATGATTGCTCCATCAAGGCATATTGAATAATCTAAAATGGTTTGTCTCATATCCTTACACTGCCTGAAAAATAACTTAAGCTGAAATAGTTGTTCCACAGAAAGAGGCAGATGCACATGTGGTAGGACTAAATATACCGGTTTCATGCCAGAAAGAGGTGGCACAGTGGTTAGAAGTCAGGTTAACTTTTATTCTACTTTCTGGCTTCCTTGATCAAGGATTTTGTGTCACAGAATTCCAGTTCATAATAAAGTTCTTGCAGTAAGGCATGGACAGTGTCACAAGGTTCTTTCTGGTTTACTACTGAAACTGATCTCTTGTATTTTATTCATGACTTGGATGTTCTTTTATCAAATTTGCAGATAACCCCAAAATGACTGGAATAGCTAACACAGGAGGAAACTTAACACATTCAAAATTATTTAAAACTGATAAAGGAAATTTAAACTGCATCAACAAATATAGTTTCCAAACGACAAGAAATAATACTTCCAGTTTATTCTACATTAATCAGAGCATGCCTTGAATATGATAGCTACTTCTGAAACCACAGAGGAAAAAAATTAAGAGTAACTGAAGTCAAAGGAAGAAATGAGGGTGACCAGGGAAACAGGATACTGTATTGGAGGGTTAAAAAGGAGTTTCAGGCTAATAGTGTGTTTGTGTGTATTGTGGGTTGTTAAAGCTACTATACTTTTAAGAAAGTGCAGAGGTGACAAAATTCAAAATAGTCTAAATATTGCTGTCAGTTTTTTTAATGATAGCCAGGTTGCCATAATGTGCCAGGCCATCATGCTTCATGTATATATTGAACTTTATCTGTTTATCTTCCTACCTCATGTTATCTGCCCATGTCTCCAGCCTTTCATCCATCTAAACAATTGGATTCCCTTTTAGAATTCACTACCAGGTGCTCTTTGGTGTTCACATCAGGTCTCAGAATACCACAGTCAGATGTTTTTTATAATAACCAGATTGCCATACTGCACCAGGCCCTCATGGAGTTTATCTGATTTAGCACTAGCATTTTATGTGAATCCTGTCATAAATCATGTTTTAATACTGTGTCTGACTTATCAAATAATAGGCAGCAAAATATGGCTTCATGTATATTTATCTTTATTTACCTCCTATTTTTTTTAACCTTCCCTCTACTTCCTACACAACCATCCATCCTTCCATCTAACTGTATGTAAAACATTATGTTCCCTTTTTAGAATTCACTATTAGGTGCTCTTTGGTATTCATGTCAGGTCTTAGGATAATGATGTAGCATTTGGGAACAAAGATGCAGCCCAGTAAACCCAGGCTGGAGGCCAGAATGGAGAAGATTTGCACAGCCACCATATATTTTCCTTTGGTGCTCAGGTAGGTGGGGACAAAGGAAATCCAAACACTACAGAAAACCAACATGCTGAAAGTGATCAGCTTGGCTTCATTGAAGGTCCCTGGCAGCTTGCGGGCTAGGAAAGCCACCAAGAAGCAAATGGCGGCCAGAAGGCCCATGTAACCCAGTGCAGTATAGAACATTATGACTGACCCTTCGTTACATTGCAGGAGGATAAACCCTGGTTGAGAATGCATATCAGAGTCTGGGAATGGGGGAGAGATTCCAATCCACATCATGCAGATGCCCACCTGAATTCCAGAGCAGGATACAACAATAGAATTAGCCAGAGTCTTTCCCAACCATTTCCTCATCCTGCTGCCTGGTTTCGTGGCCAGAAATGCCACCACCACCATGACAGTCTTTGCCAGCAGTGAAGACACAGCAACTGAGAAAACAACACTGAAGATGCTTTGTCGAAGAAGACAGGTCACTTTCTTGGGGCGTCCAATGAATAGAAGGGAGGTCAAGAAGGAAAGGAGAAGGGAGATCAGAAGAATGTAGGTAAGGTCCCGGTTGTTGGCTTTGACTATGGGAGTTTCTCTGTATTTAGTGAAGATTCCCAAAACAAAGGCAGTGATTAAGGACAAAGCAAGGGTAAAGGAAGCCAGGATGAATCCCAATGTTTCTTCATAGGACAAGAAGCTTATACTTTTGGGAATACACCGATTTCGCTTCTCATTGGAATACTGGTCATCTGGACACCTGCTGCAATGGGCTGCATCTGAAAAACATTGGCTATATCTAAGCATTTGTGCAACTGTAACCAAAAAAAAATCAACTGGAACCAATACTTTCTACAATACCTAAAACATATTTTTGAAAGTGATGGGGTAGGAGAAGGATATTTTGAGAACTGGAGAATTTATTAAACACTTTCCCACTATATTTCATGAAAGTCTATCTAGGATCGTGAGAAAAAAAAATCATGAATGATGAACAACGTGTAATAAGGGAAGACGTTCTATGGAACAGGGAGCTGAATATGACTTAAAAGATGAAAACGTAGTGCACCATTGTCTTTTGAATCCTATTAGAGGTTCTTGGTTTCCTTTCATTCTCCAGAGCCACCTACCTTCTTCCACTGAGAATGTTCCTTCCATACACAGAGAACAGTCATGGCAGCAAACAGGTGCTCCTTCTCTCACAAGCTTAGCATATCCTGGATAGCAATTTTCTGCACATCTAGAAGAAGGCACTGTCTTAAACATAAAAATAATGATAGAAATTAAGGCACCACGTGAGTTACAGTAGAGGCATTTCCAAGAAACTTTCATGAACTAAGGAGCTCAGGAAACAATGGGAGGAAACAAGGAATACCAATATGACAGTTACTGATCTGTTACTGATCCCCCATCTCCTTTCTTTTCTAACTGGAAGAGGTATCATATAACATTGACGTTTCAGGAAAAGGGATACATTTGAAAAGTAGTTATGGCATGTGTGGGAATGCTATATACATTATATTTTCCTTTCTATCTTTGCTTTGGTAGGAAACCTCCAAAATCTGGCTTTCTTTATCACTGCAAATGTCCTTGCATTCCTCTCCTCTAATTGAACATTGTATCATCATACATAAATGACTTTTCACAACTGCCAACATTTCTCCCAACAGATTTTTTTACCTGACAACCTTTCTCATGTAATTCAATGGGCTACTCCAGTGGTGGAATTCAATTTTTTTTTACTACCAGTTCTGTGGTTGTGGCTTGGTGGGCATGGCAGGGGAAGGATACTGCAAAATCTCCATTCCCTCCCCACCCCACTAACCTGCTTTCCAGCTCCCTTCTCCTGTGCAGAGCATCAAAAGAAGACCCAACCAATCAGCTGAGACCCGGGAGGCAGAGAATAAATGGGGGCGGGGCCAATCAGAGGTTTGCCGGTTCTTTGAAGTACTCAGTATTTCCTCTATCAATGCTCCAGAACTGGTCAGAACCAGAAGTAGTATTCAGCAGGTTCTGACCAGTTCTGGAGAACTGGTAGCAATTTTTTTTTTAAATAAAAATTTGAGTTTTCACAAAATAAAACATCTTTTTTTAGCGAGCAGTATGATTCCAGGTTTTCACATCTCCATACAGACATAGCTTCAGTTACATAGTTCATCTTTTGTATTTAATTTCATATCTTGCCACTACTTTGTGTATTCTCTATTATTTTTCTCAAATACTTCCCTCAGGTTTATTTTATAGATTTTTCCATTCATTTCTTAACCTATTTCTTTTCCCTTTAATTTTTTTTTCATATCTTCATAATAATTATACTTTTATCCGTCCTGTTTACAATTTCATTGCATATGGGCATCACCGAGACCTGGCTGGGCCCAGAGGGAGGAGTCCCTCTTGTAGATATGTGCCCAGCCGGGTTTCGGGTCTTTCATCGGCCGAGGGCCCAGGGGAGGGGTGGGGGTGTTGCGATGATTATTAAGGAAGATCTATGTCCGAGGGAGTCCACTGTCTCTCAGACGACCGGGTGTGAATCTCTTTTCGTGAAGTTCGGCTCCAAGGTACAGATGGGCTTGTTGATCGCATACCTGGCTCCCTGCCATGCATCATCTGCCCTGCTTGAGCTCCTCGAGGTTATAGCCGGCATAGCGGTTGGGACCCCCAGGCTCATGGTCATGGGGGACTTCAACCTACCCTCTGCCGGCGGTACCTCGGGGACTGCTCAAGAGTTCATGGCTTCCATGACAGCCATGGGCCTGACCCAGCTAATTCGAGACCCTACTCACGTGGGAGGTCACACCCTGGATTTAGTTTTTGTCTCCGACCAGTGGCAAAGTGATCTGGGTATAGAGGATACAGCTTTAGAACCACTGTCATGGTCAGATCACTTACTCCTAAGGCTCGACTTCCATTCCGCACACCCCGACCGCAGGGAGGCGGGACCATTAAAATGGTACCGCCCCAGGCGCCTGATGGACCCAGATAGGTTCCTGATGGAGCTTGGGCCACTTCCCGAAGCTCACACACACGACTCGCTCGAAGACTTGGCTACCACCTGGGAAAAGGTGGCTGCTGGGGCCCTAGACCGAGTCGTGCCCTTGCGGCCTCTGACCGGCACCGATCCCAAGTGGCTCCTTGGTTCTCTGAGGAGCTAAGGGAGATGAAGCGCCGGAAAAGACGCCTAGAGAGCAGTTGGAAGGCCAGCCGCTCTGAATCTGACCGAACACTATTACGTTCCTATATTAAGACGTATTTAGTGGCGATGAGGATGGCGAGGAAGACCTACCTCTCCACCCTTATTGCGTCTGCAGAAAACTGCCCAGCCGCACTGTTCAGGGTAACCCACTCCCTCTTGGAGGTAGAGACATGGGAAGATCCCTTACAGGGACGAGCTGAAGAATTTTCTAAGTTTCTGCAGGACAAAATCACTCAGATTCGAAATGAACTGGACTCCGACTGGGCATCTCCGAGTGGGAAGGTGGGGGTGGATATCGGCGAGGTCAACTGGGTTGAGTTCGATCCTGTTACCATAGAGGACGTGGACAGAATACTGAGGGGACTGAATGCTACCACCTGTTTGTTGGACCCGTGTCCCTCCTGGCTGGTCTTGGCCACCCGAGAGGTGACTCGAGGCTGGCTCCAGGGCATTATAAACGCTTCCTTGAAAGAGGGGTTTCTACCCACCTCCTTGAAGGAGGCAGTGGTATGACCTCTCCTCAAGAAACCGTCCCTGGATCCAGCACTGTTATCAAATTACCGTCCTGTCTCCAACCTTCGCTTTGTTGCGAAGGTTGTAGAGACTGTGGTGGCACGTCAGTTCCCGCAGTACCTGGATGAAACGAGTTATCTCGACCCCCTCCAATCGGGCTTCAGACCCGGGCACAGCACAGAGACAGCATTGGTCGCGTTGATGGATGATCTCTGGAGGGCACGAGACAGAGGTTGTTCCTCTGTCCTGGTGCTGTTAGATCTGTCAGCGGCTTTTGATACTGTCGACCACAGTATCTTATTGCAGCAATTGGAGGGGCTGGGAATTGGAGGCACCGTCCTACGATGGTTCTCCTCCTTCCTCTCCGACCGTTCGCAATTTGTGTTGACAGGGGGACAGAGATCGACCCCAAGGCCCCTACTTTATGGGGTGCCTCAGGGATCGGTACTCTCGCCCCTATTGTTCAACATTTATGTGAAGCCGCTAGGTGAGATCATCCGTGGCTTTGGGGTGGAATTCCATCAATACGCTGATGATACTCAGCTATACATCTCCACCCCAGACCACCCCAACGAAGCCGTCAAAGTGATGACCTGATGTCTGGAGGCCGTGCGGGATTGGATGGGTCATAACAGGCTTCGTCTCAACCCGACCAAAACCGAGTGGCTGTGGTTTCCTGCTCCCAGATACAGTCAGCTTGTTCCCTCGCTGACCATAGGGGGAGAGGTACTGACCCCTGTGGAAAGAGCGCGCAATTTGGGTGTCCTCCTGGATATACGGCTGTCTTTGGAAGAACATATTGCAGCCGTCGCCAGGGGGGCTTTTTATAAGATTCGTTTGATCTACCAGTTGCGGCCCTTTCTGGATCTGGACGCACTTCGCACAGTCACTTCTGCCCTCGTTATCTCCCGCTTGGACTACTGCAACGCTCTCTACATGGGGCTTCCCTTGAAGAGTCTCCGGAGGTTACAGTTAGTCCAGAATGCAGCCGCACGGATGATTATGGGCGCCCCCAAGGACACCCACATAACACCACTTCTCCGCAGACTGCACTGGCTTCCTGTGGCCTTCCGGATTCGATTCAAGGTGGTACTATTAGTATTTAAAGTGCTCCATGGCTCGGGACTTGGCTACTTACGGGACCGCCTTCTGCCACAAACAACCTCCCGCCGCCCAGTACGCTCCCACAGGGTCGCCCTGCTTGGAATACCGCCACCTGATCGTTGTCGGCTGACGACCCCAAGATTACGTGCTTTCTCTTTGGGAGCCCCCTCCCTTTGGAACTATCTCCCCCCGGAGATACGAGACACATCGGACATCCTAACCTTCCGGCGTGCAGTCAAGACCTTACTTTTTAAGCAGGCCGGCCTAGCCAATTAAAGGTTTTCTGAGATTTTTAAATTTTAGATTCAAATAAGACTTTTAATTCTATTTGATGGGACTCAATCATTTACTTACTTACTTATTTTACTCATTTATCCTATTTTCATCTATCTATATTCAATTCTGAGTTAATTACTGTTACTGTTGACTGTATCTTTATATGTTTAGACTGTACACCGCCCCGAGTCCCCTTTTGGGAGAGGGAGCGGTATAAAAATACGATAAATAATAATAATAATAATATTCTTATTTCATCATTTCCAAAAAATTCCTCCTCATTTCAAACATTAGAACACAAGGTTTTCCTTATAATTGCCAATTAAAATGCGCCAACTCTATAGCTTATAATTAATTCCCTTTCAAATCCCATTAAACATTTAACTTTTAAATTATCCCCTTAAACATTTATAACAATCATCTCCTAATAACTACATAACATATATAACTTTTCAGCTGGATTTTGCATGGTACTTTCCCCTTAAATTACCTCAAATGCATTTCTAATTTTAAAAAGAAAAATTAATCTATTCAATTCATCACAGAATCTGATATTAACCTCATTACAACCATTCTTATAATTCATTTCAACTATATTCTGTGAGTCATTAAGTATAATTAATAAACATATCATTTCTCTTTTTTCACCTTACAATCTTTTTACAGTAATCCTCATAATTCATTTCAATTATATTCCATATGTTAGCTAATAAGTTTCTCATATTTTTCTTTCACAGGTATTCCATTTATCGCTATATTTAATTTATCAGTTAATAAGTATTCCAATATCAAACAATATCAGTTTTAATCTTCCACTTTAATAATATATTTTCCTACTTTCTATATAGTTTATTACTTCTAATATATTTATACTACCCCTTATCACCTTGCAGAATCCTCTCTCTTAATTTTTAATTAACCATTGTCTCTGTGTCTTTTAAATAAACAATTTCTTTTCATTTTTGTTCGATTTCCATTATTCTTTACTTCCTGGTTCTCTTTCTTATTATTTCTTTTCTCCTTTATTTTCCTCCTCCTTTTCTCACTCCAGTTTTTGTCCCCTCCCTCTTTAAAACTTCCTTCTGTAATTCTCTTTTCTTCTGTTTCCTTATATTTTGTTTGATTTTTAAACTATTCCCTTTTTTAATTACCTCCTCAAATCTCCAATTCTTAATTCCCATTCTTTTCCCTTTTTGCTTTAACCCTCATTGCTCCATTTGTTTGTTAAAGATGGCCTCTTCTTTGTTCAACTCTTCGTCTCCTTCTGGCACTCCTTCTTGTTCTTCATACTCTGAAATCACCATTTCTAAAAATTGTAAAGCCAAGCAAGTGATTTCCCTTCCTCTTGCAGCTTTTCTTTCATCTTTCTTAGTTTCATTTTCAATTCCAGAAAAAGTTCTGCCATTTTTAAACACTTCTGTCCAATAATTTAAAACAACTAATGTCTAAAAGTTATTTCCATCAGTTAATTTAATTAGTTCATCAAACAATCCAATATCCAAATTCTCCAAAGTCACCAAACAATCCCAGAACAGTTTCTTCTTACTTCTTTCTTTGTTTCACAGTTCAATGCTCCATTTTCACTTTCTGGGGGCTCTATTTTATTGTAGCAAGGTTTCACTTACTTTGTATCCTTTAAGCGAATCAGGTAGAAAATAAAAATAATAATTCACAATTAATTCCTTTTGCCACTAGATGGCACTCTCTACTATATCCAAATTTCCTCCGCTTTTTTCTTTTTAATGGCTTAAAATTCAAAGTTCTTTATTTTTCCTTTGCCACGTTTAGCTTTAGATTTGCCTATTTAGTGTCAGGATAATATATTTACCAATTTAAACAAGTATCTTCTTCAGACTTTTCTTTCAAAGTTCAAGCCACTTTCAGCTGTCAAATTCCCCCCCCCTTTTTTTTTCTTTTTTCACTTCTCTGTCTTTCTTGAAAATCCTTAGTTATTTTAATTCCGGGATACCTTATATTTAGATGTTGCACCTGTTTAGCCTGGTCACTCAAGCTGTCCTCTTCTTCACCACTCCTGCACACTCTTATCCCGGTCAGCTCTTCCTCTTCAGGGTGGCCATCTTGACCACCGCTACAGCCATCTTTGGAGAGGAGTAATGTCAAGCCAAGGAGGGGAGATGCAGCTCCCCTTGACCCAGCTGGTGGTCTCCCCCTTCTTTACCACCTCTATGGGATGGCTTCGACTCCAAATCAAGATGATTGGGGCCTCTAACAGAGAGCACAAACCAAAACCACAGATGATCGCAGATTTCAGTCCATCAGCAAGGAGGTCCAACTGGAAGTTCCCTGGTAGCGGAAATTTTGAGTAGTTCAGAGAACTGGCAAATGCCACTTCTGACTGGAGATTTTACAGTATCATTCCCCTGCCACACCCACCAAACCACGCCCACAGAACCGATAGTAAAAAAAATTTGAATCCCACCACTGGTCAGAACCTACTGAATACCACCTCTGGGCTATTCCCTTGAACCTTTGTCTTTGCTATTCTTGAAAATAAGATTGTTATTTTGTTGTTTATTACAATATCATGTTTAATAATGTAGATAGTAATGGCTTCAATGCAATTGGTAGTGTAGCTGGTTTCCAGTTTGTGACAAACTATTGAAAAATATTTTAAAATTACATGATATCTAATGAATTACTGAGTTTTTAGTTTCTCCTATTTGGAGATCATTTCAGCTACCTTGTTAAATGATGTTGGCCATTGGATGGCATTCTGACTGATGGAGACCTTGACTTTGGAAGCAGTTTCTCTTTCTACACTCCCAACTTTTATTGCAGGATAAGATTTTTTGGAGAAAATTCTCAAGTGTATGATATCAAAGTCAACTGCAGGAACTCCATTTTCATCCAAATAAATGCCATCATTGGAAATGTTGTGAAGCTGAAAGTTTCTCATGAACTGATGAATCTGCAAAGACATAGAAAATCACACAAGGAACAAACCTTTATTCAATGTTTTTCTGGCTATTATTCTGGAATTGTATTGAATAATTCAAACGTTTCAGCTCAGCATTTTGGTTTGAAAAGGATGATTCGGTATTTTATTGGAAGCTTCTTTTGCTCCTTTCTCTGGAACACAATATTTTTTTCAGGTATGCCTTTCATTTTATTGAAGGAATCAATAAACTGGCTTATTAAACAAGAGCTCAGCGTAATAATTTTAAGGAAAATTAAAATTAAATAATGCTGAAAGTTTAACTTTTTACTGAACTTATTTCTGATGCAGAATAAAAATACTTGAAATGCTTAGGTTGGAGATTCTTATTTTCATAGATATATGTGTGTGACAAACTGCTCTTAACAAACTGTAAATCAACTGACTCCTATAGTGGGATAGATCTGTATTTTAACTATCTATTGTTATTAGATCCTGATCTGAGGATTGCGGGAGTATCCTGAAGCTTATTTAATTTGCAAATAGGGGGCGGGGGGGGGGAGTACTTTGTTACCATGGAGATACCTGTCATTGCAGCATCCCAAATTAAACTGGTTTCAGTTTGCAAGAGTTATCTTTATAATTTCTCTTACTCACTTACAAATACTACAAACTGGGAAACTGCTGTTTGGAAAATCATATCCTACCCCCAATTTTAATATGTATGAAGTGAAAGGGGAGCCCCAGTGGAACCTCAAAGGAGAAGTCTTACCTGCCATGGCTGTACAATCGGAGATGACTGATGGTCTTCAACCAGCATCCTCCTGTTACTCAGTTGGGAGGAAGAGGCAGCATTGAGGACCGAAGCCACAACATGGATTGCTCTGGAAATACCGGAACCATCCTCAATTATCATTCTATCAAGTGCCTCAAGGGGTGGTAATAGCCTGCTCTCTTTTTCTGTACATCTTTCCCAACCCTTTTTAGACCATAAAGGCTTTAAATAGGAACACTGAAACACTTCTTTTACAAACTCTTTCTCAGAAGACGAATATGAATTAAAGTTATAATATTGTCTCCTGTTTGTCTGGGTGAAGAAGGAAAACAAAACATGTTTACGTTGGAGATCAAGTTTGTTGGAAAACATTCTTATGCTTGATTTTGACAAAGTTGTTGCAATCCACACTTTTCCCTCAATGAATATATTCTTCTTTTCATTAACAATTATGACTGTTAGTAGCATTGCTGTGGCATGAAAATCTAGTTGACATACTATAATTTTTATATGGATATTAATAAGGAGAAGGAACATTTTTTTTTGTTCCTGCACAAAAAAATCTCCAGTATGTATATTCAGATTTGCTGCTGGGATGATTTGTGAGAGGACGATGCAAATCTGATTTTTTACAGCTAGAGTTTCCAAGCTGCTTTTAAAGTTTTCTCCTCTTTCATTGTCCTGAGAAAAGAGGCCGATCCATGTCCATTGGAAATGCAGGAGCATCTGGACAATCGCTGAGTAGGGAGGCTCTTGTTTTGGGATCATCCGGTAGAAAAATGGTAAATGATGACTTTGCTGAATAATGTGGTTGATAGCACCAAAGGTGATCTGTGAGGAAAGAAGATAATGGTACTTTAGCAATAGTGCTTACTTATATACCGCTTCACAGTGCTTTATAGCCCTCTCTAAGTGGTTTACAGAGTCAGCCTATTGCCCCCAACAATCTGGGTCTTCATTTTACCCACCTCAGAAGGATGGAAGGCTGAGTCAAAACTGAGCCCGGTGAAATTTGAACTGCCAAATTGCAGGCAGCCGGCAGTCAGCAGAAGTAGCCTGCAGTACTGCATTCTAAACATTGATCCACCATGGCTCATAAGATCATTTTAGCTTCCTACCTGTGGAATTTTGTAGATGCCCAGGACAGTAGAAATATGATCAAAGAGTTCAGAATCTGTCTCTTCAAAAACTGCCAGGAGATTCTTTTGTCTTCCACACCTGTAATTTGGGACATTCTCCTGCCCTGTAGATAGCAAGTCGATCATGACTTCATATGTTACTCTTGCATTGAGGAAGTTATCATAGATGTTGTAGCCCAGGGTGAAGTTGGATAGCAGTCTAGGATTCTGGTTGATCTTATGAACAGCCAAGAAGAAGAGCAGGAGGTCATGGAATATTGTCGACTCGCTGCAAAATAACATCTAATGTATAGAATGACTCTGGGCTGCTCAGAAACATTGATAAAACATGGTTAAAACTTACTCCTACTCTGGGAGCCAGGCCAGGCATTCTCACAGTTTCACCCACCATAGCCCAATCCTTGAGGAAGTGAGTGAGTGAGGTCTTTGTACCAGTGGGGTGATTTAATTTTTTTTACTACCAGTTCTATGGGCATAACTTGTGGGCGTGGCAGGGGAAGGATATTGTAAAACCTCCAGTCAGAGGTGGTATTTGTCGGTTCTCCAAACTACTCAAAATTTCCACTACCAGTTCTCCAGAACTGGTCAGAACCTGCTGAATACCACCTCTGCTTTGTACCCCTCTAAAATTCTCAAAGGAGAGTTTTGCTGCATGTACATATAGGTTCTCATAATGTTACATGATTTCTTCCTCTTACATCAACTGGAAAGTGATGTATGGATGGATTCAAGTATTGGATTCAGTCAGTAAGTGGTATTATCACTACTCAACAAACTGTCTTTAAAGCCAAGGACTGTTTTATGGCCAAATATTGATGTCTTTGGAGTTAGTGCCTTTTAGTCAAAAAAATCTTTAATGTGATCCTCTGTAGCTATAACATTAGCTTATTATGTAAGGTCTCTATCCTTTGTGAATTTAGTCTTTAAAATTATTATTATTATTCTTATGAACCACAGTGGCACAGTGATTAGAGTGGAGTACTGCAGACTACTTCTGCTGACTGCCGGCCACCTGCAGTTTGGTGGTTCAAATCTCACCAGGCTCGAGGTTGACTCAGCCTTTCATCCTTCCAAAGTGGACCCAGATTGTTGGGAGCAATAGACTGACTCTGTAAACCACTTAGAGAGGGTTGAAAAAGCACTGTAAAGCAGTATACAAATCTAAACGCCATTGCTACTTAAAGCAAAAGTAAAATGGAAACCACAAAAGCCTATAAAACAGGTAAAAGGCATTGGCTGGAAAGAAATGTTGGAAATGGAGGCTGGAAGGACAGAATGCAAGATAGGAAAGGAGAGAAGATGGTGGGAAGCAAGCTGAGAAAGTCGCCATGAGCCATTTGACTGTGAGATTCTGGGCAATTATATAACTATCAAATTATAAGCAAAAATATATATTCTATGAATCTCTACAGTATCAAGGAAATCATTTTGAGAAGAGGAAAAACCCCATCCAGGCAAGAGTCATCTTAGAAGGGTTCTGCCAAAATTGGTCAAATAAAACAGACCCTTGCAAGAGGACTGAAAAGGCACTTGGCAGTGCTCAACTTTTAAAGATCCATCCTGTGCCCCAGAATCCTTTCCCTTAAAACAAATTGGGAGAAGCACTAATGACCTGTCCTTTTCAGGGTGAGGAACTGGGAAAAGGGAAAACATTGGGGAGGGTAAGCTCAATCACCAGAATCCTGTAGATGCCAACAAATTACCTTCTCAATCTGTAGATTGGAGGCTTGGAGAAAACATATGGGTAAAATTGAGAAATTATTTTAGAAGTAATTCCAGTAATCAGGTAGTCTCCTGGCTTCTGGAAATTAAACTCCTTCAATCCTTCTATTGCCATCTTCAATGAACATTTTGTCTGCATTGTTGCACAGGGAAATTGGGACAGAAGCAGAAGCAGAAAAAGTTGCATTTTTTTTTTAGCAGTAGCACTTGATGTGTGTTGATGGAGGTCCTACATTGCTCTCTTTTTCACAGTGTGGGGTCTCAGAGATCACAAAATGACTTCTGTGCCATGAAGATTTTTCCAATTTGCTCCAGATCTGAAAGAGGAACCCACAGTTTCAAACTAACACAGTGCTCACCTAATTCCTCTTCTTCACTCAGCAGTGTTTGAGGTAGATACAGGTCAGATGCTCAGTTGTTGTATATTCCTTTTTTGTTGGATTGCATTAAAACTAAATGTGGCACTGGAAATCCCATAAGCCTTTTTAAAAAATAGAACAAATCACAATGATTTTAGTAATTAGAAGGGGAAATGGGAATGACTGATATAACAGTGGTGCGTACTTGGAGAAAATAATTTTGCAGGGCTCAGAAGTATAGTCTGGATTTATGAGTCAGGAGGGGAACAATTCAGGGACCTTTGACTGCCTTTTACCTTACAGAGGTGGCATTCAGCAGGTTCTGACCAGTTCTGGAGAACCGGTAGCGGAAATTTTGAGTAGTTTGGAGAACCAGCAAATACCACCTCTGACTGGAGATTTTACAGTATCCTTCCACTGCCACGCCCACCAAGCCACGCCCACAGAACTGGTAGTAAAAAAAATTTGAATCCCACTACTGCTTATAAACCTATTCTATTCTATTTTCTGAATATTGCCCCGTATGGATTTGTAGTATGAGAAGGCACTCAGGGATTGATTGATTATAGGCTGCCATTTGGGTAGTGATGTGATAGCTAGACCTTCTCCAATATGACACAACAGTGATTGATCTCATTCGAGACAACGACGAATCTGCATACAGACAGGAGGTTATACAACTTTCCTCATGGTATAACCAGAACAATCTGGAACTGAACACACTCAAAACCGTAGAAATGGTGGTAGACTTTAGAAGAAACCCTCCCATACTACCACCTCTTACAATACTAAACCACACAGTATCAACAGTAGAGACCTTCAAATTTCTAGGTTTTACTATATCACATGACCTAAAATAGACACCTGACATCAAAAACATCATCAAAAAAGCACAACAAAGAATGTTCTTTCTGTGCCAACTCAGGAAGCTCAAACTGCCCAAGGAGCTGCTGATCCAGTTCTACAGAGGAATTATTAAGTCTGTCATCTGCCCCTCTATAACTGTCTGGTTTGGTTCTGCCACCCAACAGACAGACACAAACTCCAGAGATAATTAGGACTGCGGAAAAAACAATTATTACCAACTTGCCTTCAATCAAGGACCTATATACTGCATGAGTCAAAAAGAGGGCTGTGAAAATATTTACAGACCCTTCACATCCCGGACACAAACTGTTTCAACTCCTTCCCTCAAAATGACGTTATAGAGCACTGCATACCAGAACTAGACACAAGAACAGTTTTTTCCCCAAATGCCATCACTCTGCTAAACGAATAGTTCCCTCAACCCTGTTCAACTATTACAGTCTGCACTACTATTACTGTTAATCTTGTCATCACTCCTTATCACCCATCCCCTCCCACTTGTGACTGTATGACTGTAACTTTGTCGCTTGTATACTTAAGATTTACATTGACTGTTTCCTAGTATGACTGATTGCTTATTGTACCCCAGTGGTAGTCAACCTGGTCCCTACCACTCACTAGTGGGTGTTCCAGCTTTCATGGTGGGCAGTAGGGGTTTTGTCCCTTACTTTATAAATCACTATTACTGTGGAACCAACGGGCAGTTAGAGAAAATTTTACTACTAACAGAGATACAAAAGAGGGTGGTAGGTATAAAAGGGTTGACTACCCCTGTTGCACCCTATGACTATCATTAAGTGTCGTACCTTATGATTCTTGACTCCTGATGAATGTATCTTTTCTTTTATGTATACTGAGAGTATTTATATCAAGACAAATTCCTTGTGTGTCCAGCCACACTTGGCCAATATAGTATTCTATTCCAATATGAAGCCTCTGCAACATGACCATTTAAGTATCTCAATGACAATAGGAGACTCTAATTCAGTCCATCCACCTTTTCTGAATACTGACCTATTTGGGGACATTATTCCAGTCTGGTATATATTGAGATCAGTCTGGTATAAATCAGCATATGCTGGGAAAGTCGATATTGCTCTAAATGAAGCTAGCAGAATTATTACCATATAATTTACACCAGGGTGTCAAACTGGATTTCTTTGAGGGCTGGATCAACACTGGAGTTCTGCTTTGTGGGCCAGTGGGGGGATGGGAGGGAAAGGAGGGGAGATCGAATGGATGCCTACTGCAGCACCCTGCTGGCCAAAGTGAAGCACAGGGGGACACGTGAGACCACCTCTGTCCTGTTTTTGGCCTGAATGGCTTCCTGCAGCACTTTACAGGTGATGGGGCATGGGGCCCTTGCAATGGCCCATTTTCAGCATCCCTGGCCTCCAGCAGCACTCTGATGGCCAAAAAGAGTCCTGTGGCCTCCACGCTACCTGTTTTCAGTCTCCCTGGCCTCCAGCAGCATTCTGCTGGGCAAAATGGGCCACAGAATTCTGGGCAAAAATGGACCATTTTGGGCCAGCAGAGTGCTGCAAGAGGCTGGGGAGGCTAAAAACGGGCTGCAGGGGGACTGCACCTGGCCCATTTTGGCCAGCAGATGTATTGTGGGCCTGTCCTTTGATTTCCAGGCCAGCCTCACAGGCTGGATTTAAGCACCTCTGTCTTAAACCTACCCCTCCTGAAAGGCTGCATTTATAGCTCAAAACATGATCGAACCTATGATTTTTGGCCGATCATAAGCGACTGAGAAAATGAGTTTCTTCCAACTGTTGATAAAAACCAACAGTCTGAAGTCCATATGGACTTCACGTGGACCATATGTCCAGTTCTCTCTTCCTTCCAAAAAAAAGTTGGTAGTCAGGACCTTGCAGGCAGCTGCCAATTTTGATCAAAATGCCTTGGCAGTAAAATGCAGGCATTCTGCTAATCTCAAACAAAGTTTTCTCCAAAAAGGAAGATGTTTGGAATTTGACCAATATGGTCAGAATGCAGACTCCTGAGCAAGAGCCCAAGGCGAGAAGGCATAAAGTTTTGGTAAAGGACAGAAGAACGACAATGGCAATGGCAAAGTGTACTGTACACTGTACAGTTCTACTCCCTCCTCATATCCCTGCCTTGTCTAGGAGCTGGGATCTCCAGAAGATCTCTTTGAACCATTGGAGGTCGGCTGTTTGTTTTTCATGCAGATGGAGAGATTCTATTATTTGCCTTCTCGGGGGCTTCATTTTCCACAGAATCTCTTCACCCTTTCTTTTGGCTTTAGGGAAGAGCTCAGCTCACTCTCTGTCATTAAAATGGCCCAACCTTGCTTGTAAGCCATACTCTTTCCAGCACTGTCACATTTATAATTCTCAATCTCAGTCTCAGTTTCCTTCCAACTCATATAAGAATAACCTAATACGAGTAGTCTCGTATCCTTCCAGCCTGCTATAAAGCCTTAGTAAGACCACTAGAGTACTGCATCCAGTTTTGGTCACTACACTATAAAAAAGATGTTGAGACTAGAAAAAGTGCAGAGAAGAGCAACCAGAATGATTAAGGGAGGCTAAAACATATGATGAACAGTTGCAGGAACTGGACATGGCTACTCTAGTGAAGAGAAGGACCAGGGGAGACATGATAGTAGGGGTGGGATGCAAATATTTTTACTACTAGTTCTGTTGGCATGGCTAGACGGGAGTGGCTAGGTGGGCATGGCCATGTGACTGGGTGAGGGTGGCTTCTCCTTCTCCTTCCCCTTTCCCTTTCCCTTCCCCTTCTCTTTCTCCTCCTTCTCCCTCTCCCTCTCCCTCTCCCTCTCCCTCTCCTTCTCCTTCTCCTTCTCCTTCTCCTTCTCCTTCTCCTTCTCCTTCTCCTTCTCCTTCTCCTTCTCCTTCTCCTTCTCCTTCTCCTTCTCCTTCTCCTTCTCCTTCTTCTTCTCCTTCTTCTTCTTCTTCTTCTTCTTCTTCTTCTTCTTCTTCTTCTTCTTCTTCTTCTTCTTCTTCTCCTTCCTCTTCCCCTTCCCCTTCCCCTTCTCCTTCTCCTTCCCCTTCCCCTTCCCCTTCTCCTTCCCCTTCCCCTTCCCCTTCCCCTTCTCCTTCTCCTTCTCCTTCTCCTTCTCCTTCTCCTTCTCCTTCTCCTTCTCCTCCTTCTCCTTCCCCTTCCCTTCCCCTTCCCCTTCCCCTTCCCCTTCTCCTTCTCCTTCTCCTTCTCCTTCCCCTTCCCCTTCCCCTTCCCCTTCCCCTTCCCCTTCCCCTTCCCCTTCCCCTTCTCCTTCTCCTTCTCCTTCTCCTTCTCCTTCTCCTTCTCCTTCTCCTTCTCCTTCTCCTTCTCCTTCTCCTTCTCCTTCTTCTTCTTCTTCTTCTTCTTCTTCTTCTTCTTCTTCTTCTTCTTCTTCTTCTTCTTCTTCCTTCTTTTTTTGCAGCACGCGCCACCTGTGTTCCATTTTTTTTGCCTTCTAGGCCTCAGGAAAGCCTCCTAGGAGGCCGTTTTTGCTCCCAAGAGGCTTCCCTGAGGCCCAGGAAGGCAAAAAATGGAGTGTGGGCGCCCCCGCAAAGCACCCCCCGTATGACCCTTTTTGCCTCCTGGGCCTCAGAGAAGCCTCCTGGGCAAAGCAGTAAGACAGTGAGGGGGATCCCAGCACAGCTGATCATCGGAACAGCTGATTGTTGGGAGGAAAAAAAAAGAAATACCTTAAGGAGCGACTGGGCAGGGAAGAACACAGTCAGCGATGTTGGGCATGCATGTGAATGTCGTGCATACATAATAAGGACTTAGTGGGGAGGGGAGGGGCAGGTGGAAAAGGAATGGGCTAGCCAGGGACACAATTTGTGGTTCTCTGAACTGCGCAGAATAGTAACAACCGGTTCCATAGAACCGGTCCAAACCGGTAGAATCCCACCCGTGCATGATAGCAGTCTTCCAATATTTGAGGGTCTGCCACAGGGAGGAAGGGGTCAAGCTATTTTCCAAGGCATCTGCAGGCTAGACAAGGAATAATGGATGGAAATTGACCAAGGAGAGATTCAACCTGGAAATAAGGAGAAATTTTCTGGCAGTGAGAGCAACCAACCAATGGAACAGCTTTGCCTTCAGAAGTTGTGGGAGCTTCATCACTGGAGACTTTCAAGAAGAGGTTGGACTGCCATTTGACAGAAATGGTGTAGGGTTTCCTGCTTGGGTGGGAGATTGGACTAGATGACTTACAAAGTCCCTTCCAACTCTGTTAATCTAATCTAAAATGGCCAAAACTGAAATAGCTGTTCCACAGAAAGTGACAGGTATATCTAATGCTCCACTAGTGCTCCATTACATGTTTTATCTTTGTTATTATTATTATTTTTGTAGCTAAGAAAAAATTGAAAGGTAAAGAACCGAGCTGTAATTATTCATCACCTCTATTATTCCAAAGTGGTCTTTGTGTGTCCCCAAGTCTATAGATAATTGATGATTGTGAATAATTCAAAGGGGACATTCAGGACGAGAGCAACAAACAGGCTCAGCTGCTAGACTGTCAGCAAGTTAAAGACCTGGCTCTTTGAGCAGGCCGGCCTGGGCTGAAAGAATGATTTTAAATTTTGATCCCCATTTTAATTTAAATTGGGTTTTAAGGGTGGGGGGGGGGTTTTCTAATTGCAGCTAATTCTAATATTTAATTATTTTTTAACTTTTATATTTGTGGGGTTTTTAGATGAGCTGTTCACCGCCCTGAGTCCCTCGGGAGAAGGGCGGTATATAAATGTAATAAATAAATAAATAAATAAATAAATAAATAAATAAGTTGAGACACCGGGCTTGATAATATGTTGCATTTGTAAATGGTACCTCTGACTTGCTGGGATGCAATAGGACACTGATATATAAGGCAGATTCTCAGAGTCTTAGTTTCTATAGAATAATGTCAGTGTAATTAAGATAAAATTGGCCTTTGGTTGTGCTTTGAATATACTATATGCATTGGTGGAGGTATAAACTAAGGTGAGTATAAGGCGAGGGTTGTTATAAGAATAAAACTAAGGTGAGAGCTGCTATAAGACTAGGGGGAAAAAGTCATTTTCTTCTTGCTAGAAGGGCTGAAGGTTAAAAAAAACCTTCTACAGGTCCTAAGCAATATAAACAAAATGAGGAGCCTGCAGAATGTCAGTGGCCTTGTTTGGGGGACACAAAAAAGCACGCAGTTGTGGGATTGGTTGGTGCTAGCAGATCCTTCCTTTCCCTTTTTTAAATTGAGGTTAATTACTCTTGCCTCCTTATCTTTTAATAACTTTTAATTCCAAAATTTCAACTCTTTTAACATTTTAATTTTTATGTAGTTTTATATGATGTTGTTTTACTTTACACCACCCAGAATCCCTCCTTGAAGGAGATGGGTAGTTTCAAAATGAGAACTATAAATAAACAAAATGTGGCAAAGTGGGACCATGAATTTGTTAGACCTTTGGACTTTAAACTGCATCAATAAATATAGTTTCCAAGACACAAGAAGGAATAGTTCCAATTTATTCTATGTTAATCAGAGCTTGATTTGAATATGATTTGCAGTGAATCCCGTAAGTGAAAAAGAAGTCAGAGACGCAGAAACAAGTGAATGGGTGAAGCGAGATTGATCAGAGAAAGAGGCTACTGTACTGGAGGCTTAAAAAGCAGTTTTAGGCTATGTGTGTGTGTGTGTGTTGAATTGTGGACTGTTATAGATAACATTCAAGGAAGTGCAGTGGGATAGAATTCACAATTCTATCTATCTAGAATTCACAACACCCCAATTACCATTGTCAGATGTTTTTATAATAACCAGGTTGCCATAATGCATCAGGCCATCATTGGGCTAGCATTTTATGTGAATCCTGTCATAAATCATGTTTTAACACTGTGTCTGACATCAAACAATAGGCATCAAAATATGGTTTAGTGTTCCGTCCCGTAGAGACGGTGACTGATAAGGGCACGTCCTGCTGATCCCAGGGACATCGCAAAGTCCCTGGTTGATCCAGGAAAAAAGCCCTTTTTGCCAGCAGTGGAGAGGCAGCCATTCAAGCTGCTGAAGCTGGGACAGCTCCGGAACAAGAGAGATCGGAAGAAAGTGTGTCCGTTTGGTGAGATGAACTTTTACTTATTGATTTTTGGAGAGAACACCCCGAAAGACTTAAAGTGGAATTAAAAGTGAAGAGAAAATAGCTTAAGTGGTGAGATTAAGCTAGTTAAATTGAAAGTTTCTCCCCCCTCCCCCTTTTAATTGGAACTTGGAATTTGGCAAAGCTTCTCAATTTTAAACTGGACTGGTCTTTTTAAATTTTTCATCTTTATTTTTTTTCAACAATTCTCTCGAAAGTCTGTTTTGATTAAGACTCTTCTTTCTGATTTGAGATTTATTTATTTCTCTTTTTTAAAAAGAAAAGATCTTACTTTTTTTTCTGTTCCTGGCTTTGGATATGAGGAAGAAAAATAAGTACCACTGCCATCTAGGGATTTGGATATACTGTTTTCTTTTTTCTTTTACTTGTTTGTGTATTTATGTTATACTCAAGGACTCTGAGCTTTGCACTGAAAAAGATAGTGGGATGAGCATGGCAGATTGTTTATACAGGTGCTCATCTGTGAAACTATAGAGAGCCGGAGTCTGGAGTTGACGTTGAAAGAAAGAAAATTGAAGTGACCTTGAAAATACTGGAACTGGAAAGTCTGAATTGATTCACCAAAGAGATTACTATGGAAAATTGTATTATCAAGAGAATATCCAAGAAGAAAAAGTTAAGCAATATTTACAGAAAGCGAAATTTCCCCAGATACCCAAAGATATTGAAACAATGCTAGAAGAAAACATAATGATGATGGAATTAACAGAAGCTTAAAAAAACAGAATGCTGGAAAAGCACCAGGTCCAGATGGATTGTCAGCGGAATTTTACAAGACCTTTCAGGAAATATTGAATCTTCACCTATTAGAAGTCATGAACGAAGTTATATCAAAGAAGAGACCCAAAACACGATCAGAAGCATATATTACATTGATGCTGAAGGAAGATACAGACCTGCAGCAAGTTAAAAATTATAGACCTATATCCCTACTAAATTCAGATTATAAAATCTTTACTTCAATCCTGGCAGAAAGACTGAAAAGATATTTAAATAACTTTATCCATGCTGATCAAAATGGATTTCTGCCAAAGAGACAAATCAAAGACAATGTGAGAATAATTCTGGACACTTTGGAATACTATGAGGAATCTTGATGTTTTTAGATGCACAAAAAGCCTTTGACAATGTGCGTTGGCGATTCATCTTACTGCAATTGATACAAATGGGCTTTGGTAAAAAATTTATCCAAGCCATTGAAATGATATATCATAAACAAACTACAAAGGTTATGGTAAATGGAGAATTAACAGAATTCATAGATATAAGAAAAGGGACAAGACAAGGTTGTCTACTGTTGCCTCTGCTCTTTGTGTTAACATTGGAAGTGTTGAATAGTAATATTAGAGAAGAAAAAGAAATAAAAGGAATGAAAATAAAAAAAGGAAGAGTATAAATTGCAAGTCTTTGCAGATGACCTGGTATTTATATTAGAGGATCCATTGGAAACAGCACCTAAATTAATAGAAAAGATAGAAGAATATGGAAAAGTAGCAGGTTTGAAAATAAATAAAGATAAAACAAAGATATTAACAAAGAATATGTTAGCAAGATGAAAGAAAGAGTTGGGAGAAGTTGTAGAAATACAGGTCACAAATAAGGTTAAGTATTTAGGAATATACATTACACCAAGATGTAACACACTGGAGGAGGATAACTATCTTAAACTCAAATAGCAGATTGCGACAGATTTGACAAAATGGGAAAACTTACAATTATCATTGATTGGAAGAATATCTACAATTAAGATGAATGTATTGTCTAGAATTTTATATCTATTCCAGACAATTCCAATTCGACTAGGGAAAGAGTTTTTTGAAGACTTAAATAGAATTGTGCTGAAATATATTCGGCAGGGTAAGAAAGCAAGAATAAAACTTAAACTATTACAAGATGCAAGAACAAGGGGAGGATTTGCCTTGCCCAACTGGGAGTTATATTACCAGGCAACAGATTTGATGTGGGTAAAGGAATTAAGGAACAGTAGATTATTGACTTTAGATGGGCATGACCTGCTGCTGGGATGGTATGCTTTCCTCTGGTATAAGAGAATTAAAACATAGGGGTATTTTAGAAGACATTACAATAGAGAGGCACTGTTTTTGAACTGGGAGAAGATAAAAAGACAATACTACTTAAAAATTCCATTATGGATATCTACCACTGAAGCTTTTTCTTATCCAATAATATATAAAAAGGAAAGAACAGTTAGATATGGTGAGATATTGAATGAAAAGGGTGAACTTAAATCTATGCAAGCGTTGGAAGAACAAGGTGCAAAAATGAATTAGTTTTCATATCTGCAAATACAATCTAGATTTGATAAAGATTTTAAAACAGAAGGTATTTATGATAAGTTGACTGATTTAGATAAAATTCTGACGGGTACTGATGAAAAGGTAATTAAAGAACTCTATGGACATTTATTAGAATTTAAGTTGGAAGAAGAACAAGTTAAAGAAAGGATGATTGGGGAAAAAATTTTGGATATGGGATTGATTTAGTAAAATGGCAAAAATTGTAGCCTCAAAATTATAAAATGACAATGTCAACTGCATATAAAGAAAATTTGTATAAGATGTTTTACAGGTGGCATCTATCCCCGACGAGAATCGTGAGAATGTTTAAGAACAAATCAGATAAATGTTGGAAATGTCATCAGTTACCTGGTTCATATTACCATATATGGTGGACATGCTCAGATGCAAAAAGATATTGGACTAAAATCCACACATGGTTGGAAAGAATGATAAAAAAAAACATAGACTTTAAACTAGAGATCTTTTTATTGGGAATTATACCAGAAAAATACAATAAAGAGCTGAAATAATTGATTGTAAAGGTTTTAACAGCAGCCAGAATTGTATTTACTAAGAATTGGAAAAATGAAAAAGTACATATTGCAGGAGGAAGTTATTAAGAAAATTATGGACTGTGCAGAAATGAGTAAACTGACATTTGAAATTAGAGAACAAGAACATAAACAATTTTATATGATATGGGATTTGTTTTATCAATGGTTGGACAAAAAGACATGGTAATGTAATAGATTAGATAATTTTGTAATAGAAGTTTAATAGATTGATATAAAATACAATATAGACATATATAACCATTGGATGAAAGTACAATATAAACTTCAAAATAAAATTTGGAATATCTCGTATAAAATGATGGAATAAATATTTTAGTCATGGATGATTAATAACTGATAAATATATAAACATATGTTAGTTTGACAATGTGAAAATTTATATAAACTGTGAATAATGACTACGAAAGGATAGCATAAAAGATTTATAACCAACTGACACACTATATGTATATAAAATGGAAGATGGTTTATGTTTTTATGTTTTGTCTGTATATGTTTATCTTAAAAAAATAAAAACTTTTATTAAAAAAATGGTTTAGTGTGCTGTGTCAACCTAGTCACTATTCAAAGGGGTCAGAAGATCATGTATATTTATCTTTATATACCTCCTATTTTTCTACCTTCCTTCTACTTATCTACCCAATCCTACATCCTTCCATCTATCTGTATGTAAAACATTATGTTCCCTTTTTAGAATTGACTATCAAGTGCTCCTTGGTGTTCATGTCAGGTCTCAGAATAATGATGTAACATTTAGGAACAAAGATGCAGCCCAGTAAACCCAGGCTGGAGGCCAGAATGGAGAAGATCTGCACAACCACCATATATTTTCCTTTGGTGCTCAGGTAGGTGGGGACGAAGGAAATCCAAACACTACAGAAAACCAACATGCTGAAGGTGATCAACTTGGCTTCATTGAAGGTCCCTGGCAGCTTGCGGGCTAGGAAAGCCACCAAGAAGCAAATGGCGGCCAGGAGGCCCATGTAACCCAGTGCAGTATAGAACATGATGATTGACCCTTCGTTACATTGCAGCAGGATATACCCTGGTTGTGAATGCATGTCAGAGTCTGGGAATGGGGGAGAGATTCCAAGCCATATCATGCAGATGCCCACCTGAATCCCAGAGCATGATAAAACAATAGAGTTGGCCAGAGTCTTTCCCAACCATTTCCTCATCCTGCTGCCTGGCTTTGTGGCCAGAAATGCCACCACCACCATGACGGTCTTAGCCAGCAGTGAGGACACAGCAACTGAGAAAACAATACTGAAGATGCTTTGTTGAAGAAGGCAGGTCACTTTTTTGGGGCATCCAATGAATAGAAGGGAGGTCAAGAAGGAAAGGAGGAGGGAGATCAGAAGGATGTAAGTCAGGTCCCAGTTGTTGGCTTTGATTATGGGAGTTTCTCTGTATCTAGTGAAGATTCCCAAAACAAAGGCAGTGATTAAGGACAAGGCAAGGATAAAGGAAGCCAGGATGAATCCCAATGTTTCTTCATAGGACAAAAAGCTTATACTTTTGGGGATACACTGATTCCGCTTCTCATTGGAATACTGGTCATCTGGACACTTGGTGCAATGGGCTGCATCTGAAAAACAATGGCTAGCATGAATTTGTTTCTGCAGCTGTAGGATCACGAAAAATACAGTTCAAATCAATTATGTTTACAATGCATAAATCATGTTTCTGAAAGGTGGTATAGGATTTTGGGAAAGCTGGAGAATTTATTAAAAAAAACATTTTCCCACTATACTTCATGAAACCCTAAATTGGATAGTGAGAAAAGAAATTCATGAATGATGAATGAACAATGTATAACCGGGAGGATGTTCTATGGCATATGGAATTGAATATGATCTGAAAGATGAAAGTGTAGTGTAGTCCTTGGAATCATACTACAGATTCCTAATTTCCATTTTTTCTCCAGAGCTATTTACCTTCTTCCACTGAGAATGTTCCTTCCATACACAGAGAACAGTCATAGCAGCAAACAGCTGCTCCTTCTATCACGAGCTTAGCATATCCTGGGTAACAACTGTTTGTACATCTAGAAAAAGGCACTGCCTAAACATAAAAATAATGATGGAAATTAAGGCATCACATAAATTATAGTAGAGGGCTTTATTTCAAAGAATCTGTTACAGGAACTAAGGAGCTAAATTGGAGAAAACAAGGAGTACTGATATAGCAATTACTGATCAGTTCCTCCATCTCCCTTGCTAATTGTAAGAAATACCATCTATTATTTCTCTTTTAGGGAAAAGGATTCTGGGATAAATTAGAAAAGAAGTTATAGTATGTGTGGGAATGCTTTGTATTGTATTTTTCCTCTCTAATTTTTCTTTCATTAAAAAAACCCCTCAAAATCTGTCACAGCACATTTATCTCCTAGAGCTGAACCTTGTATCATCGTATATAAATGACTTTTTGCAACTACCAATGTTTCTCCCAACAGATTTTCTACTTGACACTTTTCTCTCATGACTTACCATTCCGGAAAAAAAGATTGTTTGATAGCTTATTAATTGTGATATTGTATTTCAGTATAATCATGTAGATCAGGGGTATCAAACTCAAGGCCCGTGGCTGGATCTGGCCTGTAGGGTGCCTAGATCTGGCCCACAGGCTGGCACTGGATGGAAACAACAAAGTAGCAGCCTGTGATGCCTCTGCCAATAAAAACAGCCTGGATGGCCTATGTGAAGCCTCCCCGAGCTTTGTTTTCATTGGCAAAGGGCTGCAGGAGGCCATTGTGGCTGAAAATGGAGGCCGGGTGGGTTGCAAGTGCCTCCCCTAGATCCGTTTTTGCTAGCACAGCGCTGCAGGAGGCTATCGTGGCTGAAAATTAAGCTGGCCATGTCCCCCTGGTCATGCTCCCCACCCCCAAGGTCTAACACAACCGTGACCCGGCCCCCAATGAAATTGAGTTTGACACCCCTGATGTAGATGGTAAAGGTTTCAAAGCAATTTGTAGCAGGTTCCACTTTGCAATAAACTACAGAAAAACATCTTAAAAGTGACAGGATATCTAATGAATTAATGGGTTTTTTAAAAAGTTTCTCTTATTTGGAGGTTATGTCATTTGTCCCAAATGAGAATTATTACTGAGCAGAAGAGTTTGCATAGATGGTGGTAATTGGAAGTGTTAAAAACAAAGATCAACTACTTCATTAAATGATATTGGCCATTGGATGGAACTCTGATTGATGGAGACCGTGGTTTCAGAAGAATCTTCCCTTTCTACACTCCCAACTTTTTCCATATCATCGGGAACTATTCTCCAATGGATGATATCAAAGTCAGCAGCAGGTACTCCATTTTCATCCAAATAAATGTCGTCATTGGAAATGTTATGAAGCTGGAAGTTTCTCATAAAGTGATGAAGCTGCAAAGAGATAGAAAATCAAATATGTATCATGTACATCCCCAGTTGAACCTTTATCCAATGTTTTTCTGGCTATTATTCTGGATTGGAAATGCACTGAACAATTCACCTTCTTCAGCTCAGCAATTTGGTCTGAAAGAGAAAGAATCTGTGTTTTCTGATAAACTTCTCTTGCTCCTTCTCCATGGAAAACCAGGTGTTTTTTTTAACATAAATACCTTTCATTTTATTGAAGGAATCACTGACCTGTTAAACCATAACTCAACATAATAATTTTAAGGAAAAATTAAAATAAAATAACTTTGAACTTTAAAAAGTTTACTAAATCTCATTAGATACAAGAGTTTCTTTGTGATACTGTAAGTGATATTGTTAGTGTTAGTTTTTTATGCTATCTCTCTCTATCCCTCTATCTCTGTCTCTGTTTCTCTCTCATTCTCTCTCTCTCTGTGGTGTGTCTGTTTGTCTATCTATCTATCTATCTATCTATCTATCTATCTATCTATCTATCTATCTATCTATCTATCTATCTACCTATCTATCTGTCTATCATCTATCTGTATGTCTGTCTGTCTATCTATCTATCTATCTATCTATCTATCTATCTATCTATCTATCTCAATATCTCTCATCTATCTATCTCAATATCTATCATTCCAGCCAGCAGGGGATGAAAATATTGTTACTAAATTGATCAATGTAGATCAATGAGAAGAAAGGAAATAATGGTGGAACCAGCTGGAAGTGGGTGAATAAGAAGTGTCCTGCGTAACAGAGATGACCAAGAGCCAAAAGTATAACAAAATACCAGAACCAGATGGATTACTGGCAGAATTTTATAAACATGTACAAGACACTTTGGGCTCATCAATGTTGGAGGTCTACAATGAAGTATTGTTAGAAGCCAAGATATCAAATACTTGGATGGAAGCAAACATTACTTTAATACCAAAAGAAGATTCAGATTTAACACAGATAAAAAATTGTAGGCCAATATCACTGCTAAATATTGTCAATATTGTTTATCACTGCTAAATATTGTCCTTTGTCAAGGACCTTGGAGTACTCATCTCAAATGATCTAAGTGCTAGAGCCCATTGTAACTACATAGCCAAAAAGGCATTAAGAGTTGTTAATCTAATCCTACGTAGCTTCTTCTCTGGTAATATCACACTACTAGCTAGAGCATACAAAACATTTGCTAGACCAATACTTGAATACAGCTCATCAGTCTGGAACCCATATTATGTATCTGATATTAACACAATTGAGAAAGTCTAGAAATATTTCACAAGAAGAGTTCTCCGCTCCTGTACTCATTGTAGAATACCTTATGCCACCAGATGTGAAACTCTAGACCTAGAAAACCTAGAACTATGCTGCCTCTGGTCTGATCTAAATATAGTATATAAAATCATACATTGCAATGTCCTATCTGCAAATGAATACTTCAGCTTCAATCATAACAATACAAGAACACACAATAGATACAAACTCAAGGTTAACCACACCAAACTTGACTGCAGAAAATACAAATTACAGGCACTTGCAGATGACTTGGTATTTATTTTAGAAGAACTGCAAGAAACTGGACCCAAATTAATAAAAAATATACAAGAATATGGTGATGTTGCAGGATTGAAAATAAACAAAGAGTAAACTAAGATACTAGTCAAAGATCTTACAGATAAGCAGAAAAAAGAATTGATGAAGGAGACAGATATCCAGATAGTTAAGAAAGTAAAATACTTAGGAATTCAATTAACAGCAAGATGTGCAACCATTAAAGAAGATAACTATGCTAAGCTAATGCAACCAACTAGATCTGGAGAAATGGAAAAACTTGCAATTATCAATGGCAGGAAGAATAGCTACAATAAAAACGAATATCTTGCTGAGATTATTATTTTTCTAAACAATTTTGATAAAGCTAGAAAAAGATATTTTGAGGAGCAAAGCAAAATAATGTTAAAATATATTTGGCAAGGGAAAAGAGCAAGAATAAGATTGAAAATACTTCAAAATTCTAAAAATAAAGGGGATTTTGGCTTGACAGATTGGGAGCGATGTTATCAGGCCTCTGTACTCACATGGGTGAAATAATAGATAAATTTGAGGTATAAAAGATTATTAATTCTGGAGGGACATTATCTTCAGTTGGGGTGGCACACTTTTCTATGGTATGGGAAAAACAAAGTACATGCATATTTACAAAGACATTATGTTAGAAATGCTTTACTGTTATTATGGGAAAAAATTAAAGAAAAACATGATATGAAAATCCCAGTCTGGCACAATGGAGGCACTGATACAGATTAACAGATTATATATCCAAACGTTGTTAATTTGGAAAAAAATTACAAGATACCAAGACATTCTGAATGAAAAAGGGGGAACTTAAAACTAAGCATGAATTGAAAAATCAAGATTTAGCATGGTGGCTGCATGTACAAATAAAATCAAGGTATGAGAAAGATGTAAACATGTTATGGTTTCTACAAAGAACCAACAGAATTATCGTAGATCAGATACTATTAGGGACAGATGAAAAAATAATTTAAAAAGCATATAGCTATTTGTTGAGTATTAAAATGGAAGAAGAACAAGAGATAATGTGATAATGTGGGTCAAAAACTTTGGATATACTATAGAGCTAGATAAATGACAGAAACTGTGGGAAACAAATTATAAATTAACAATGTCAACTGCCTATAAGGAAAATATATATAAAATGTTTTGTAGGTAGTATTTGCCACCAGCGAGAATGGCAAAGTTGTTTAAAAACATATCCACCAAATGTTGGAAATGCAATCAGATACTGGGTTCCTACTATCATATGTGGTGGACATGTCCAAAGGCAGAAAAAAAATTGGACAAAAGTACATACCTGGTTAGGAAGAAATAATAAAGCAACATATAGACTTAAAACTACAAATATTCTTGTTAGGCATTTTACAGAACAGTACAACAAAGGGATTACAAATTTAATTTTAATATATTAACAGTAGCAAAAATTATTTTTGCACAACAGTGGAAAAATGAAGAGGTCTCTACAGATGAAAACCTGATAAAAAATATTAGAATGCACAGAAATGGATAGATTAACACTCAAAATAAAGGAAAAGGAAGAAAAAAATATTTTTAACATGTGATTCATTCTATCAATGGTTAGTTGATAGAAACAGAAGTTAGAAACTTAAAAGATCAAAAGAATGACTATCTACACAATGAAGGTATATTAATATTATTACTATGTGATTATTATCAATCTTATGAATATTACTGTTATTGTTTTTCAAAATTAATTGTACCCAGAAAACACACTGTTCATGTAGATAATGATTTTTTTAAAGAGGATCCACCATCCTCTTTCTCAGCTGGAGCAAAGCAAATACTCAGGAAGAAGGAATGCCAATGCTTAACAGAGAAGGACCCAAGAGAAATTCTATCATATTGCTTATAGCTTAAAAAAAGACAGGGATCAAGTCTAATTGATCCTTATAGTACTTATGCTTAGAAGTGATTCTGCTCTCTGCCAGAGATGCTACAGCAGTATAAGTAACCTTCAAATCTGATTCAGAATACAAATAGTTGAAAAGCTTAGGTTGCAGATTCTTATTCTTATTTTCCTATATACTGTATTTGTGTAATAAAATGCTCTTAACAGCCTTTAAATAAATTGAATTCTGCAGAGGAGTAAATCTGGGTTTTAGCTACCTGATAGAACATGACCTGTGGGTTGCAGGAGCATCCTGAAGCTTATTTAATTTGCAAATGGGGAAAAGTGCTTTGGCAATACAGAGGCATTTCTATAATTACAGCATCCCAAACTAGCACAGGCAGTTTCAGTTTGAAAGAGCTGTCCTTATTAATCTCCCACACTCACCTGCAATTATTATAAACTGGACAATTATTGTTTGGAATATCACATCTCTCCCTGTATCCCATTGAATATGTAGGAAGTAGAAGGGTAACCTCAAAGGAGAAGTCTTACCTGCCATGGCTGTACAATCTGGGGTGACTGATGGTCTCCAACCCGCATCCTCCTCTTACTCAGTTGGGAGGAAGAGGCAGCACTGAGGACTGAAGCCACAGCATCAATTGTTCTGGAAATACCAGAGCCATCGTCAATTATCATTCTATCAAGCACATCGAGAGGTGGTAATGCCCAGTTTTCTTTTGCTGTGCACCTTTTCCAAACCTTCTTAGACAACACAGGTCTTGAATGGGAACACTGGAATGCTTCTTCTACAAACTGCTTCCCAGGTTGGGAATACGTATCAAAGTTACTATATTGTCTCCTGCTTGTCTGGGTTTGGAAGGAAAACAAAACGTGTTTATGTTGGAGATCAAGATAGCTGGAAAACATACTTATGCTTAATTTTGACAAAGTTGTTGCAATCCACACTTTCCCTTCAATGAATGCATTGTTCCTTTCCTTGACAATTATTAGTCCTAATAGTGATCCTGTGGCCTGAAAATCAAGTTGACAAACTATAACTTTGAGTTGAATATTTGTTAGGAGAAGGAGCAATTTTTTTTGTTCTTTCCCAGACATTTCTTTGGTATGTTTATCCACATTCATTTTTGGGACAGTTTCTGAGAGAATGATGCAAATCCGATTTTTTACAGCTAGAGTTTCAAAGTTTTTTTTAAAGATTTCTCCTCTTTCATTGTCCTGAGAAAGGAGGCCGATCCACGTCCATCGGAAATGTAGGAGCAGCTGGACAATGGCTGAGTAAGGAGGTTCTGGTTTTGGGGTCATGCGGTAGAAAAAAGAGAAAAGATGACTTTGCTGAAGAATGTAGCTAATCTCACCATAGTTGATCTAAGAGGAAAGAAGACATTGGTATTTTTTGGTCACTTTTAATGTTAAATGTCAGCTGTTTAAATGTAAGGTGCTTTCCCCACTGTTGAGAGAGGTTTCCAGAAAACAAAACCTGCTGGCTTCCTTGGTGTTCTGTACTCTTGTCCCTGTTAAGTGGGTCCGCGGGAATAAGAGGCAGATGCTGCAGGAGCAGGTAAAACTCTTTTATTAAGACTAATAAGGAAAAACCGCTCAGCCGTGGCAGGTGCTGGCTTTTGTAGCCGGCGCTGTCCAAAGCTTCAGCCACTGACTGGATTTTATTTCTCCCACCAGTGACTGGGCCAATGAGTGGAGTCTGCTAGCCAACTCCACTCTATGGCCATATTTGGTAATACTTAACAGTCCTATTTGCTCCTTTTGACCTAGCAAGCTCTGAAGTAATCGGTGGGCGATCCTCATGCGTGATCTCATGCAGCAAACCTGTTAGATCCATGTATGTGCCATTCTTCAATGGAAGAAGGGGGGGTTGATACAAGTAATCCTTTTTGATGTAACCTGAATATCTTAATTCTTGTACTGAATCTGTATAACTTGCACATGATATACAACTGGGAATTAGAGCCTGGATGCCTGGAAACTTGTCAACTCTTGGAGAGATAGCAAGAGGAGAAGGGGCCATAAAAAATTCCAGCTTCGAAAGAAACTTCCTGGAAAGTTCTTCTCAACTATGTTCCCAGAAAAAAGGGGGTGGGGGGAATTAAGATGTTGCTTCTTCTTATTGATGAAATCCACACTGGACTAAGGGGAGGGGTCCTAACTTCCTTTTTCTAAGCTGCCTGCCTGGAGGCATATTAGACCCTGCTTTGAATATCACCTGGCTATCTTCCTTTTTCAATAAAGAATTCCTTTTGAAATACCCAATTTTCAAAAGTTCATTCTTAGCGTTTGAAGGGGAGAGAGTCTGGGCCTTACAAAACCCTTCTCGTAAGATGATTAGGGGACTGGAGGCCAAAACATATTATTATTATTATTATTATTATTATTATTATTATTATTAATTACATTTATATACCGCCCTTCTCCCAAGGGACTCAGGGCGGTGAACAGCTCATCTAAAAACCCCACAAAAATACAAAAGTTAAAAAGTAATTAAATATTTAAATCAGCTGCAGACTAAAATTAGAAAAACCCCCCCCACCCTTAAAAACCCAATTTAAAGTTAAAAATGGAGATCAAATTTAAAATCATTATCTCAGCCCAGGCCGGCCTGCTCAAAGAGCCAGGTCTTTAACGCGCGCCTGAAGGCCCTCAGGTCCGTGCCGGTACGAAGTTCCGGTGGCAGAGTATTCCAGAGGGCGGGGGCACCCACAGAGAAGGCCCTACTCCTTGGCGCCGCCAGACGACACATAGCGGCCGACGGCACCCGGAGCAGACCCTCCCTGTGGGAACGCACCGGCCTGTTGGAGAACGTTGGCAGAATGCGGTCCTGAAGGTAACCTGGTCCCATGCCATGGGTCGCCCTAAAGGTCAAAACTAGAACCTTAAAGCGAACCCGGAGAGCCATCGGCAACCAATGCAGCTCGCGCAGGAGAGGCGTCACATGGGCGCTACGCGACGCCCCCATAATCACCCTCGCGGCTGCATTTTGCACCAACTGGAGTCTCCGGATGCTCCCCGCAGGGAGCCCCATGTAGAGGGCATTACAATAGTCCAGGCGAGAGGTGACAAGGGCCTGAGTGACCGTGCGCAAGGCGTCCCGATCCAGGAAGGGCCGCAACCGGTAGATCCGACGGATCTGATGAAACGCCCCCCTGGAGACGGCCGCGATGTGATGTTCAAGCGACAGCCGTACATCCAGGAGGACTCCCAGGCTGCGAGCCCTCTCTGTGGGGGGCAGAACTTCCCCCCCAATAGCCAGCGAAGGTGTCAGCTGGCTATATCGGGGCGCCGGAAACCACAGCCACTCGGTCTTGGATGGGTTGAGCCGAAGCCTGTTCCCGCCCATCCAGTCCCGCACGGCCTCCAGGCACCTAGACATAGCCTCCACAGCATCGTTGGGGTGGTCCGGAGTGGAGATGTACAGCTGGGTGTCATCTGCATACAGATGACACCTCACTCCAAGACCACGGATGATCTCGCCCAGCGGCTTCATGTAAATGTTGAACAGGAGGGGAGAAAGGACCGACCCCTGAGGCACCCCACAAACCAGGGGCCTAGAGGTGGACCTCTCCCCCCCCGCCAACACGAATTGCGAACGGTCAGAGAGGAAGGAGGAGAACCATCGAAGGACGGTTCCACCAATCCCCAACCCCTCCAACCGTCGCAATAAGATACTATGGTCGATAGTATCAAAAGCCGCCGAGAGATCTAATAGGACCAGGACAGAGGAGAACCCTCTGTCACGAGCCCTCCAGAGATCATCAACCAACGCGACCAATGCCGTCTCAGTGCTATGTCCAGGCCTGAAGCCCGATTGGAACGGATCGAGGTAAGTTGCTTCCTCCAGGTACTGGGGGAGCTGACGTGCCACCACACTCTCAACAACCTTCGCCACGAAGGGAAGGTTGGAGACTGGACGATAGTTGTTTAAAATAGCTGGGTCCAGGGAAGGCTTCTTGAGGAGGGGGCGCACCACCGCCGCCTTCAGGGCGGTAGGGAGCACCCCCTCTCTCAAGGAAGCGTTGACAATCCCCTGGAGCCAGCCTCGTGTCGTCTCCCTGGCGGCCGAAACCAACCAGGAAGGACACGGGTCCAATAAACAGGTGGTGGCATTCAGACCCCCCAGCAACCTGTCCACACCCTCAGCGGTCACAGGATCGAACTCCCCCCAGATAACACTCTCAAGACCTGCCCCGGACACCTCCCCCGGGACCACCCAATTGGAGTCGAGCCCCTCCCGAATCTGAGCGATTTTATCATGCAGAAATCGGGAAAACTCCTCTGCTCTACCCTGCAAGAGGTCATCCCGCGCTCTCGGTTCAAGTAGAGAGCGGGTCACTCTAAACAGGGCGGCAGGCCGATTTTCTGCTGATGCAATAAGGGCGGAGAAATACGAAGATTTCGCCGCCCCTATCGCCACAAGG
Organism: Bungarus multicinctus; assembly: GCA_023653725.1. Taxonomy (NCBI): domain Eukaryota; kingdom Metazoa; phylum Chordata; class Lepidosauria; order Squamata; family Elapidae; genus Bungarus; species Bungarus multicinctus. The sequence goes on from CM042834.1 coordinate 25,852,164, forward strand.
TAAGTCTTAATATGAGATCTCACCTGTGTTCGGTCAGACTCAGAACGGCTCGCCCTCCAAATGCCCTCAAGACGTCTTTTTCGGCACTTCATCTCCCGTAGCTCCTCCGTATACCACGGAGCCAAATGGGATCTGTGCCGAGTCAGAGGTCGCATAGGCACAACTCGCTCTAGGGCCCCGGCGGCCAACCCCTCCCAGGTGGCCACCAGGTCTCCAGGCGAGCTGAGAGCCAGAGATTCAGGAAATGGCCCAAGCTCCCTCTGGAACCGATCCGGATCCATTAGGCGCCTGGGGCGGAACCATCTAAGTGGCTCCGCCTCCCTGCGGTGGGGGGTAGCGGAACAGAAATCCAGCCTAAGGAGGGAATGATCTGTCCATGACAAGGGTGTAATAACTAAATCCCCCCAATTACAGTCATTCAACCACTGCCCAGAGACAAAAATCAGGTCCAGCATGTGTCCTCCCATGTGAGTGGGGGCAGAAACTAACTGGGTCAGGTCCATGGCCGTCATGGAAGCCAAGAACTCCCGGACCAACCCCGAGGTTTCACCGAGCGATGGCAGGTTGAAATCCCCCATGACCAAAAGCCTAGGGGTCTCAACCGCCAGCCCGGCTATTACCTCTAGGAGTCCGGGTAGGGCCGATGAGACGTGGCAGGGAGCCAGGTACGCCATCAAAAGACCCATCTGTACCCCTTGCCCCCACTTCACAAAAAGAGATTCACAGCCAGCCGTCTGAGGGACAGTGGCCTCCCTAGGACAAAGGATTTCCTTTATAAGCACCGCTACCCCACCACCCCTTCCCTGAGCCCTAGGCTGGTGAAATGCAAGGAAACCTGGTGGGCACATCTCAACCAGAGGGACACCACCCTCTGGGCCCAACCAGGTTTCGGTGACACCTACCAGATCCGCGGCCTCCTCCTGAACCAAATCGTGGATCAGGGGAGCCTTATTAACCACGGACCTGGCATTGCACAACAACAGCCGGGTATTCAGGGCCTGAGATTCCGGACAACCAGGGCTGCAGAATATAAAGAATGTGTCAACTTGTAAAACATTCCTGTGCCTGTTTCCAGGTTGCCATAAGAAAGAGGATGTGTGGGGAAAGAAACCCTGAAGGAGCGTATGGCAAATGAACTCAGAAGCACATTCCAATCTTATCTCACAAAGATTGTAACTGAGGCGACTGGATATTCTGGGCTTAAAAATCCTCTATTGGAGAGCATGATTGGTGACACCTAGCTCATGAATGTGTTTCGCTGGACAATCTGAATTATGATAGGCCCAGAGAGGTGAAGGGAAACAGGGTCATAGGTGATTGTCAATTACATATCTCAGAACTGGCTTCATACAGTTGCTTTGGGTATGTCTAGTTTGATGAAAAGAAGGACTAGGGAGGCATGATAGTAGTGTTCCAATATCTTAGGGGCTGCCACAAAGAAGATGGAGTCAAGCTATTTTCCAAAGCACCTGAAGGCAGGACAAGAAACAATGGGTGGAAATTAATCAAGGAGAGAAGCAACCTACAACTAAGGAGAAATTTCCTGACAGTCAGAACAATTAATCAGTGAAACCATTTGCCTCCATAAGTTGTAAATGCTCCAACAATGGAAGTTTTAAAGAAGGGATTGGACAACCAGTTGCCTGAAATGGTATAGGGTTTCCTGCCTAAGCAGTAGATTCGACTTGAAGACTTCCAAGGTCCCTTCCAACTCTGTTATTCTATTCTATTCTATTCTATTCTATTCTATTCTATTCTATTCTATTCTATTCTATTCTATTCTATTCTATTCTAATTAGTGTTATCTTGGGCTTTTGAACAAACACATATTTTTGCAACAGGCCACAGTCTACTATTCCCTTGCTCTAAGGATTTGTGCACCTTAACATTTCTTCATCCTTTCTCCAATTTTATCAGATGGTCTACCATGAGACCCAAGGTCATCTTCATTCTGTTTTGCTTTTTTGAAAAAAGACTCTTTTGTGGCAATCAATTCAATTTATTACAGTCAGATCAGAGATCAGAACAAATAAAAACACTGAATAATATACAATTAAAAATTCTAGTATAATATAATAAATAACAAATCTATGATAAAATCTATGATAAAATGCAGTCTATCAATTATACACGGTCTAACATAGGAGTCTTCAAACTTGATGGCTTTAGGACTTGTGGACTTCAACTCCCAGAATTCCTCCTCCAGTCATGTTAGCTCAGAATTTCTGGGAGTTGAACTCCACAACAAATCTTAAACTTGCCAAGTTTGAAGTCCCTTCGTCTAACACTATACTAAAATTACAATCCATAAAATGTGTGGCCCATTGTCAGTTTAGAAAAGGGAAAGGAATAAAAACTGCACAGGGTTTGCCACATTTGTTATATAACATAACTCTTCAGTGGCAGAAAAGGAGAAGTCACAAAGCCTAAGCATTGTTTCCAAGCCATGTTCTGACAAGGAGATACAATAATTATATATGTGCTTTATAAAAATAACATTCTTTTAAATCTTGTGCTATCTAATCTCTGCCTCCATTAAGCTCATTTCAGCTTCATACCTGTGGGATTTTGTAGATGCCCAAGATAGTCGAAACATGATTGAAGAGTTCAGAATCTATGTTTTCAAGAACTGCCAGGATATTCCTTTGTTTCCCACATCTGTAATTTGGGACATTCTCCTGCCCTGTAGACAGCAAGTCCATCATGACCTCATATGTTACTCTTGCATTGAGGAAGTTATCATAGATGCTGTAGCCCAGGGTAATGTTGGGTAAGAGCCTAGGATTCTGGTTGATCTTATGAACAGCCGAGAAGAAGAGCAGGACGTGGTTGAATATTGCTGAAGCACTGCAAAAAAAAAATCTTATCTATACAACAATACTGGGCAGCTCAAAACCATTCATAAAACCTAGTTAGAAATATAATCTTCCCTTTGAAGGCAAGCCAGACATTCTCACAGTTCAACCCATCATAGTCTAATCCTTGAAGCAGTGGGATCTTTGTAGACCTCTAGAATTCTTAAAGAAGAGTTTTACCACAGGTGCATAAATAAATTCTCATAATATTATTCCTTCCTATTGTACCACCTAGAAAGTAACATTTTGACAGATTCAAGAGCTGGATTTTGGCTTGGGCAAGTGATATTATCTGTCCACTATTCCATGAGCCATCTTTAGAACCAGAGATTGTTTTGCTGCAAAAATATTGATGTCTTTGAAGTTGCTGCAATTTATTTTAAAACTTTTAATGTGACCTTCTCTAGCTAAAGCATGAGCTTATTAATGTAAAGTGTCTATTCTGTCTTTAACAGTTATTCTTATTTAATGGAAAAGTGAAACGGAAGCTACAAAAATTATAAAGCTGTAAAAGGCATCACTTGGAAAGAAAGAATCATGTTAGAAGAAGGTTACCAATGTTGCTTCAGGCTGACTTTTGCAGAAGAATTGAAAAGGTGGTTTGCATGCTCAGATTTTCATGTGCTCCAGGAGCCTGTTTCCGTAAAGCAAACTAGGAGAAGCACTAATTGGGAAAAAGGGAAAACATTGGAAGGGGTGAGCTCAGTCACAAGAATCCTGTAGACGCCAAAAAAATAATTACCTTCTCAATCTGTGGACTGGAGCCTGGGAGAAATCATGCGGGTAAAATGCAGCCATTATTTTAGATGTTATTCCAGTAACCAGGTAGTCTCCCGGCTTGTAGTAATTAAACTCCACAAACTCCTTAAATTCTTCTATTGTCACCTGTAATGGACATTTCGTCTGCATCGTGGTACAGGAAAATTGGGAGAGAAGCAGAATGAAAAAAAGCTTCATTTGCTGCTGCAGCAATGGATACATTAGTGATGGAGATCTGTAGTCTCTTCTTTGGCAGAGTGTTGGATCTCATTGCTCACAAAAGAGAATAACTGCAGTGAAAATTTTGCAGTTTCATCTCAGATCTGGAAGAGAAATCTATAAATTCAGACCAGCACGGTGCCTGCCTTATTCTACCTCTACTGTCAGCAGTGTGAGAGGTAGATATAGGTGAGATTTTGAATTGTTGAACATCCCTTTATTTTGGCATTGCTTTAAAACTAAAGGTGGTGGTGGAAACCCTAAGTAGCATAAATAACCATCATTTTAATAATTAAAAGGGGAATTGGAAATGTCTGTTGCTATAGAGGTGTTCGGGTTGAAAAAAAAACATTTTGCATGCCTCAGGGGCATAATTCTAGTTTAAGTCTTATGAAAGAATCATTTGAGCTAGGCTGTGTTGTTTCTCTGTGTCATATAATATATGTGGATATATGCATATTTATTTATTTATTTATTTTTTCATGGTTATGTATTGTATATTGGAGATGGTGACCCTTTGAGAGACGTATGCAATAAAATTTCATTTTAATGTATACCAATTAATGTATGTTCAAAGTGACAATAAAGAATTCTATTCTATTCTGTTCTGTTCTGTTCTGTTCTGTTCTGTTCCGTTCCGTTCCGTTCCGTTCCCATTCCCATTCCCATTCCCATTCCCATTCCCATTCCCATTTCCATTTCCATTTCCATTTCCATTTCATTCCATTCCATTCCATGTGGAAGTGGATCAGGTGTTGGATTCTACTGGTTCGGCCCAGTTCTATAGAACCGGTAGCTCTGAAGAGCAGCTGACACTGAACTGGTTCGCTGCAACGATCTTCTGGTCTTCTGTTTGGCCCACCCACCCACCCAACTCTAGGCTGTGCTATATTCCCTGCTTTTTCCTCCTCAGCTGCTTTGCGTGGCACAGCTGAATGCCGCACGTCAGCAAGAGAAGGAGAATGCTTGCCAGAGCCGGTGATATGTAAGTAGTCAGCGTGCACTCACCAAACCGGTTGTTATGCTGGTAGGATCCCACCTCTGAAGTGGATTCAGATCAAGAAATGTTGTCAGTGAAGGGTGGACAATGCAGAATCACATTGCCAATCCATCTACCCTCCTGATGGGTGATCAATTTGTCAAGGGGCTCCAGATCAGGAGATCTGGATATAGAAAATGACAAAAAGTGCTCAATGGGAACTTTTCTGAATTCAAGGATGAAATCACATGAACAAAAGGACTGTTTTCCATTGAAGGAGGCACCTCACTGGCCTCCAAATGGTGCTCAGGGAGAGATCATTGTACTAGATGAGGGGATGGAACCCAAGTCCCATCATGGTTTCATTCCCACTCCCATCTACCTAAAGGGCAGAAACAAAGTTGGAGAGGAAGTTTCTTCCACTTCGTGTTTTAAGAGCCCTAGGTTGTAGGGTTACTACAAGATAGACCAGATGAAGAAGTAGATGTCAAGTTTGAAGCACGCTTATACTTATGCAACCATTATTGTTTCTCAGCTTGCCAAAGAATCAAGGGTGGGGGGGTGGGGGAGGGAAAGGTGAGATGGAATGTAGGCTTTAGACATGAAGAAGATGAGCCATGACAGCCAAGGACACTTCGGTAGGTGCTTGTCAAGACCAGAGACTTTTTCTCATAACAATACAATAACACCGAATTGGACAATGTGACTTGTACTAATAGGGTGAAAATTTTACACTGTAATTATGTGAGTGTGCATGGGAATTAGGTAGATCTGGTTTTGCCTTCATCAGTGCCAAAATGATGTACTCAATCAAGTTTTGCATTCAGAGATTGGAATGTCTCGACTGTTCTTGCTTTGGTTGTGTTCGTCAGTCAGAATATTGACAGTAGATTTCACAGAAACAAACAACTACTTTTATTAGAATGGTTGCAGTAATAGAATCTCACAAGGGTAGCATGGTAGCCTAGAGGTAGAACTCTTGCCCTACAACCAAGAGGCTGTCAGTTTGATCCGAGATAGTGGCAGATATTTCTCTCCCTGGGTGCACAGAGAAAATATCTGCTGTGAGCTCCACATAGGCATCAGGAAGGGCATCCGATTGGTAAATTTTCAGCTCCATTCAGTCACCCTGACTGCAACCCAATGCAAGGGACATAACCACCCCATTTCAAGACTCTTTCTGCTGATCATACTTGACCCATCACAAAACCCACAATAACCACACCTGACCCATCATAAGATCCAACAGAAGACCTCACTATCACAAGACCTACTAACTACACAAAGCCCTTATAAACAGAAGTACACTGACATGGGCATCTCCTAAATCCTGCAATCCTGGTAACAAAATGTTTGGAAAGCGATCAACAAGGATTATGTATTTTTCTAATACTACCTAACTTCTTAAAGAATAATTTTATTGACATAATGCTTTTTGAACGTTTTCTTAAAGTCTATCCCTTGGTTCTCTACAGATGTACAGATAATTAATTATTCTGTTTGCGTACGGAAGGACTGCAAACATTGGTCAAGACTAGAGGAATGTTGCTCTCCTTTTCCCTATGAATGAATTGGCACTTCTATGAGAGGCTCTCCACTATTTGTGGGGTCATCCATGATGGTGCATACTCTTATGAAGCAGAGTAACAAGGGAACCCAAAAAAGCATGCAATTGTGGGATTGGTTGGTGCCAGCAGATCCTTCTTTTCCCTTTTTTAAACTGAGGTTAATTACTCTTGCCCCCTAATTTTTTAATAACTTTTAAAACTTTTAATTTCAAAATTTCAACTCTTTTAACATTTTAATTTTTATGTAGTTTTATATGATGTTGTTTTATTTTACACCACCCAGAATCCCTTCTTGGGGGAGATTGGTAGTTTTCAAAATGTGAAATATAAACAAACAAAATGTGGCAAAGTGGGACCATGAATTTGTTAGACCTTTGGACTTTAAACTGCATCAATAAATATAGTTTCCAAAACACAAGAAGAAATAGTTCCAGGTTATTCTATTTAATAATTATTTAATCAGAGCTTGCCTTGAATATGATCAGTAATGCTGAATCCCACAAGTGAAAAAGAAGTCAGAGACACAGAAACAGGTGAATGGGTGAAGCAAGAATGGTCAGAGAAAGAGGTACTGTACTGGAGGCTTAAAAAGCAGTTTTAGGCTAAGTGTGTGTGTGCGTATCTGTGTGTGTGTCTGTGTGTGTGTTGAATTGTGGACTGTTATAGATAACATTCAAGGAAGTGCAGTGGGATAGAATTCACAACACCCCGATTACCATTGTCAGATGTTTTTATAATAACCAGGTTGCCATAATGCATCAGGCCATCATGGAGTTCATCTGATTTGGGCTAGCATTTTATGTGAATCTTGTCATAAATCATGTTTTAACACTGTGTCTGACTTATCAAGTAATAGCCATCAAAATATGGTTTAGTGTGCTGTGTCAACCTAGTCACTATTCAAAGGGGTCAGAAGATCATGCAGAGGTGGTATTCAACCAGTTCGCACTTATTCGGGAGAACTGGTAGCGGTGATTTGGCATGGGTTGCAGAACTAGTAGCGACCCCTGGCTGGCCACACCCCCAAACTGGGTCACCCAGTTGCCCGCTTGTCCCGGTCGCTCTCCTAGCTTTCCCTACCACATGGTGGCCATGGCACAGCTCAGGTGGATGTCCCAGGGCTGCAGTTGCTACACATGCAGTACTCATGTGCAACAGCCCCGGGACATCAAGCCTGCCTGCCTGCCCTCCCAGAGCACATTTTCTACCTTCTTCTGGCTGATGTGCCTGTTCCAGCCCAGCCTGGCCTAGCCAGCCAGCAGGTGGGTGGGCGGATGTCCTAGGGCTTCTCGCTGCCTTTGTCCTGATCTACCTGCAGTAGCCCCTCGGGCCGGCTGAGCCAGGAGCCGCCATTTCGTCTGATTCACCAGTTGCGGCCCTTTCTGGATCTGGGCGCACTTCACACAGTCACTTCCGCCCTCGTTATCTCCCGCTTGGACTATTGCAATGCTCTCTACATGGGGCTCCCCTTGAAGAGTCTCCGGAGGTTGCAGCTGGTCCAGAATGCAGCCGCGCGGGTGATCGTGGGTGCCCCTCAGAGCTCCCACGTAACACCGCTTCTCCGCAGGCTGCACTGGCTTCCTGTGGCCTTCCAGATTCGATTCAAGGTGGTACTGATGGCATTTAAAGTGCTCCATGGCTCGGGACCTGGGTACTTACGGGACCGCCTGCTGCCATCAACAACCTCTCGCCGCCCAGTACGCTCTCACAGGGTTGCCCTGCTTGGGGTGCCGCCGCCTGATCATTGTCGGCTGGCGGCCCCAAGAGTGCGGGCTTTCTCTGTGGGAGCCCCCTCCCTGTGGAATGATCTCCCCCCGGAGATACGGGCCATGACGGACATCCTGACCTTCCGGCGCGCAGTTAAGACTCTATTCTTCAAGCAGGCCGGCCTGGCCCAGTAAATGGTCTTTGGGTTTTTAAATTTAATCTGGGTTTTAATTGCTAAATTTTATACTTTTAAATTTTTAATTAATCCCTGATTTTAAATGTCTAAATTGTAGTTGGATGGGATACAGCCGGATTCGTTTATTTAATCTAGTTTTAAATTGTATTTAAATTGTATTTATTCTGTGTGTTTTTAGTAGGCTGTGCACCGCCCCGAGTCCCTTTTTGGGAGAGGGAGCGGTATAGAAATTTGAATAATAAATAAAATAAATTTCCAGGCTTCTACTCTTCCATGCTTGGTTGACACCTCTTCACCTTGCCTGAAGTGGCTGGTCCTCCTGCCCCTCACCCTTCCCTCCCTCGCCTGGCCTGAGAAGGTAAGGGTGACGGCAGGGGATAATGAAGCGGCCGGGTCCCTATCTTCCCTTCTCTCTCCACCCCCCTCTCTGTATCTCCCTCAAAGCTGCGGCTGGGCTTTCCTTGGTACTCTTTGCTATTTTCATTTCTTCTTTTGGAATCCAGACTGGCTGAACAAGGATTGCCAGCCGTGCTGGAAGCATTTCTTTGGGTGACCCATCTCCCCCTCCCCCTCCTCTCACAATTGGCAGCCATGTTAGGGCCAGGAGGATAGTGTGCACACATGAGGAGGAGAAGGAGGAGGAGAAGGGTTACCTGAAGGAATGGTCCCAGAGTGGCTGGCGATCCTTGTTCAGCCAGTCTTGATTCCAAAAAGTAGAAATGAAAATAGCTAAGAGCACCAAGGAAAGCCCAGCCGCGGCTTTGAAGGAGACACACACACACACACACATATACATACACACACAGAGATAGAATGCGGGAGAGAGAGGGGAAGACAGGGAAGACCGCTTGGCCAGCCGTGGCTTTGAGAGAGAGAGGGAAAAAGAGGGGAAGAGAGAAAAAGAGGGAATGAGAGAGGAAGGGAGTAGGGTCTTCTACAAGTCTTAAAGTTGCCAAGGTTGCCTGCCCTATACCATTTCAGAGAAATGGCTGTCCAGTCTCTTCTTGAAAACTTCCAGTGTTGGAGCATCCAGAACTTCTGGGAACAAGCAGTTCCACTGGTTAATTGTTTTCAGTGTCAGGAAATTTCTCCTTAGTTTTAGGTTGCTTCTTCTTTGTTCAGTTTTGATCCATTGCTTCCTTTTTGGCTTCTGTTGCTTTGGAAAATACATTGCTCCCCTTCTTTGTGGCAACCACACAAAACCCTGTTTTGTGACCTGCCTATCACACTTTTGGACAAAGCATGTGAACCATTTCCTCCTTTCAGTGGTCCATAAAAGTACAGCGATAGTATGTGGATGCAGATAATAAAGATGAAAAAAGGTGAAATTATTTACAGAACTATAGGTACATTGAAGCTGGGTGTAACAAGGAGTGGCTGGGAGGGGAGGAACTGGGTGAAATGCCCCTTGACATGAATTATGTCAGGTTGGCCACGCCCACAGAACCGGTAGTAAAATTTTTGAATTCCACCACTGAGATCATGTATATTTACCTTTATATACCTCCTATTTTTCTACCTTCCTTCCACTTATCTACCAAACCCTCCATTCTTCCATCTATCTGTATGTAAAACATTATGTTCCCTTTTTAGAATTGACTATCAGGTGCTCCTTGGTGTTCATGTCAGGTCTCAGAATAATGATGTAACATTTAGGGATAAAGATGCAGCCCAGTAAACCCAGGCTGGAGGCAAGAATGGAGAAGATCTGCACAGCCACCATATATTTTCCTTTGGTGCTCAGGTAGGTAGGGATAAAGGAAATCCAAACACTGCAGAAAACCAACATGCTGAAGGTGATCAACTTGGCTTCATTGAAGGTCCCTGGCAGCTTGCGTGCTAGGAAAGCCACCAAGAAGCAAATGGTAGCCAGGAGGCCCATGTAACCCAGTGCAGTATAGAACATTATGACTGACCCTTCGTTACATTGCAGCAGGATATACCCTGGTTGTGAATGCATGTCAGAGTCTGGGAATGGGGGAGAGATTCCAAGCCATATCATGCAGATGCCCACCTGAATCCCAGAGCAGGATACAACAATAGAATTGGCCAGGGTCTTTCCCAACCATTTCCTCATCCTGCTGCCTGGCTTTGTGGCCAGAAATGCCACCACCACCATGATGGTCTTAGCCAGCAGTGAGGACATAGCAACTGAGAAAACAATACTGAAGATGCTTTGTCGAAGAAGACAGGTCACTTTCTTGGGGCGTCCAATGAATAGAAGGGAGGTCAAGAAGGAAAGGAGGAGGGAGATCAGAAGGATGTAAGTCAGGTCCCGGTTGTTGGCTTTGACTATGGGAGTTTCTCTGTATTTAGTGAAGATTCCCAAAACAAAGGCAGTGATTAAGGACAAGGCAAGGATAAAGGAAGCCAGGATGAATCCCAATGTTTCTTCATAGGACAAAAAGCTTATACTTTTGGGTATACACTGATTTCGCTTCTCATTGGAATACTGGTCATCTGGACACTTGGTGCAATGGGCTGCATCTGAAAAACAATGGCTAGCATGAATTTGTTTCTGCAGCTGTAGGATCACGAAAAATACAATTCAAATCAATTATATTTACAATGCATAAATCATGTTTCTGAAAATGATAGGGTGGTATAGGATTTTGGGAAAGCTGGAGAATTTATTAAAAAAAACATTTTTCCACTATACTTCATGAAACCCTAAATTGGATAGTGAGAATAGAAATCCATGAATGATGAATGAACAATGTATAACCGGGAGAAAGTTCTATGGCATATGGAATTGAATATGATCTGAAAGATGAAAGTGTAGTGTAGTCCTTGGAATCATACTACAGATTCTTGATTTCCATTTTTTCTCCAGAGCTATTTACCTTCTTCCACTGAGAATGTTCCTTCCATACACAGAGAACAGTCATAGCAGCAAACAGCTGCTCCTTCTATCACGAGCTTAGCATATCCTGGGTAACAACTGTTTGTACATCTAGAAAAAGGCACTGCCTAAATATAAAAATAATGATGGAAATTAAGGCATCACATAAGTTACAGTAGAGGGCTTTATTTCAAAGAATCTGTTACAGGAACCAAGGAGCTCGGGAAAAATTGGAGAAAACAAGGAGTACTGATATAGCAATTACTTTAATTCAGTTCCTCCATCTCCCTTCCTTGCTAATTGTAAGAGGTACCATCTATTATTTCTCCTTTAGGGAAAAGGATTCTGGGATAAATTAGAAAAGAAGTTATAGTATGTGTGGGAATGCTTTGTATTGTATTTTTCCTCTCTAATTTTGCTTTCATTAAAAAAAACACTCAAAATCTGTCACAGCACATTTATCTCCTAGAGCTGAACATTGTATCATCATATATAAATGACTTTTTGCAACTACCAATGTTTCTCCCAACAGATTTTCTACTTGACACTTTTCTCTCATGACTTACCATTCTACAAAAAAAGATTGTTTGATAGCTTATTATTTGTGATATTGTATTTCAGTATAATCATGTAGATCAGGGGTATCAAACTCAAGGCCCGTGGCTGGAACTGGCCTGTGGGGTGCCTAGATCTGGCCCACAGGCTGGCACTGGATGGAAACAACAAAGAAAGTAGCAGCCTGTGATGCCTCTGCCAATAAAAACAGCCTGGATGGCCTATGTGAAGCCTCCCCGAGCTTTGTTTTCATTGGCAAAAGGCTGCAGGAGGCCATTGTGGCTGAAAATGGAGGCCGGGTGGGTTGCAAGCAGCTTCCCCTAGCTCTGTGTTTGCTAGCACAGCGCTGCAGGAGGCTATCGTGGCTGAAAATTAAGCTGGCCATGTCCCCCTGGTCATGCTCCCCACCCCCCAAAGTCTAATACAACCGTGACCCGGCCCCCAATGAAATTGAGTTTGACACCCCTGATGTAGATGGTAAAGGTTTCAATGCAATTTGTAGCAGGTTCCACTTTGCAATAAACTACAGAAAAACATCTTAAAAGTGACAGGATATCTAATGAATTAATGGATTTTTAAAAAAATTTCCCTTATTTGGAGGTTATCTCATTTGTCCCAAATGAGATTTATTACTGAGCAGAAGAGTTTGCATAGATGGTGGTAATTGGAAGAGTTAAAAACAAAGAAGATCAACTACCTCATTAAATGATATTGGCCATTGGATGGAACTCTGATTGATGGAGACCTTGGTTTCAGAAGAATCTTCCCTTTCTACACTCCCAACTCTTGCCATAGGATAAGACTCATGGGGAAACATTCTCCAATGGATGATATCAAAGTCAGCAGCAGGCACTCCATTTTCATCCAAATAAATGCCATCATTGGAAATGTTGTGAAGCTGGAAGTTTCTCACAAAGTGATGAAGCTGCAAGGAGATAGAAAATCAAATTTGTATTATACGTATCCCCAGTTGAACCTTTATCCAATGTTTTTCTGGCTATTATTTTGGATTGGAAATGCATTGAAAAATTCACCTTCTTTAGCTCAGCAATTTGGTCTGAAAGAGAAAGATTCTGTGTGTTCTGATAAACTTCTCTTGCTCCTGGAAAACTAGGTGGTTTTTTTTTAACATAAATACCTTTCATTTTATTGAAGGAATCACTGACCTGTTAAACCATAACTCAATATAATAATTTTAAGAAAAAATTAAAATAAAATAACTTTGAACTTTTAAAAGTTTACTAAATTTCATTAGATACAAGAGTTTCTTTGTGATACTGCAAGTGATATTGTTATTGTTAGTTTTTTATGCTATCTCTCTTTCTCTATTCCTCAATCTCTGTCTCTGTCTCTGTTTCTCTGTCTCTCTCTCATCTATCTATCTATCTATCTATCTATCTATCTATCTATCTATCTATCTATCTATCTATCTATCTATCTATCTATCTATCTATCTATCTATCTCTCTATCTATCTATCTATCTATCTATCTATCATTCCAGCCAGCAGGGAATAAAAATATCTTTACTAAATTGTTCCTCTGCAGGAAGCAAGCCCTACTGTGAATCATTTAGTGTATGGTAGGGTCGCCACTTAAGTTCTTTCCTGGGCCCCAGCCTTCAAATAGTATGGCCAGCAGTAGGATGTGAAGGGTGAAGATAGAACAATTATATGGAAGCTGTCAAGTGATAAATTAGGACAAACAGGCATAATACACAGAAGAAAAGACACAAAGATCTGCCAGTTGTTGGGTCACTTTCTGGGCTGTGAAAAATATGAGCTACAGTATCCAGAACTCCTGACTTCCTGAAGCCAGAAGTAGATTCAATTGGATAGCACACTTTTCTATGGTATGGGAAAAACCAAGTACATGCTACTTCCAAAGACATTTTGTTAGAAATGCTTTGCTGTTATTATGAGGAACAATTAAAGAAAAACATTATATGAAAATATCAGTCTGGCTCTCCACAGTGGAGGCACTGATACAGATTAACAGATTATACATCCAAACATTGTTAACTTGGTAAAAATTACAAAATACAAAAACATTCTGAATGAAAAAGGGGAACTTAAACTAAGCATGAATTGAAAAATCAAGGGATTGATTTAGCATGGTGGCTGCATGTACAAATAAAATCAAGGTATGAGAAAGATGTAAACATGTATGGTTTCTACAAAGAACCAACAGAATTATCGTAGATCAGATACTATTAGGGACAGATGAAAAAATAATTTAAAATGCATATAGCTATTTGTTGAGTATTAAAATGGAAGAAGAACAAGTGAAAGAGACAATGATAATGTGGGTCAAAAACTTTGGATATACTATAGAGCTAAATAAATGGCAGAAACTGTGGGAAACAAATTATAAATTAACAATGTCAACAGACTATAAGGAAAATGTACTGTTCTGTAAAATACCTAACAAGAATATTTGTGGTTTTAAGTCTATATGTTGCTTTATTATTTTTTCCTAACTATTTATGTACAACAAAGGGAATATAAATTTAATTTTCCATATATTAACAGCAGCGAAAATTGTTTTTGCACAACAGTGGGAAAATGAAGAGGTTCCTACAGATGAAAATCTGATAAAAAATATTAGAATGTGCAGTAATAGATAGATTAAAACTCAAGATAAAGGAAGAGGAAGAAACAGAATATTTTTTAACATGGGATTCATTCTATCAATGGTTAGTTGATAGAAACAGAAGTTAGAAACTTAAAAGGTCAAGAGAATGACTATCTATACAATGAAGGTATATTAATATGGATATAAATATTATTACTATGTGATTATTATCAATCCTATGAATATTACTATTATTACTATTATTATTTTTCAAAATTAATTGTACCTAGACAACACACTGTTCATGTAGATAATGTTTTTTTTAATGTTTATTAAAGAAAAATGTATGCATAAAAATATATGTAAGAAAAGAAGTGTTGTTTGTTCCTCCATCCTCTTTTTCAACTGGAGCAAGGCAAATACTCAGGAAGAAGGAATGCCAATGCTTAACAGAGAAGGACCCAAGAGAACTTCTATCATGTTACTTATGGCTTAAAAAAAATACGGGGATCAAGTCTAATTGATCCTTATAGTACTTATCCTTAGAAATGATTCTGCTCTCTGCCAGAGATGCTACAGCAGTATGAATAATCTCCAGATCTGATTCAGAATACAAATAGTTGAAAAGCTTAGATTGCAGATTCTTATTCTTATTTTCCTATATACCGTATTTGGGCAATCAAATGTTCTTAACAGCCTGTAAATAAATTGAATTCTGCAGAGGAGTAAATCTGGGTTTTGGCTACCTGATAGAACATGACCTGTGGGTTGCAGGAGCATCCTGAAGCTTATTTAATTTGCAAATGGGGAAAAGTGCTTTGGCAATACAGAGGCATTTCTATAATTACAGCATCCCAAACTAGCACAGGCAGTTTCAGTTTGAAAGAGCTGTCCTTATTAATCTCCGACACTCACCTGCAATTATTATAAACTGGACAATTACTGTTTGGAATATCAAATCTCTCCCTGTATCCCATTTAATATGTAAGAAGTAGAAGGGGAGCACCAGTGGTAACCTCAAAGGAGAAGTCTTACCTGCCATGGCTGTACAATCTGGGGTGACTGATGGTTTCCAACCCGCATCCTCCTCTTACTCAGTTGGGAGGAAGAGGCAGCACTGAGGACTGAAGCCACAGCATGGATTGCTCTGGGAATACCGGAGCCATCGTCAATTATCATTTTATCAAGCACATCGAGGGGTGGTAATGCCCAGTTTTCTTTTTCTGTGCATCTTCTCCAAACCTTCTTAGACAACACAGGTCTTGAACCGGAACATGGGAATGCTTCTTCTACAAACCGCTTCCCAGGAAGGGAATAAGTTTGAAAGTTATTATATTGTCTCCTGTTTGTCTGGGTTTGGAAGGAAAACAAAACGTGTTTATGTTGGAGATCAAGATAGTTGGAAAGCATTCTTATGCTTAATTTTGACAAAGTTGTTGCAATCCACACTTTCCCTTCAATGAATATATTGTTCCTTTCCTTAACAATTATTACTCCTATTAGTAATCCTGTGGTCTGAAAATCAAGTTGACAAACTATAACTTTGATGTGAACATTTTTAAGGAGAAGAAACATTTTTTCTTGCTCTTTTGCAGATGCTTCTTTGGTATGTTTATCCACATCCGATTTTGGGACGGTTTCTGAGAGAACGATGCAAATCCGATTTTTTACAGCTAGGGCTTCCAAACTTTTTTTAAAGATCTCTCCTCTTTCATTGTCCTGAGAAAGGAGGCCGATCCATGTCCATCGGAAATGTAGGAGCAGCTGGACAATGGCTGAGTAAGGAGGTTCTGGTTTTGGGGTCATGCGGTAGAAAAAAGGAAAAATATGACTTTGCTGAAGAATGTAGCTAATCTCACCGTAGTTGATCTAAGAAGAAAGAAGACATTGGTATTTTTTGGTCACTTTTAATGTTAAATGTCAGCTGTTTAAATGTAAGGTGCTTTCCCCACTGTTGAGAGAGGTTTCCAGAAAACAGAGCCTGCATAAAATGTGCTGGCTTCCTCGGTGTTCTGTACTCTTGTCCCATTTGCTCCTTTTGACCTAGCAAGCTCTGAATTAATCTGTGGGTGATCCTCATGCGTGATCTCATGCAGCAAACCTGTCAGATCTGTGTATCTCCCATTCTTCAATGGAAGAAGGAGGAGGGGGGTTGATACAAGTAATCCTTTTTGATGTAACCTGAATATCTTTATTTTTGTATTGAATCTGTATAATTTGCACATGATATACAACTGGGTGCTGGAGCCCAGATGCCTAGAAACATGTCATCTCTTGGAGAGATAGCAAGAGGAGAAGGGGCCATAAAAGTTCCTACTTCGAAAGAAACTTCCTGGGAAGCTCTTCTCAACTACATTCCCAGAAAAAAGAGGGTGGGGAGAATTAACCTGTTGCTTCTTCCTATTGACGAAATCCACACCGGACTAAGGGGAGGGGTTCTAACTCCCTTTATTTAAGCTGCCTGCCTGGAGACATATTAGACCCTGTTTGGAATATCACCTGGCTATCTTCCTTTTTCAATAAAGAATTCCTTTTGAAATACCCAGTTTTCAAAAGTTCATTCTTAGCGTTTGAAGGAGAGAGAGTCTGGGCCTTACAAACCCTTCTCGTAAGATGATTAGGGGACTGGAAGCCAAAACATAAAGAATGTGTCAACTTGTAAAATATTCCTATGCCTGTTTCCAGGTTGCCATAAGAAAGAGGGCATGTGGGGAGAGAAGGAGCATATGGCAAATGAACCCAGAAGCACATTCCAATCTTATCTCACAAAGATTGTAACTGAGGCGACTGAATATTCTCGGCTCGAAAATCTTCTATTGGAGAGCATGATTGATAACACCCAGCTCATGAACATGTTTCGTTGGACAATCTGAATTATGATACACCCAGAGAGAAAACAGGGTCATAGGTGATTGTAAATTACGTATCTCAAAGTTTTCATACGTATCTTCATACAGTTGCTTTGGGTATGTCTAGTTTGATGAAAAGAATAACTCAGGGCAACATGACAGCAGTTTTCCAATGTCTAAGGGGCTGCCACAAAAGAAGAGGGAGTCTAGCTATTCTCCAAAGCACCTGAGGCTAGAACAAGAAACAATGGATGAAAACTAATCAAGGAGAGAAGACTAGAAGATCTCCAAGGCCCCTTCCAACTTCTATTCTATTCTATTCTATTCTATTCTATTCTATTCTATTCTATTCCCCTGGTCATTTGTCTGAAATGGTACAGGATCTCTTGCTTGTGCAGGGTGTTGAACTAGATGACCTCCAAGGTCCCTTCCAACTCTGTTATTCTTTCTTCTATGATTTTTTAATAGGGCTCTGCATATCAATAGGCATGTCAACACCTGAACGCAGATGTTATGCAGTCTCTAGCCAGCTACAGCAACACATGTTTACATTTATACTACAGAAATGCCTTGTTTTATTTTGAAAAGTATAAACAAATAGTCAAATGCTACAGTCTCCTGAATTACAGACTCATATATCTGAGATGCAGAAGCCAGTTTAATAACCTCCCTCTAAAGCACTCAAGATAAGTGTCATTGTGGCAAGCTCCTGTTCATAAAGAAGATAATAAATTTAGGGTGACATACTTTGCACCGTTTGACAGAATAGCAAAACTGTGTTAGAAGCTGCTGTCTGGATGGGCCTTTAAGCTCTCCAAGAAGTTCTATGGTCTTCTGTGACCCATTCACTTTTCCTTCATATCTTTCTTTTGCAATTTGAGCCCCAAACCCAATTTTTTTTAAAAAAATAAATAAATGAGGAATTTCACAATTATGAGAGTTATTGCTAGATCTAGCCTGCCTCCTGGATCTCTCATCACTGGAGGTTTTGAAGGAGAATTTAAAAAACCTGTTTCTGTGGTCTGAGAATTTCTGCTCTGGGTAGGGAATTAGGCTAGAAGATCTCTACAGCCTTTTAAAAGTTTTTATTTTATTTTTATTTATTTGTTTTGTTTGTCAAAAATGTGCAAGGTAACAAGTATAAGTATGAACATAAACAAGAATGAAGGGAGTAAATACAAATCAACAGGGACAGTAAGATAGGGACGGTAGGCACACTGGTGTGCTTATGTATGCCCCCTTTAAGGACCTCTTAGGAATGGGTTATTTCAATTTGAAACAGTATTCAGCACTCATATATTCTTGACTCTCTTTTTTCTGATTGCCATTAATCTGCCTCATTTTAATATTACTTGAAACAAAGTCAACTCATACTTTCCCCAAAGTGGGTAGATGCCCACTGTTAATTGTTAAGATGTGGAGACTCTAGAAAGAGTGCAGAGAAGAGCAACAAAGTTGATTAGGGCACTGGAGGCTGAAACATATAAAGAACGGTTGCTGGAATTGGAATTAGTTTAATGAAAAGTAGGACCTGATAGTAGTGTTCCAATATCTCAGGAGATGCCACAAAGAAGAGGGAGTCAATCTATTCTCCAAACAGCACCTGAGGGCAGGCCAAGAAGCAATGGGTGGAAACTAATCAAGGAGAGAAGCAACCCAGAACTAAGGAGAAATTTCCTGACAGAGCAATGAATCAGTGGAACAACTTGCCTCCAGAAGTTGTGAATGCTGCAACACTGGAAGTTTTTTAAAAGATGTTGGATAACCATTTGTCTGAAGTGGTGTAGGGTTTCCTGCCCAGGCAGGGGGTTGGACTAAAAGATCTCCAAGGTCCCTTCCAACTCTGTTATTCTATTCTATTTATGGTCTAACATAGCAGTCTTCAAACTTGACAGCTTTAAGACTTGTGGACTTCAGTTCCCAGAATTCTTCCTCCAGTCATGTTAGCTCAGAAATTCTGGGAGTTGAAGTCCACAAGTCTTAAACTTGCCAAATTTGAAGTCCCTTCATCTAACACTATACTAAAATTACAATCCATAAAATATGTGGCCCATTGTCAGTTTAAAAAAGGGAAAGGAATAAGCATTGCAAAGGGTTTGCCACATTTGTTATATAACATAATTCTTCAGTGGCAGAAAAGGAGAAGTCACAAAGCCTAAGCATTGTTTCCAAGCCATGTTCTGGCAAGGAGATAAAAGAATTATATATGTGCTTTATAAAAATAACATTCTTTTAAATCTTGTACTATCTAATCTCTGCCTCCATTAAGCTCATTTCAGCTTCATACCTGTGGGATTTTGTAGATGCCCAACATAGTAGAAACATGATTGAAGAGTTCAGAATCTGTGTTTTCAAGAACTGCCAGGATATTCCTTTGTTTCCCACATCTGTAATTTGGGACATTCTCCTGCCCTGTCGACAGCAAGTCCATCATGACCTCATATGTTACTCTTGCACTGAGGAAGTTATCATAGATGCTGTAGCCCAAGGCAATGTTGGGTAAGAGTCTAGGATTCTGGTTGATCTTATGAACAGCCGAGAAGAAGAGCAGGACGTGGTTGAATATTGCTGAAGCACTGCAAAAAAAATAAAAAAATAAAATCTTATCTATAGAACAATACTGGGCAGCTCAAAACCATTCATAAAACCTGGTTAGAAATATAGTCTTCCCTTTGAAGGCAGGCCAGACATTCTCACAGTTCAACCTATCGTAGTCTAATCTTTGAAGAAATGGGGTCTTTGTAGACCTCTAGAATTCTTAAAGGAGAGTTTTATCACATGTGCATAAATAAATTCTCATAATATTATTCCTCCCTATTGTACCACCTAGAAAGTAACATTTTGACAGATTCAAGAGCTGGATTTTGGCTTGGGCAAGTGATATTATCTGTCCACTATTCCATGAGCCATCTTTAGAGCCAGAGATTGTTTTGCTGGAAAAATATTGATGTCTTTGGAGTTGCTGCCCTTTATTTAAAAATCTTTAATGTGACCCTCTATAGCTAAAGCATGAGCTTAAAGGGTCTATTCTCTGTCTTTAAAAGTTATTCTTATTTAATGGAAAAGTGAAACAGAAGCCACAAAATGTATAAAGCTGTAAAAGGCATCAATTGGAAAGAAATGTTGGAAAAGGAGAAAGGAAGGACAGAGAGCAAAGTGGGAAAGGAGAAAAGATTGTGGGAAGCTCAAGAGATTCAGCTCAAAGATATTGAGCCCTTTGACTGTGAGATTGTGGACAGCTGCATAACAACAGTACAGAAATAGATAAATAAAGAAAATAAATATTTGCATGGTATTAAGGAAACCATATTGAGAACAGAAAGAACCCCACTCAGGCAAGAATCATGTTAGAAGAATGCTACCAAAATTGCTTAAGACTGACTTTTGCAGAAGAATTGAAAAGGAGGTTTGCATGCTCAGATTTTCATGTGCTCCAGGAGCCTTTTTCCTTAAAGCAAACTAGGAGAAGCACTAATGATCTGAACTTCTCAAGATGAGAAATTGGGAAAAAGGGAAAACATTGGAAGGGGTGAGCTCAATTACAAGAATCCTGTAGATGCCAAAAAAATAATTACCTTCTCAATCTGTGGACTGGAGCCTGGGAGAAAACATGCGGGAAAAATGCAGCAACTATTTTAGATGTTATTCCAGTAACCAGGTAGTCTCCTGGCTTGTAGTAATTAAAGTCTTCAAACTCCTTAAATTCTTTTGTTGTAACCTGCAATGGACATTTTGTTTGCATCTTGGCACAGGAACATTGGGAGAGAAGCAGAATGAAAAAGAACTTCATTTGCTGCAAGTGGAGATCTTTTCTACAGTCTCTTCTTTGGCAGAGTGTTGGATCTCATTGCTCACAAAAGAGAATAACTGCAGTGAAAATTTTCTGGCTTAATCTTAAATCTGGAAGAGAAATCTATAAATTCAGACCAGCACGGTACCTGCCTAATTCTACCTCTACTCTCAGCAGTGCCAGAGGTAGATATTGGTCAGATTTTGAATTGTTGAACATCCCTTTATTGTGGCATTGCTTTAAAATTAAGATGGTGGTGGAAAACTCAAATAGAATAAATAACCATCATTTTAATAATTAGAAGGGGAATTAGGAATGTCTGTTGCTGTAGAGGTGTGTGGATTGGGAAAAGAAAGTTTTGCATTCCTCAGGGGCATAATACTAGTTTAAGTATTATGAAAGAATCATCTGCGCTAGGCTGTGTTGTTTCCCTGTGTCATATAATATATGTGGATATATGCATATTTATTTATTTATTTTTTCATGGTTATGTAGTGTATATTGGAGATGGTGAACTTTTGAGAGATGAATGCAACAAAATTTCATTTCAATGCATGCCAATTAGTGTACGTTCAAAGTCACAGTAAGGAATTCTATTCTATTCTATTCTATTCTATTCTATTCTATTCTATTCTATTCTATTCTATTCTATTCTATTCTATTCTATTCTATTCTATTCTATTCCATTCCATTCCATTCCCTGCTGTTCTGTTCTGTTCTGTTCTATTGAATAGAAGACGCCTGGAGAGTGGTTGGAGGACCACCCGCTCCGGATCCGACCGAACACTATTGCGGTCTTATATTAAGACCTATTTGGTGGCAATAAGGGCATGAGGCGTTCTTACTTCTCCGCTCTTATCATGTCCGCAGGAAATCGCCCAGCTGCCCTGTTTAGGGTGACCCGCTCCCTTCTAGAAGTGGGAGCACGGGAGGATCCTTTGCAGGGATGGGCTGAGGATTTTTCGAATTTCCTGCTGGATAAAATCATTCAGATCTGGGATGGGTTGGACTCGGAATGGGCAACTCTGGACGGGGGGTCAGGGGTGGAATTTGGGGAGGTCATCTGGGGAGAGTTTGATCCTGTGACCCCTGAGGACGTGGACAGGATACTGGGTGGGCTTAATGCCACCACATGTTTACTGGATCCGTGTCCCTCCTGGCTGGTATTAGCCACTCGGGAGGTGACACGAGGCTGGTTCCAGGGTATTATTAATGCTTCCTTGAGTGAGGGGTTTCTGCCTGCCGCCTTGAAAGAGGCGGTAGTGAGACCCCTCCTCAAGAAACCGTCCCTGGACCCAACTCTGTTATGTAATTATCGTCTGGTCTCCAACCTTCGCTTTGTGGCGAAGGCTGTTGAGAGTGTGGTGGCACGACAGCTTCCTCGGCACCTGGATGAAGCTGCCTATTTGGATCCATGCCAATCAGGCTTCAGGCCCAGGTACAGCATGGAGACGGAGTTGGTCGCGTTGGTGGATGATCTCTGGAGGGCCCGTGACAGAGGTTATTCCTCTGTCCTGGTCCTGTTAGATCTCTTGGCGGATTTTGATACTGTCAACCACAGTATCCTATTGCGACGGTTGGGGTGGGTTGGGAGTGGGGGGCACTGTTCTGTAGTGGTTCTCCTCCTTTCTCTCCAACCGTTCACAATTTGTGTTGACGGGGGGGGGCAGAGATCGACCCCGAGGCCTCTGATCTGTGGGGTTCCTCAGGGGTTGGTGCTTTCGCCCCTCCTGTTCGACATTTATATGAAGCTGCTGGGTGAGATCATCCGTGGCTTTGGGATGGAGTTCCATCAGTACACTGATGATACTCAGCTGTACATCTCTACCCCGGGCCATCCCGACGAAGCCGTGGAAGTGTTGGCCCAGTGCCTGGAGGCTGTGCGGGATTGGATGAGGTGAACAGGCTTCAGCTCAACCCAGCTAAGACCGAGTGGCTGTGCTTTCCGGCGCCCCGATACAGCCAGTTAGTTCCATCCAGCTGTGGGGGGGGGGAATCCTTGCCCCCACAGAGAGGGTGCGCAATCTGGGTGTCCTCCTGGACGTGCGGCTGTCGATAAAAGACCATATAACAGCCGTCACCAGGGGGGCTTTTTGTCAGGTCCGTAGGATCTACCAGTTGCGGCCCTTTCTGGATCGGGGTGCGCTTTGCACAGTCACATCTGCCCTCATTATCTCCTGCCTGGACTATGCCAATGCTCTCTACATGGGGCTCCCCTTGAAGAGCACACGGAGGCTCCAGCTGGTGCAGAATGCGGCCGCGTGGGTGGTTTTGGAGGCTCCTCAGAGCTCCCATATTACGCCACTCTTGCGCGAGCTGCATTGGCTCCCGGTGGTCCTTCGGGTGTGCTTCAAGGTGTTAGTTACCACCTTTAAAGTGCTCCATGGCTTGGGACCAGGGTATTTACGAGACCGCCTACTGCCACTATCGATCTCCCATCGGCCAGTGCGCTCCCATAGAGTGGGTCTCCTCGGGGTGCTGCCTGCTGGACAGTGGCGACCCCGAGGGTGAGGGCCTTCTCATTGGGGGCACCTCCCTCTGGAATGAATTGCCCCTGGAGATGAGGACCATCCCTGACCTTTTGACCTTCCAGCGCGCATTGAAAACACATTTATTTCATCAAGTCGGTCTGGCCTAGGGTTTTCTTGGTTTTAATTGGCTTTTATGTGGTTCTTAGTCTCTTTTTAATCCCTTGCTTGTTTCTTATTCTTCAGCCATGTTATTTAATTTTTTTAAACTGTTTTAACTGTTGTATTGTTTGTTCCGTTTTAATCTGGCTGTACACCGTCCCGAGTCCCGCTGGGAGAGGGGCGGCATATAAATTATTATTATTATTATTGTTGTTGTTGTTATTATTATTATTATTATTATTGTTATTATTATTATAATTTGATTCTTTCCTATTCCATTCCATTCCATTCTATTCCCATTCCTATGTCATTTTATTCTATTCTTGTTCTGACCCAAACAAACATCAAACAGAGATAAAAGCAAAACCTTTTAATGCTTCTCTGTGAATTCCATTAATTCACGGTTAAAAGGCTATTAAAACTAATTATCTCTGATAAGAATGAGCCTTGCCAAGGTTGTGCAAGGCTGCCAAAATCACTAGATTAAGTTGCCAAGAAATATTCCAAACAAAAGTCTTCAAACACAAACCAAGATAGTCCGGACGTCCACAAGGTCTGAAGTGCAAGAACTTCTTTGCTTCCTGCAAAGAACCTCAGTCTCTCAAGCTGGCTTTTATCTCTTTTTTTTAAAGCAAGTTTTATTCAGTTTTCACATTTTAACATCTCTTTTTAGTGAACAGCATGATTACAGGTTTTACATATACATACAAATATGACCGTAGTTACATATTCAGGTTTTGTTTTCAATTTCTTATCTTAACAATTTTTTATACATTTTCTATTTTATTATCTTATTCCAGATGCTTATCTCATTATTTAATTCACCTATGTTAGCTTCATAATTATTATACTTTAGTATTTTTAACTGTCATATTTGTATATTTCGTCTTAAATTCTGATTAAAAACACTCCTTCTATAAATTGATTTCCCCCCTAAAATATCAATTTAAGTGCGCCACCTCTAAATTACATATTCATTAATTATCTGCCCTTTTAAATCCCATTAAATGTTTAACATTTTATTACCTAAAACATTAAAATTAATAATCCCTTTAAAACTACATAGCATATATAAATCAGATTCTGCATGGTTTTTCTCCTTTTTAATTTCATGAGATTTGTTTACAATTTCAAGAAAGGACATATTAATCTACTCATTTAATCCTATACCCTGATGTTAATTCCATTTCAGCTCTCCTCCTATATCGTTTCATTTATTTCAATATATTTAATACACGTATTCCATTAATTATTCCATTCATATTTAACCAAAAAAGCCTGCATTCCAGTCCTAGAAATATTTTGATATATTTAATAAACATATTCCATTATTTGTTACAATTATCTCTATACATAAAGGAAAAGAGCATTAGATTCCATTATCAAGAAATAACAATTCTGTTTTCCATTTTATCAATCTATATGTCCCTATTTCATAACTATAAATTTATTTATGTTACCCCCAGCACCTTGCAGAATCCCCTCTCTAAATATTAATCAACCATTATCTCTATGTCTAATTAAACACCCCCCCCCGTTTTTTACAATTCCCATGTTTCTTTGTTCCCAAATCCTGTTTCTTTTTGCTTCTGTTCCCTTGTATTTTCCCCTTTATTATTTCACTCCAGTTTTTACCCCCACTCTATTTATAGCTTCCTTCCACCTTTCAAATTTCTGCTGATTCTTTTCCCCTTTTTGATTTTCCAGATATTCCCCTTTTTATTTAACTTCTTAAATCTCCTATATTTATTTCCAACTCTTTTCCTCTTTCTTTCCAGAGTTCTTTGTTCTCAATGATAATTAAAGATGGCCCCTTCTATAATTTGCTCCACCTCTTCTGTCTTTTGTCTTTGTTGTTCATATTCTACAATCGCATTTTCCATAAATTTAAAAGCAAAGCCCAACGATTCACCTCACTCTTGTAATATTTCTTTCATGCTTCTAAGTTCCATTTTTAATTCCAGAAGAGATATTGCCATTTTACAACTTTCTAGTTAGCAATTTAATCCAAACAGTGTCTTTAAAGTTAATTTCCAACAGTCAGCTTTTATTTCCTTCCTCTCAAGTTTTAGTCCTCAGCTAATCCAATGCCAAATCCATGCCAGAATCAACAATTAATCCAAGGGCAGAATCTTCCTGTTTCTTTCTTTGTTTCAATGTTTCAATTTTTCAAAGTTCTTGTTTTATTGTATCAATTTTCCTTACAGTTTTAAAGAAATAGAGTCTTATAAAAGAAGAACAGGTTAAATTTAAAATTAGATGGCACTCTTTGTTAAAACAGTTCTTCACCCCCTCTTTTCTTTTCCCCCCCAATTATTCAGAGCTTTTTAAACCACAGTGTTCCAAACAAAAAGATCAAATCCAATTGGTATTAAATTTTCTTTTTAACAATCTATAGTTCAGCTTTATTGATGCCTATATAGAATTAGAATATACTTATCCAAATTGATTAGATGATTCCTTCTTCCAGCTTCTACCTTTCTCAGTTCAATTCACACCTTTTTTTCTCACTTTCTCTTCGCTGCTTTAAATCCTTTCTTAAAAATTCTTTGAAATGTTAATCCTGGGGGTATCTTCCATTTAATTATATTGTCCTATTCCTCCTGCTGTTCTCTTCTTTCTCTCTCCTGCACAATCTTATTCCAGCTTAATCTTCCCCTTCAGGGTGGCCATTTTAGACCACCGCTTCAGGCGTTTTCGGGAGGCAGCAGTTGCCAAGCTGGGGAGGGGATTTGCGAATCCCCTCTATTCGGCTGATGGTCTTCCTTTCCTCTGTCGCCCCTACAAGGCGGCTTCTGCCCCAAATCTGATGGATTGGAGCTCTCCAACGCCAAAGCATGGACCAAAGCCACACACAGTCACGGTCAGCGGTCTGTCTTCAGAGAAGTTCAAAACCGGAAACTTTTTATCTCTTAAGTGAGGGGCCATTACCTTGCAGCCTTACTCCTGAGTCACCCATGCTGTGCAGCTGCTCTTTCCTTCGAACAGCCCTGCATGCATGCACACTGGGCACAGGCTCCTTAGGGTCCTTTGCAAGAATTAAAATGAACATATTGCCAAAAATATTATACTTATTCCAGATGGTTCCAATAAGATTGAAAAAAAATACTTTGAAGATTTAAATAAAATGATGTTGAAATTCATGTGGCAGGGGAAAATGACAAGAATCAAAACAAAACTACTGCAGGATGCAAGGGTGAGAGGGGGTTTTGGATTACCCAATTGGGAACTATACTATCAGGCAACAATATTGATGTGGATGAAGGAATGGATTGTATTGAAAAATGCCAGAAAAATGCCAGATTATTAACACTAGAAGGGCATGACAATTGGACTTGCATGCATTTCTTTGGTATAAGTAAGGTAAGGTACACGGATATTTTAGGAGACACTACATTAGGGATGCTTTATTAACAGTATGGGAAAAAATAAGAGTCTACATGGAGGGAAGTAAGCAGTGGGGTGCCATAAGGTTCCGCCTTAGGCCCAGTACTCTTCAATATCTTCACCCAGGAGATTATAGCACAAGACCCAGGAGGTCAAAACGTTAGAACTCAGAAGGTCATCACACAGCCCATTACCCAGGTCATGATGACCCAGGAGATTACAGCACAAGACCCAGGAGGTCAAAACAATAGAACTCAGAAGGTCATCACACAGCCCATTACCCAAGTTGTTACAACACAGGAGGCTGATAGACACACAGCCAATACCTCAGCCACACATGTTCTTAAGAAAAAGCCAGCCAATCTGCAAACATCAACTCCATCAACCAATCAAGAAATGACAACACAGCCAACCCCCCCCACCAGTATATATAGGGAGACAGCAGCTCAGATCACACTTTGCTCGCACAAGCACAAAGCCAAAAACACCAGCCTGAAGATGGCGAGTGGGATCTCGTCGAAACGTTGCCCAGATAGTCTCAATCTTACATGGGAAAAGACCTGAACACACCAAGACCTGCATATATAACATTTCGACGAGTGAGATCTCGTTGAAACATTGCCAAGATACTCTCAATCTTACACGGGAAAAGACCCGAACATGCCAAGACCTGCGGCCAACCACAACAATTCTGAAGAGCAGCTGACACCAAATCGGTTTGCTGCGATGATCTTCTAGTCTTCTGTTTGGCCCTCCTGTCCATCCAGGCTCTAGGCTGTGCTTTATTCCCTGCTTTTTTCTCCTCAGCTGCTTTGCACGGCATCAGCAGGAGAAGGTGAACACTTATCAGAGCCTGTGATTTGTAAGTAGTATGCGCGCATTCATCAAACTGGTTGTTTTGTCGATAGGATCCCACCCCTGAAGTGGATTCAGATCCAGAAATTTTGTCAGTGCAGAGTTGACAACACAGGGTCACATTGCCAATTCATCTAATTGATGGGGGATCAATTTATCAAGGGGTTTCAGGCAGAGGTGGTATTCAGCCGGTTTGCACCTAGTCGGGTGAACCGGTAGCAAGAATTTGGTGTGGGTCGCCAAACCGGTAGCAACATCTGGCTAGTCACGCCCCTGACCACTCACTCACTCGCCCCGCCCACCCACCTGCCACTCGCCCCACCCAGTCACTCCTCCCTTCCTAGGCTCTTGTGGCTTGTCATTCTAGCCTTTCCACATGGTGCCTGCACTCCAACTAAGCAGCCCTGATCTTGCTGCTCACAGGTAAGCCTGTGAGTTGCATTAGCCCCTCCCCACTGTCCCCATACTTTTCCGGATCTTCCCATGCCTGGGCTTGGCTGGCTGTCTAAGCCAACATGGCTCCATCTCACGCGGCTCTTTCCAAACTTTCCCTACTAAGTGGTGGCTGTAGCGCAGCGAGGGCAGGTGGATGTCCCAGCCGAGGTTGCTGAAACACATTGCACCGCATGTGTAGCCTGGGCTGGGACATCCACCACCCTGCCCTGCCCTCCTGCTGCCTCTGCCAACAAGAAAGCAAGTGGCCGCCGGAGGTCTTTGGGAGGGAGGGCAGAGGCTGCTGCTGCTACTGCCATCCATAAAGATGCTTTGGGAGGAATCCAGCCTTGGAGCAGTTTTGCAGGTAAACAGACATGCATTTGCAGCTAGCCAGCGCCCATGAGAAACTGAGCCTTGGAACAGTTTAAAGGAGGACTGCTCCTCTGCCCTAGCCATCCATTTTCAAGCAGCCACTTGAAAACACATGACTGTGGGCAGAGCAGCAGTCTATCAAACTGCAAAACTGCTCCAAGGCTGGATTCTTCATGGACACTAGAGGTATCCCTTCCCCTTATGAGTAAAGTACCTGGAGTGAGAGGGGATGAAGGCTGACAGGTGTGTGTGTGTGTGTGTGTGTGTGTGTGTGTGTGTGTGAGAGAGAGAGAGAGAAGAAAGTAAGAAAGAACAAGAAAGAAAGAGGAAGGGAGAGAAAGAAAGAGGAAGAAAGAGAATGAAAGAAAGAAAGAAAGAAAGAAAGAAAGAAAGAAAGGAAGGAAGGAAAGGAAATAGGGAGTGTGTGTGTGTGTGTGTGTGTGTGTGTGTGGTGTGTATTTATTTATTTATTTATTTATTTCTGAGTTTTATATACCGCCCTTCTCCCGAAGGACTCAGGGCGGTGAACAGCCAACTAAAATACAAGTAGACAAAGTATAAATTATTTAAAAGAGAATTAAACACTAGACTGTCCCAAATCTAAAAACCCCAATTAAAATCAGTAAAACTTCATACCCCGTCCCAAGTAATCTAAAAACCCCATTTAAAATCCCATTAGTCAGCTCAGGCCGGCCTGCTCGAAGAGCCAGGTCTTCAGGTCACGTCTGAAGGCCCTCAGGTCACTGGTCGTTCGTAATCCAGGGGGCATCCCATTCCAAAGGGCGGGTGCCCCCACAGAGAAGGCCCTATTCCTCGGGGTCACCAGACGACACATAGAAGGCGTCGGGACCCGGAGGAGACCCTCTCTGTGGGAGCGCACCGGTCGGTGGGAGACTACTGGCAGAATGCGGTCTTGTAAGTATCCTGGTCCGATGCCATGGAGCGCTTTAAAGACCAAAACCAGTACTTTAAAGTATGTGAGAAAGAGAGAGAGAAAGAAAGGAAGGGAGAGAAAGACAGAAAGAGACAAAGAAAGAGAAAGAAAGAGAAAGAAATAGGAAGGAAGGGAGAGAAAGAGATAGAGAAAACTCTGTGCTATTATTTTTAATTGTTCCATTATTTATCATATGTTAATATTTTACACTATCCATACACTTAAAGTGATTCTACTGCCTTTCTTTTGCCCAGGATAACACATATTTTTCAGGGTTTACTTTACATGCATTCAATGTCTATAGTCCAGAGCATAAATACATGTGTATTTAACAGAGTTGAAAGGGACTTTGGAGGTCTTCTAGTCCAAGCCCCTGATCAGGCAGGAAAACTGAGGATGCCAAACTCTGAGTAGAGGTCCTGGGAAAGATGTCAGAATAACAGAATAACACAATCAAGCATGCCCACCCAATCACATGACCACAAGCCACGCCCACAGACACATGACCACCAAGCCATGCCTACCTAGTCACATGACCACCAAGTCATGCCCACCAAATAAACCATGCCCACGGAACCAGTAGTTAAAATTTTGGAATCCTACCACTGGTTCCAGGACAGGAGATCTGGAGATAGGAAATGACAACAGGTGCTCAATGGAAACCTTTCTGAATTCAAGAATGAAATCACATGAATGAAAGGACTGTTTTCCCTTGGAGGAGGCACCTCACTGGCTTCCAAATGGTGCTCAGAGAGAGATCATTGTACTAGATGGGATGGAACCCAAGTCCCATGAGGTTTTCATTCCTACTCCCATCCTCCTAAAGGGCAGAGACAAAGTTTGAGAGGACGTTTCTTCCACTTTATGTTAAGAGCCCATAGGTTAAACTATAAGCTAGACTATTTATTTATTTATTTATTATTTATTTATTATTAAGATTTATATACCGCCCTTCTCCCTAGGGATTCAGGGCGGTGTACAGCCAAATCAAACCCCGAACAATACAAAAATTAAAAAGACATTAAATAGTGGCTGTTTAGATTAATACAACCCTCCCCCCGAAATTAAAAACCCAATTAAGGAGACAATTAAAAACTATCTCAGCCCAGGCCAGCCTGCTCAAAGAGCCAGGTCTTCAACGCACGCCTGAAGGCCCTCAGGTCCGTGTTGGTGCATAGTTCAGGCGGCAGAGTATTCCAGAGGGCAGGGGCCCCCACAGAGAAGGCCCTACTCCTGGGGGCCGCCAGGCGACACATAGTGGCTGACGGCACCTGGAGAAGACCCTCCCTGTGAGAACGCACCGGTCTGCTGGAGATCACCGGCAGAATGCGGTCCTGCAGGTAACCTGGCCCAGTGCCATGGATCACCCTAAAGGTCAAAACTAGAACCTTAAAGCGAACCCGGAAAGCCACCGGCAACCAATGCAGCTCGCGCAGGAGAGGCGCTACATGGGAGCTACGTGACGCCCCCATGATCACCCGCGCGGCCGCATTTTGCACCAGTTGGAGTCTCTGGGTGCTCCCCACAGGGAGCCCCATGTAGAGAGCATTACAATAATCCAGGTGAGAGGCGACAAGGGCATGAGTGATCGTACGCAGGGCGTCCCGATCCAGAAAGGGCCGCAGCCGGTAGATCCGGCGGACCTGGTAAAACGCCCCCCTGGAGACGGCCGCAATATGGTGTTCTAGCGACAGCCATACATCCAGGAGGACGCCCAGATTGCGAGCCCTCTCTGTGGGGGGCAAAATTTCCCTCCCAATAGCCAGCGAAGGTGTCAGCTGGCTATATCGGGGTGCCGGGAACCACAGCCACTCGGTTTTGGATGGGTTGAGCCGGAGCCTGTTCCCGCCCATCCAGTCCCGCATGGCCTCCAGGCACCGGGACATAGCCTCCACAGCATCGTTGGGGTGGTCTGGGGTGGAGATGTATAGTTGGGTGTCATCTGCATACAGATGACACCGCACCCCAAGACCACGGATGATCTCGCCCAGCGGCTTCACATAAATGTTGAACAAGAGAGGGGAGAGGACTGACCCCTGAGGCACCCCACAAACCAGGGGCCTAGAGGTGGACCTCTCCCCTCCCGCCAACACAAATTGCGAATGGTCGGAGAGGAAGGAGGAGAACCATCGACTAGATGAAGAAGTAGATGTCAAGTTTGAAGCACGCTTATGCTCATGCAACCATTATTGTTTCTCAGCTTGCCAAAGAACCAGGGTGGGGGAGGGAAAGGTGAGGTGGAATGTAGGCTTTAGACTTGAAGAAGATGAGCCATGACAGCCAAGGACACTTTGGCAGGTGCTTGTCAAGACCAGAGACTTTTTCTCATAATAATACAATAACACTGAATTGGATAATGTGACTTGCACTAATAGGGGGAAGATTTTATACTGTAATTATGTGGGTGTTATATGGGAAAAAGCTAGATGTGGTTTTGCCTTCATCAGTGTCAAAATGATGTACTCAATCAAGTTTTGCATTCAGGGTTTGGGAAGTCTTGTCTGTGCTTTCTTTGGTTGGGTTCTGTTAGGAATGTAAGTCACCTAACTGTTGGGTTGGAAATATATAAACCAGGATAGACATTTTAATACTGTCTCTTTAAGGGAATGCTAAAATTGTAATTGGGTGTGGTTCCTCAAATGGCCATAAGATGGAGCCAGAAACCTGGTTTCCCAGAGTGTTGCTAGTTGCTAGTTGGTCGATGTTCTGATATTCGCTGTTTTTGGTTCCTGCATTGACTGTTGCTGATTGTCATTATTCTTGGATTGTTGTGAGTCTATTACTCAACAGGTTCATCAGTCAGAACATTGACAGTAGATTTCGCAGAAACCAACAACTACATTTATTAGAATGGTTGCAGTAATAGAATCTCACAAGAGTAGCATGGTGGCCTAGAGGTAGAGCTCTTGCCCTACAACCAGGAGGCTGTGAGTTTGATCCGAGATAGTGCCAGATATTTTCCTCCCTAGGCGCACAGAGAAAATATCTGCTGTGAGCTCCACATAGGCATCAGGAAGGGCATCCATCCGGTAAATGTTCAGATCCATTCAGTCACCCTGACTGCAACCCGATGCAAGGGACATAACCTCCCCATTACAAGACTCTTATTGTTGATGCACACAAGATCCATCAGAAGACCCTGATCAGGTATGACCTCACCATCACAAGACCGACTGACTAAACAAAGCCCTTATAAATAGAAGAACACTGACGTGGCATTCCCTAAATCCTTCAATTCTGATAACAAAATGTTTGGAAAGCAGTCAAGAAGGATCATGTATTTTTCTAATGCTACCTAACTTCTTAAAGAATGATTTTATTGACGTAATGCTTTTTGAATGTATGCTTAAAGTCTACCCCTTGGTTCTCTACAGATGTACAGATTATAAATCTGTTTGTATATGGAAGGACTGCAAACATTGGTCAAGACTAGAGGAATGTTGCTCTCCTTTTCCCTCTGAATGAATTGACAGTTCTATGAGAGAGGTCCCAGTATTTGTGGGGTCATCCATGATGGTGCATACTCTTATGAAGCAGAGTAACAGAGGAACCCCAAAAAGCATGCAGTTGTGGGATTGGCTGGTGCCAGCAGATCCTTCCTTTCCTTTTTAAATCAAATTACTCTTGCCTCCTTATCTTTTAATAACTTTTAAAACTTTTAATTCCAAAATTTCAACTCTTTTAACATTTTAATTTTTATGTAGTTTTACATGATGTTGTTTTACTTTACACCACCCAGAATCCCTTCTTGAGGAAGATGGGTAGTTTCAAATGTGAAATATAAATAAACAAAATGTGGCAACATGTGACCCTGAGTTTTAGGCCTCTGGACTTTAAATTGCATCAATAAATATAGTTTCCAAAACACAAGAAGAAATAGTTCCAGATTATTCTATGTTAATCTGAGCTTGCCTTGAATAGGATCAGTAATGTTGAGACACAGAAACAGGTGAATGGGTGAAGCAAGAATGGTGAGAGAAAGAGGCTGTTACTTAAAAAGCAGTTTTAGGCTGTGTGTGTGTGTGTGTATGTTTGTTGAATTGTAGACCATTATAGATAACATTCAAAGAAGTACAGAGGAACAGAATTCACAATACCCTGAATACCACTGACAGATGTTTTTATAATAACCAGGTTGCCATAATGCACCAGGCCATCATGGACTTTATTTGATTTAGGAGTAGCATTTTATGTCATAAATCATGTTTTAACACTGTGTCTGACTTATCAAGTAATAGGCATCAAAATATGTTTTAGTGTGCTGTGTCAACCTAGTCATTATTCAAAGGGGTCAGAAGATCATTTATATTAATCTGTATTTACCTCGTATTTTTCTACCTTCCTTCTACTTATCTACCCAACCCTCCATTCTTCCATCTATCTGTGTAAAGCATTATGTTCCCTTTTTAGAATTCACTATTAGGTGCTCCTTGGTATTCATGTCAGGTCTTAGGATAATGATGTAGCATTTGGGAACAAAGATGCAGCCCAGTAAACCCAGGCTGGAGGCAAGAATGGAGAAGATCTGCACAGCCACCATATATTTTCCTTTGGTGCTCAGGTAGGTGGGAACAAAGGAAACCCAAACACTGCAGAAAACCAACATGCTGAAGGTGATCAACTTGGCTTCATTGAAGGTCCCTGGCAGCTTGCGTGCTAGGAAAGCCATCAAGAAGCAAATGGCGGCCAGAAGGCCCATGTAACCCAGTGCAGTATAGAACATGATGACTGATCCTTCGTTACATTGCAGCAGGATATATCCTAGTTGAGAATGCATGTCAGAGTCTGGGAATGGGGGAGAGATTCCAAGCCATATCATGCAGATGCCCATCTGAATTCCAGAGCAGGATATAACAATAGAGTTGGCCAGAGTCTTTCCCAACCATTTCCTCATCCTGCTGCCTGGCTTTGTGGCCAGAAATGCCACCACCACCATGACAGTCTTTGCCAGCAGTGAGGACACAGCAACTGAGAAAACAACACTGAAGATGCTTTGTCGAAGAAGACAGGTCACTCTCTTGGGGCGTCCAATGAATAGAAGGGAGGTCAAGAAGGAAAGGAGGAGGGAGATCAGAAGGATGTAAGTCAGGTCCCGGTTGTTGGCTTTGACTATGGGAGTTTCTCTGTATTTAGTGAAGATTCCCAAAACCAAGGCTGTGATTAGGGACAAAGCAAAGGTAAAGGAAGCTAGGATGAGTCCCAATGTTTCTTCATAGGACAAGAAGCTTATACTTTTGGAGATACACTGATTTCGCTTCTCATTGGAATACTGGTCATCTGGACACTTGCTGCAATGGGCTGCATCTGAAAAACAATGGCTAGCATGAATTTGTTTCTGCAGCTGTAGGATCACGAAAAATGCAATTCAAATCAATTATATTGACAATCTATAAAACATCTTATTGAAAGTGATAGGGTGGTATAGGATTTTGGGAAAGCTGGAGAACTTATTAAAAAATATTTTCCCACTATACTTCATGAAAGCCTAAACATGATAGTGAGAAAAGAAATTCATGAATGATGAATGAACAATATATGACCGGGAGGAAGTTCTATGGTATATGGAATTGAATATGATCTGAAAGATCAAAGTGTAGTGTAGTCTTTACAATCCTACTACAGGTTCTTGATTTCTGTTTTTTCTCCAGAGCTACCTACCTTCTTCCACTGAGAATGTTCCCTCCACACATAGAGAACAGTCGTAGCAGCAAACAGGTGCTCCTTCTCTCACGAGCTTGGCATATCCTGGGCAACAACTTTCTGTACATCTAGAAGAAGGCACTGCCTAAACATAAAAATAATGATAGAAATTAAGGCACCACATGAGTAGAGAGCTTTATTTCAAAGAATCTGTTTCAAGAACCAAGGAGCTCAGGAAAAATTGGAGAAAACAAGGAGTACTGATCAGAGGTGGTATTCAGCAGCTTCTGACCAGTACTAAAGAACCAGTAATGGAAATTTTGAGTAGTTCGGAGAACTGGCAAATAGCTGGAAAGCAGGTTGGTGGATGGGGACTTGTTAGGGAATGGGATTTTGCAGTAAACTTCCCCAGGAAGGAGGGAAGGGAATGGGGATTTTGTAGTATCCTTCCCTTGCCACACCCACTAGCTATGCCCACCAAGCCACACCATGCCCACTAAGCTACACCCACAGAACCAGTAGTAAAAAAATTAGAATCCCACCACTAGTACTGATATAGCAATTACTGATCAGTTCCTCCATCTCCCTTCCTTGCTAACTGTAAGAGGTATCATCTATCGTTTTTTTCTTTAGGGAAAAGGATTCTAGGAAAAATTAGAAAAAAAGTTATAGTATGTGTGGGAATGCTATGTATTGTATTTTTTCTCTCTAATTTTGCTTTCATTAAAAAAAACCCTCAAAATCTGTCACAGCACATACCCCCCGCATTTCTTTCTTAGAGCTGAACATTTTATCATCATATATAAATGACTTTTTGCAACTGCGAACATTTCTCCCAACTGATTTTCTACTTGACACTTTTCTCTCATGACATACCGCTTTGGAAAAGAAGATTGTTTGATAGTTTATTAATTGTGATATTGTACTTCAGTGTAGCAGGTTCCAGTTTGCAATAAACTACAGAAAAACATCTTAAAGTTACAGGATATTTAATGCAGGGGTCGCCACCCTTTTGGACCTCAGGGACCACCAAACTTATAATTTTAAATCCCGCATACCAGAGACCATGGTAAAATCCCCCAAAAATCTGCAGGAAAATTCCCCACCCCATTTTTCTACCAATCGATCGTTCTTTACTGTCTCCAGCTCCGTTCTCAGGGGGAGAGAGAGAGACTTTTTGCTTCATGCAAGGAAAGCTGCAGAAGCAGCAGAAGCAGCAGAAGACTTTCTTTATCTCCCCCAAACTCCTCCAGAAATGCCTTGTGTTCCCGAACAGCCTGGATTAATTGCTTTGGGGGGTGCTTTGGGAGTGACATTTCTCTGCAGACCACCAAAAAATTTTTGTGGACTACCAGTGCTCCCTGGCCCACTGGTTGGTGACCATTGATCTAATGGATTAATGGAGTTTTAAAAAATTTCCCTTATTTGGAGTTATAGTTGGGACAAATGAGAATTATTACTGAGCAGAAGAGTTTGCATAGATGGTGGTATTTGGAAGTGTTAAAAACAAAGAAGATCAATTACCTCATTAAATGATATTGGCCATTGGATGGCACTCTGATTGATGGAGACCTTGGTTTCAGAAGAATCTTCCCTTTCTACACTCCCAACACTTGCCATAGGATAAGACTCATGGGGAAACATTCTCCAATGGATGATATCAAAGTCAGCAGCAGGCGCTCCATTTTCATCCAAATAAATGCCATCATTGGAAATGTTATGAAGCTGGAAGTTTCTCACAAAGTGATGAAGCTGCAAAGAGATAGAAAATCAAATATGTATCATGTACATCCCCAGTTGAACCTTTATCCAATGTTTTTCTGGCTATTATTCTGGATTGGAAATGCACTGAACAATTCACCTTCTTTAGCTCAGCATTTTGGTCTGAAAGAGAAAGATTCTGTGTTTTCTGATAAACTTTTCTTGCTCCTTCTCCATGGAAAACTAGGTGTTTTTTTTTTTTTACATAAATACCTTTCATTTTATTGAAGGAATCACTGACCTGTTAAACCATAACTAAACATAATAATTTTAAGGAAAAATTAAAATAAAATAACTTTGAACTTTAAAAAGTTTACTAAATCTCATTAGATACAAGAGTTTCTCTGTGATACTGCATATGATATTGTTTGTTTTTTATGTTATCTCTCCCTTTCTATCTCTATCTCTGTCTTTCTTTCTGTCATTTTCTCTGTCTCTCTCTGTCTCTGTCTCTCTCTCTCTGTGTATGTATTTCCCTCTGTCTCTTTCTCTCTCTGTCTGTCTGTCTCTGTCTCCCTCTCTCTCTCTCTCTCCTATCTCTCTCTCTCTCTTTATCTCTCTCTCTCTCTCTCTCTCTTTCTTTCTTTCCAGACAGTAGGAAATAAAAGTATATTTTGTGTTCCTCTGCAGGAAGCAAGCCCTACTGTGAATCATATAGTGTATTGTAGGGTCCCCACTTAAATTCTCCCCCAGCCTTCAGATAGCATGGCCAGGAGCAGAATGTGAAGGATGAAGTGAGAGCAATTATATGGAAGCTGTAGAACAGTAACAGGACAAATAAGCATAATACACAGAAGAAGGACACAAAGATGTGCCAGTTTTTGAGTCACTTTCTGGGTTGTGAAAAATAAGAGCTACAGTATCCAGAATGATAGACTTCCTGAAGCCAGAAGTAGATCAATGAGCCAAAGCAGATCAATGAGAAGAAAGGAAATAATGGTGGAAGCAGCTGGAAGTGGGTGAATAAGAAGTATCATGTGTAAGAACAATCAAGAGACAAAAGAATAACAAAACACAAGGACCAAATGGATCACCAGCCCAATTTTATAAATAGATATATTAGACAAAATTCAGCAATAAAAGGCATGAAATTAAAAAAAGAAAAATACAAATTACAGGCGTTTGCAGATGACGGTATTTATTTTAGAAGAACTGCAAGAAACGGGACCCAAATTAATAAAAAAATATAGAAGAATATGGTGATGTTGGAGGATTGAAAATAAATAAAGAGTAAACTAAAATACTAGTCAAAAATCTTAGAGATGAGCAGAAAAAAGAATTGATGAAGGAGACAGATATCCAGATAGTTAAGAAAGTAAAATACTTAGGAATTCAATTAACAGCAAGATGTGCAACCATTAAAGAAGATAACTATGCTAATGCAACAAACTAGAACTGGAGAAGTGGAAAAATCCATTTTGGTCTGAGTGAATGTATTCATTCAGAACTCTCTTCAATCTGTTTGCTATAATGGTGCTAAATATTTTATAATCAGCATTCATTAAAGAAATCGGTCTATAATTTTGAATTAGTCTGACATCTGTATCCTCCTTTGGGATCAGTGAAACTAGTGCATCCCTTCATGAATCTGGCATTTTGGCTTCTATCAGAGCTTCATTATAAAGGTTTACCATTAGTGGTCCTAGTTGTTCTTCCATTATTTTGTAAAATTCTCCTGGGAGGCCGTCAGGTCCAGGTGTTTTATTATTTTTCTGGTTTCTAATTGCCTGTTGAAGTTCTACTATAGTTATATCTTTAATTAGATTTTCCTTCAGTTCTTCTGCTATTATTAAACCTCTTTCTTCTCCCAGATAATCTCTTATCTGATCTTCATCTACCTCCTCCCTTTTATACAGATTTTCAAAATATTGATGTACAATCTCTTTTTTCTTTCTATTGTATGTTGATATTCGTCGTTTTCATCCTGTAGTTGATAAATTGTTCTTTTTTCTTTCTCTTTTTTTAAGTTTGTAGGAGAGCCATCTTTCTGGTTTATTCGCCTGTTCAAAAAATGTTTGTTTAGCTGCTTTTACATTTTTGACCATTTCATCTTGTTCCATTAGGTTAAGTTTATGTTTATTTAAAGACAATTGTTCTTTTACTTTAATATTTGTGTTGTACTTTGTAATTAAGCCTCTAATTTTTTAATTGTTTCCTGCAAATTGTTTTGTTGAGCACATCTTTCCTTATTCTTTTTTGCTACATAAGATATTATAGTCCCTCGGATAACTGCCTTCATAGTATCCCATAAGTTTTGCATAGATGTATGTTGTTTATTGTTTTCCTGAAAGAAAAAGATTAATTCTTCTTTAAGTTTCCTAACAAATTCCATATCTTTTAATAATTGAGTGTTTAGAGTCCATCTTCTCCTTATTTTCCATCTACCTTTCCAACTTATTTTGAGTGGATTGTGGTCAGCCCAACAATTTGGTAGTATCTTCCACATCTCTTCCTATTTCTGCCTTCATCCAAGCCATATCGATATGTGACCATGATTGGTGTGGGTTGGAATAAAAGGTAAGTTATCATTTTTCTGGATTTAATTTCCTCCAAATATCTGTCAAATTTAACTCTGTGATCATTTCAAGACATGTCTTTGGTAGCTCTCTTCTCTCCCCCCCCCCCCCCCCTTTTCACCTCTATAATTTTTTTGATAGTCTGTTATAGCATTATAGTCTCCTATAATACAAATATTTCTTTGTTCCAATTCAATAATTTTTTCATGCAACATTTTATAAAATTCTTGTTGATTATCATTGCGGACATAAATTACCACAATTAATACCAGTTTAAGGGCTATCCACACTTCCATCATCAAAATTCTTCCATTTGGGTCTACAAAAATTAAATTTGTTTTTATATCTTCTTTAATATAAACAGCTATTCCCTTCTTTTTTTTTTAATCTTCTGGTGCAGTATATAATTTCTCTAATTTGGGACAGTCTAAATATTTTTCATCTGTTTTTTGAACATGGATTTCCTGTAAACATATTATATCTACTTTTTGTTTAATTAATTTTGCTAATATCCTTTTTCTCTTCATTGCTGAATTTAAACCATTAATATTGATGGATAATAGTTTCACTTCTTCTCCCATCCTCTTAATTGTATCTGGCTCTTTCTCGTCTTCTTGCCCTTATTTCTCTTTCTGTTCTATTTATTGTCTTTAAGTCCTGTTGTTGATCTGTCTCTCCCATTCTCTGGTCTCTTCCTTGTTGTTGTTGTTCCTGTTCCTGTTCCTCCTGGCTATTGGATTCAAGTTCTTCCTTGCTGCTTGGGTCGTCCGGTCCAACTAATTGATTTTTGTGCTTTCTCTAGATTGTCAATCCTTATCTTCTTTTCTTTCCATGTAACAAGCATTCCCTTTGGGACCAGCCAGTTAAAGAGGATGTTCCGCTTGTTCAGTTGGGTAGCCAAAAATCTATAATCTTGTCATTGCTCCCTCACCCTCCTTGGGATATGCTTCAATATCAGGATCTCTTTCCCCTTATAAACAATAGGCTCATCTCTTGTTATTCTGTATATTATGTCCTGAACTTTTCTCCTTGTGAATCTTATATGGACTTCTTTGGGCAGCTTATGACGCCTTGTGTAGTTTGTGCTCACCCTATACACATCATCCATTTTGTTCAGTATGTCATTCTTGTC
Source organism: Bungarus multicinctus (assembly GCA_023653725.1). Classification (NCBI taxonomy): domain Eukaryota; kingdom Metazoa; phylum Chordata; class Lepidosauria; order Squamata; family Elapidae; genus Bungarus; species Bungarus multicinctus. The sequence goes on from CM042834.1 coordinate 25,892,717, forward strand.
TCACTGTAGCGTTTCTGCTAGTAGTTCGGCCATCAGCATTGCCAGATTTTCTTCCTTGACTTCCACAACATTCTGGAATCTAAGGTACAACGATGCCCAGTCCATCTCTAGATAAATCAAGGAGTCCTCCAGTTCTTTATTTCTTATTTTCAGTTTTTGGTCGACCATTTCTAATCTTTTCTCTGTTTGTTCCATTCTCTTTTTTACTTCTTTTATTGTGTGTTTGTTCTTTTCTAGAGCTTGCTGGATTGAGCCAACTTTTTCATCTAATTTTGATATGTCCAATTTCATTTCACTTTTTTAAATTTCTCATTTCTTCTTTAACTTCATTTATATTCACTTTCATTTCGGTATGTTTCTTTATGATAATTTCCTGGAGCTTTGACATCAATTCTTGTAAGGTTAGTAGTGAGGTTTGTATATTAATATTTGCAGTTGGGGTCTGTTTTTCTAACATTAGCGTCTCTTCAATCATTTTTTGTATTGCGGGTGAGGCTACCCCGCTGAGGTTGTTGGAGTAGGAATGACCTTCTTCCCAGCCTTCATTATCATGGTAGTGATGGTAGTTATTTCTTTTAATATTTTGGTTTGTTTCCTTAAAATACTATAGATGTTATCTCAGATCAGCATCAATTAATATGGGCCACTAATTTCAAAAGCTTATTAATGTTATCTTCCTGGTTATTATAGCTCCTAGTCAATTGAAATTTCCTATTTGGGAATCTTAAAAGTCCTATAGGTTCTCAATTTAATGAAGTTCCCTTAGATTTTAGAGGGATTATCAATTTGTATAACTTCATATATAATATAATACAATATAAACCATAGAATACTTATTCAGTCACAATTATCCCCAATTCATCCACAATTGTCAATACTAATTACCCTCTTATTAATATTTTAAAATAAGAAGTTTATCCAACTATATAAATGTATATAAATATATGTATAAATAGATAGATATAAGTATAAACTATAAATATATTAGGTATGTTTACAGTTATTCCCCCTATGTGCTATTTTTAAATAAAGATTTTATCCAACTGTACATATATCCACACTTATCAACAGCTTATTCATATTTGTAAATATGAAGAAAAGAGAAAAAAGCAATTTAGACAACTATATATATATGTAAATAGATAAATATAAACTATAAATATATCAAATATAGGTGCTGTTCTCTGCCCTGTTGATGTTTTCAAATATGGGATTTATCCACCTGAGTAGTTATCTAAAAGAGGTAAATTTATTTAAATATATAGACATATAAATATAAGTATAGACAGTAAATATAATAGCTGTTAGAATAAATACAATTAATTAAATACAAATAATTAAATATAGTTCCAACTATTAAAATATTATAAGCTCTAAATCTCTAATCAGTTGCTATAAATTATTTTTCTAGGGTTCATTCTATTACTAAATTCATATGGTTATGAGCATTTATTTCATTAGACTTTTAAATCAACTGTAGTTAAGCAGAGGAAATGGAAAAGAACAAATAGTAGGAAAAAAAAGTTCAATATTTCAAGAGTTCATCAGGTATTACACTCCTCATTTTTCACCAGTTCAGTTCTCTTATCTTAGACGGAAAGTTACTGAGTAATAGTTATTCCCCTCAATGGATGATTGTTACTTCCCTTACTCCATTTCCTTTTCTATCTTCACTCTCCTTAGCAAAGTACAGTACTTACAGCGTAGAAGTTTAATCCAATCATGTTCTCTTTTGAGTCCAAAGGTTTTAAAGTTTTAAAGGCTTGTTCTTTTTCTCTCTCTCCTTTTCGTTCATCTCCAATCTCTAAGTATCTCTCCCAGGCAATCAACTGCTCCTTGAACTCTCTCTGAACTTTCTCCGATCGTTCACACCTTTGCCCGTTCGCTGCTCTTCTGGAGCTTCAATCTACCCTCTCCCACTCCTTTAACCTTTCTCAGATTACGAACTTTCTTTCTTTAGGCAGTTTCTGTTTGTCGCACTCTCCGATACGTTGCACTCTCCGATACATGCCACAGACTGTTGTCTTCAAGGCTTGCTTCCTCCTCTCATCTGGGCTGTAAGGTCTTTGTGGCCACCATTCAGAAATGACAGCCTCTTGTGTGCTGAGCTCTGAGGGCTTCTTATCACGGAGGGTGGTCGCCCTCCACCACTCCATTCCTCGACTCTTCCCACGTTGTCATGAGTCTCTCCAGGATCCGTGCACTCCACTGGGTCACTTCAAGGAAAGGGGATGAAAAACGGGAGCCCATTCTTTCTCGCCTCTCTTCATCCTGGCGTCACCACAGGAAGTCCCCTGTTTTTCAAAATTAATTGCACCCAGAAGTGTTGTCTGTTCCACCACCCTTTTTCTGAACTGGAGGAGGGCAAATACCCAGGAAGAAGGAATGCCAATGCTTAACAAAGAAGGACCCAGGAGAAATTCTATCATGTTGCTTATGGCTTAAAAAATATGGGGAACAAGCAGGAGTGGGATTCTACTGGTTCGCACCGGTTCTATTGAACTGGTTGTTAACATCACAGGTAGTTCTTAGAACTGGTAAAACTGACCCCTGGCTGGCTGCATCCCACTCTGCCACTCCTACAGGCCAAAAACCATTTTTTTACTGTGCATGCGTGACATTTTTTGTGCATGCGTGACAATCCTTGCCTCATTCTCCCCCGCCCGCCCCTCCCTTCATGACCCAATTATGTGTGACATTGCGTACATGAGCGATAATAGCTGACTGCCTTCTCCCCCGCCCATCCCACCTGCCCCTACTTATAGTGCGTGTGCGCTACCTACAAATGTTACATTGCTATTATATATTGACAGAAACATCAAGATGAATAGTAAAAAAAAATTATTCATGTATTTTTTTATTTCTTTAGTATGATTAATAAAAACCAAAACAGACACTAAATAAATAAATAAATAAATAAATAAATAAATACAAAAATAAAAAAGCAACTTATCAAAAATGAGGCAGGCAACTTCTGGTTACATTGTTATCTGTTTCTGCTTAAATCAATATATAGCAACATCAATGTAACAAAAACCTTCATGCATACATAAATTGAATTTTTTTTTAAATAAAAGTTTTTTATTTTTTTTTAAACATAAGCAAAACAAACATAAAACATAAACCATCTTCAGTTACATACAGTGTGTCCATTGGTACAAATCTCTTGTAAACAATCTCTGCAGTCTTTCCCTTCCAATTTGCATTAATCCTTATATCATAACTCCACTATATATATTATATTATTACTATTATTAATTACTTACTAGACTTTTCTAATATTACATCATTTTATGCGAGCAAATTATCATTTTTACTTAATTTACTTTATAATGTTCATTTCATCATCACCAATCTATTCTATAACAATATACTGTATCCTTACTTTACCTTATCTCTGTAATTCTATGTAATTCTATACATATTATATTATAAAGTATTATAAAATATTTCATAAATGATTTTTTTTGTTATAGTGCTGTTACATATTGATACTTAAGTATCAATAGGTACAGCTGTGTAACAGAAAAATTATTTAAATTTCTTTATTTCTGCTTATTTCTAATTTTGTTAATTATAGCAACATGTTTATAATTATCAACCTTCTGTATTTAATTCATACATAGCAATGATCATTCTCCACCTAATTTCTACCTCTTATCTTTATCCATTTCTGCACATTGTAATTTTTTAATTTCATTTTCATCTATGGGGATCTCTTCGTTTTCCCACTGTTGTGCAAAAATAATTCTAGCCGCTGTTAACATGTGTAACATTAAATATGTATTGTACTCTCTTTATTTATGTGGGTACCAACAAAAATATTTCTGGTTTTAAAATTTAAATCTATATGTTGCTTTACCATTTTTGCTAACCTTGACACTACATCCTCTTGAATAGCCACACTAGCAGAGCCCAATACTGAGTTCACATATTCCAGTTTTTTAAACTGAGGAATAAATTTCAGAAAAAGAATTCAGTATTGCTCTGTGAATGTGCCTATCAATTCCATTCTTAATCTAACTTTAGATGATTTTGTACTATTATCTTTTTTGTTGTACTATATACAGCCTCTGCATGAGGCTGTAAAAAGCTTCAGTACATTTTTAAGCTGCATTCTAAAAAGGTTAGGCGACCAAAGATGGCTTCCCCTGGCTTCTCTCTCTCTGCTATAGAGAGAGCATTCCATTAGGGACTGTTGGTCTAGGTAAGTAGTCTTGACTAGGAAAGATTTTTGTGCCACTACTGACCACCTGCCCGGGCCTCACCCATCCCTCCTCATATCTGCCCAGGCCTCGCCTTGTCCTCCTCGTAGCTCCCTGGGCCTTACCCAGCCTTCTCCAGGGCTCCCCAGGCATTGGAAACTGGCAAAAAACAGAAAACCTCAGTCACAAGACTGTGTGGGATGTTGTAATTGGTCATAAATGTGTGTGTGTGTGTGTGTGTGTGTGTATGGATGTCATAACACCAAAAACAGGCCAAATAGCTCTGTGGAGATCAGTTGTAAATTAGAACACTTGCTAAGCAACTGGCCATTAAGCGAGGACCTGGTCATTAAGAGAGGACCACTTAAATTTGGTTTGTCAGTCACATGGCCACCTAGCCACGCTCACCCCAGTCACATGATCACCAATCCACACCCACAAATTAGACCATGCCCACAGAACTGGTTGTTAAGAAATTTGAATCCCACCCCTAGGATCAAGTCTAATTGATCTTTATAGTACTTATGCTTAGAATGGATTCTGCTCTCTGCCAGAGATGTTACAGCAGTATGACTTACCTCCAAATCTGATGCAGAATGCAAATAGTTGAAAAGCTTAGGTCTTATTTTCCTATATACCGTATTTGTATAGAAAAATGTTCTTAACAGCCTGTAAATAAATTGAATTCTGCAGAGGTGTAGATCTGGGTTTTAGCTACCTGACAGAACCTGGTCCAAGGGTTGCTGGAGCATCCTGAAGCTTATTTAATTTGCAAATGGGGAAAAGTGCTTTGGCAATATAGAGGCATTTCTGTAATTACAGCATCCCAAACTAGCACAGGTAGTTTCAGTTTGAAAGAGCTGTCCTTATTAATCTCCCACACTCACCTGCAATTATTATAAACTGGACAATTGCTGTATGGAATATCACATCTCTTCCTGTATCCCATTTAATATGTAGGAAGTAGAAGGGGAGCACCAGTGGAAACCTCAAAGAAGTCTTACCTGCCATGGCTGTACAATCTGGGGTGACTGATGGTCTCCAACCCGCATTCTCTTCTTACTCAGTTGGGAGGAAGAGGCAGCACTGAGGACTGAGGCCACAGCATGGATTGCTCTGGAAATACCGGAGCCATCCTCAATTATCATTTTATCAAGCACATCGAGCGGTGGTAATGCCCAGTTTTCTTTTTCTGTGCATCTTCTCCAAACCTTCTTAGACAACACAGGTCTTGAACGGGAACACAGGAGTGCTTCTTCTACAAACCGCTTCCCAGGAAGGGAATATGTATTAAAGTTACTATATTGTCTCTTGCTTGTCTGGGTTTGGAAAGAAAACAAAACGTGTTTACGTTGGAGATCAAGATAGTTGGAAAGCATTCTTATGCTTAATTTTGACAAAGTTATTGCAATCCACACTTTCCCTTCAATGAATATATTGTTCCTTTCCTTAACAATTATTACTCCTAATAGCGCTCCTGTGGCCTGAAAATCAAGTTGACAAACTATAACTTTGATGTGACTATTTGTAAGGAGAAGGAACATTTTTTTTTGTTCTTTCCCAGACAAGTCTTTGGTATGTTTATCCACATTCGTTTTTGGGATGGTTTCAGAGAGAACGATGCAAATCCGATTTTTTATAGCTAGAGTTTCAAAGCTTTTTTTAAAGATTTCTCCTCTTTCATTGTCCTGAGAAAGGAGGCCGATCCACGTCCATCGGAAATGCAGGAGCAGCTGGACAATGGCTGAGTAAGGAGGTTCTGGTTTTGGGGTCATGCGATAGAAAAAAGGGAAAAGATGACTTTGCTGAAGAATGTAGCTAATCTCACCATAGTTGATCTAAAAGGAAAGAAGACATTGGTATTTTTTGGTCACTTTTAATGTTAAATGTCAAATGTTTAAATGTAAGGTGCTTTCCCTACTGTTGAGAGAGGTTTCCAGAAAACAGAGCCTGTGTAAAATGTGCTGGATTCCTTTCTTATCCTTTTCTGCCTTTGTACAGTAGTGGATTTGTAGCTGTGCAGATGCAGATAGATAAACTCAACAAGACGTCCATAACAAAGTACATTTATTGATTCATCAGGTATCCTCATAACTCACATTTGTGATGAAGTTCTTCTTTAATGACCAATCCTTTGTATATCTGCCTTGTAGGTAAACGATGGTTACCTCCTAACCTATCTCATAGCAATAGAAAGAAGCTGCTATGAGTTAGTGAGTCCAGGCAAAGTGAGGGAAACTCCCCCAACCCATCGAGGGTCAATTTAGTGACCAATCAGGATTACAGATCTGGCCACATGACATGAACTACATTTCCCAGGATACCTTTAACTACATTTACCATGATGCATTCTCTTAAGGGGACAGTTCATAATTCCTAAGTAACTATCCAATTACCATAGACTGGCTGGGACAGCACACTCCCCGCCTGGAATTGTTAATTCCACTATTAAAAGAAGAGAAAAAATTAACTATAAACTAAGATAAGCAGTAAACAGTAAAGTAAGGCATATAACTATGTAACTAAGATAAACAGTTAGCTATATAACTAAGAAAAAACAGTAATCATTAATAAAGCATCAAACAAAGCAAAGCATGCAAAGCTTGAGGTTCAATCTTCAAGTTCAGTGTCTTGGTGCAAGTCTGCTGGTCACCTCTGGTGGCCTTTTAGGGTGTACAGGTACTCTTGGTGGCAAAGGTGAAAGTCTGGTGATCACTTTTGGCAGCCTTTTAGGGTTAACAGGTACCCTTGATGGCAAAGGTGAAGGTCTGGTGGTCGCTTCTGGTGGCCTTTTAGGGTTGGAATGGTACTCTTGCTTCCAAGTTATTAAAGGGTGTTGGAAAGCTGTTGGAAAGGGTGTTGCAGAGGCATATGCCCATGTAGAGCATCTTAGTGGATGTCTGGTAGTTGTTGGCGGACGTTTAGGGTGTCCTAGCGAAAGTGTACTGATCGCTGGCAGCCTTTTAGGCTGGAACATAATTCTTGTTTTTGATGGTACCCAAGGGCATCGGAAGGCTATTGGAATGGATGGTGCTAAGGCATTTGCCTGGGTTGGAGCCTGCATCTGATCAACACCGACAATTCCTACGATCCCCAATCCTAGCGGAGATTTGATGGCCACTGGGCCACCTAAAGGGCCACCGACTGACTCGGAGAAGAGAAAGGCGTGTGGGGCATTATTTCCCAGGAAGAGTAGGATATCAGCCTCTGGATCTAGAGTGGGAAAGTGATGAGCCAGGTGCTGTAAGTGTGGAATGCTACTTATGACCTCAGGTGTTGTGATCTGACTGCGGTCGTTCGGTATCCCATCGCATTCAAATACGGGAGGTAGTGGGAACCGGGTATGTCCATCTAATGACTCTATGCAAAGTCCAGTAGCTCTCCTCCCCGCCGTGCTTCTTGGTTTATGGCACATTGATACAGTGAAGGGAAGTTCATCCTGTTGCACCTCAAAGAGATCGAAGAATGCAGGTTTGGCCAGGGTGCAGGTGCTTTGAGTGTCTATCCGCACATACATTTTCACGGCATCTTTGGGGCGTCCTTCAGGGTACACTTTGTACCCTGGGAAGACATGAACGAGGGCATGGTGAGTGCACAGTGCTGTGCAGTTGACACTCATCCTTGGTTTTGGTTGCGGTTTGTCAGTCTGCAGAGGAGCCTTGCATGCTTCTGTGTTACATTGAGGCTCCTTATCTAAAGAAGGGTTATGAGGTATCTGCAGTGGCAGCTTGGAGTCTGGATGCAGCGCGGTTGGGTGCTGGTCACTATTGCATAAGTCGCATTGCACCTTGGCTGTGTAGTACTTGGATGGGTGTTTGGATTCGCAACACTTGTAGCTGTATTGGTACTCCCTTAGCAATTCTTTTCATTGGGTCAGTGATTTTGTTGCAAACCCAATGCAGCTATTCAGTGAGTGACGAGTGTTATGAATAGGACAAAACTGTATTCTCCTTCTGTTCAGAGATCTAAATTGGGTTGTATCTGATGAATTCTCTCCCCAACTGTGTGTGGATGAGGAGTCAATCTCGGTATTATGGACAACCATGAAGGGTCTGTCCCTGGTAGTGTGCATAGGGCCTGAAGGCGATATATGGTTGCTGTTGTATCTTCTGTCATTAGGAGGACTAACAGTTCTGAGTCTACGGGCCCAGTGTGTGTTGCCCACTGTTGCCTGATGGGACACGAATTCTTCAAGAAGTGTGAAGGGTATAAAGTGGTGGCGACCTTTGGCCATGAAGGTGTCAGTCAACTGGAGCCACTTTTCAAGTAGCACCTGCAGAAGTTTTTGAACAATTTTGTTCTGCATATCGACGTGATCTAGACAGGCGAGTCCTGGTAAGTTGGGATCCCGTTGTGCCATTCTCAGCTGGACAAATATGTTAGCAAGATCTATGATTCGGCGAGGCTGGTTGACAGGAATTTTAGGAAATTTGTTGAGGCTATCCAAGACTGTAGCTTCTACGTCCTCGGAAGCGCCATACAGTTCGTCAAGCCTTTTCCATGGTAACAGTAGGGCAGCAGCCGGGTTGTCTAAGTGGGATGCCAAAAGTGCCCTTGGTATGTCAGCAGACTAGCCATGCTATCAAGTGTCCGATTATTTCAGCAGGGTTCAGGCGTGCCGCCTGAACAGGGTGCAGGAAAAGTTTCTTCCATATTAGATACTCGCCGCCTGGCTTGTCAGAGAATTTGCGAACACTGTTGGCATGCAAATTTAGCTTTCCACTCTGTACAGCCAAGTTTCTCCAGTAATCTTCAGCATTGGCTGAGTTGGGGAGAGGTATTGATATAGAGGGTTCTTCCCCTGGATTATCATAGGGTGGGTTTGGATTGTAAGTCAAGGATGGGTTGTAGTCTTCTTCCCAGTACTTACGGAGGATGTCGTTCTCCCATAGTGGGGATGATAGTCAAGCATCATGCTTCTGTGTAAGCTGGGCATGGTTACCTTGTGGAGGTTGTGGCAGGAATGCTACTGCCTGTGGATTGAGTGTGGCAATTGTCGTTGATAGCAAGTCGATTCATTGAAAAGTTGTTGTGAGCACTGGTGGGCTAATTTGCTCCCCTGGTAAGCCATGAGATGTTGGAGTAGGGATGCTTGTGTTGGGAAGAGAATCTCAGACCTTAGTATGTACAACATCAGTTGGGGAAGGTTTGCTGTTAGAGGAAAGTGAATCTCGTATTTTAGGTCGTACGTCAGCTGCATAACTGACGTGTAGAGTCTGTGGTTGAGATTCATCCCTGTGCTTCTCTGATTGTGGGAGACTGTTAGGAAACTGAAGTGGTTGCATCTGCTTGTTTTGAAGCAAGTGCTGCTCATCCACGTAGGCCTTGACCCATGCATCTGGGCTCTCTTCTCCCAAGTCTTTGAGATCGAAGTTGAGGGAGGCAGCATTGGCTGCCTTCTGCCATGCTGCGGCCCGTGCTGTTTTCGTTGTCATCTCTCTTTGTCATTTGAGTAACTCCACTTGGGCCTGAGTTTTGGCTATTTCTGCCTATTGATTGGCCTGAGCTTTGGTCATTTCTGCTTGTTGTTTGGCCAGTTCAGCCTTCTGCCATATCACCTGTCATAATACATAAATCTGCCTCTGCTGCTGCAGCTTCAACTTGGACTTCTACAGCTCATTCGGCATAACTTGCTGCTTTGGAGGCCCTGAAATGTGCTGCTACGATTGGAGGATGTTCTGGAAGGATGGTGAGAGCTGGCAGCAGAGAATTGGCGCAAGACACTAGAACCTGCTTGCCATCTAGCCAGTTTGGGATGGATGGAGGAGGGTTTTTTAGAATGGTGGGAAGAAGACACATGTGATCGAGGAGCCACGTCGGATGTGGCCTGCTCCCTTGATGCTACTCCCTGCAGATGCGCATTGTGAAGTGCTGCCTGGAGGGCTGTCTTGCTTTCCTCGACACATTCCTTGTGAAACTCCTCGAAATATTGGATGTGTGTTAGGAGTTTAGTGTGACCCAGTCTGGATGGACCTGAGGTTTTTTTTTGCTGCATCTCCACCGTGCGAAAAGGGCATCTAGATCATCTAGCAATGTGCAGAGTTTTTGGGGGGCAGCTTATGTTTTGGGGCATCACAGTTCTTCTCAAGCTCCGTCCATGAGTCTGTGTAGCAGTGATATTGCTTCTCCCAATTGTTCCTCAAGAGTTCTTCCATGTGTTTGGTAAGCTTCTTACTCTTTCTGTGGTTGTAGGCTTTCGGAGGTATCACCACTTCTATAGAGATTTGGACATCTGAAACTGGGTTTCGGGAACCAGGCTCCATGTTTACAACAAGGGTGGGTGGAAGATTCAGGTCTTCTGGTACATCAGAGACATCTGTCATGGCTGAAGCAGTTGCCATGTTTCAAATTAGCAAAAGGTAACTTTGGAAAAATTTAGTGGTTTTCCATGCAATTCCCTTTTTTGTACTAGGATGCAGTGCAAGCAGGTAGCAGAAATTAGAATTGCTGCTGGATTTAATACTTCAGCACGTAGGTGGCACTGCAGAGTCTGGGCAATGCTAGCACAGCACACAGTATGGCTTCTTCTAGGGTGCGTTGTGAGCTTGCAACAGAAGGGGGTCACTAGAGGTTGCATCATGAAGCCTGAAGACTAGAGGGCTGAAAGCAGAAATATGCCTATAAGTGTTGCTTGCTTCACAGAGTGGCAGTAGAGGGTCTAGAAGACGCTGTTGCTACGCCCATGTTAGGTTGCAGATACTCTTGGGACCTTTGAATTAAGTTGATTAAATGGTCCACAATACAATTGCAAAAAGGGGTTATCATTGGAGAAACACTCTGGTCAATATTTGAGAAACTGTGTAAAAAAAAATCAAACTCTGGAAAATTTCTCCTTGAGCTCCAGATTTAGCTGTGGGCTGCTTTGCTTAGGTCTGTTGAGTTGCAATTAATCTTGGAACATTTGGATTAAATTGATTAAATTGTCCACAAGAGTTGCAAAAAGGGATTATCATTGGAGAAACACTCTTGAGAGACTTTGTAAAAAAATCATATAAGATTTTTTTTTTGACCACTAGATGGTGGTAGAGTCTAGCAGTTGAACGGCAATTGAAACACTGGAAGGAAAGGTGAATACGATGCTTCACCGTGGTTGCTTTGAGATTCAGAAAATCTTATAGAGTCCTGCTAAAATTCCCTTTCTGGAGTGTAAGCATTAACAAGTCAGCAGAGATAATGTAGAAAAAGTTCCCTTTCTGTAATCCAGACAAACTCCTAAGACTCTGTGCGTGGATAGAGAAAGAGAGGGGGATTCCTCCCAGCAGCCAAGCAGGCTTTTTAACTTGTACAGGGAGGGAGGAAATCAGCATTTGTAAAGAGTTTTAAGACAAAGGAGTCTGTCTCATGGCAGGATGTTTCTATGGTGATGAGGTATTTTAATTACTGACTTCCTGTGGAAGCTTTTGGTTGGACTGGCCAGTGAGATGCAGTCCTTGTTTCAGAAGGAAGAAAAAAGGAGCAAATTCTCTTCAGCTGCTGAGAATTGTAGCTTCATATGCATTTGAAAAAAAAATTGTAGGTAGTAACTGGGGAGAAGCAGGGCAGATGGGTAAAACCTGGCTCTTCCCTTTGTTTTACAAATTGACTCTTCCCAGTTAGAAGTTGTAAATTGAAATACAGCACTTCTTTCGCTGAAGAGAAAAGGTGGGGGGATTTGCCCCTTCCTGGCTTGATACAAAGACAAAGGAATCCTGCATTTATGACGAAGGAGGCAAATTTGATAGTCTTTGAAAGCCAGAATGTAGGTTATTTGGAAAGTCTCTTGCATAAAAGGGGAAGGGGGGATTCTTGCCCTTCCCTGCAATTCAAACTGAAGCACAGAACTTAGCATTCTATATTCACTCCTGGCTGCACATTTTTGCAACAGGCCACATTCTACTATTCCCTTGCTCTAAGGATTTGTGCACCTTAACATTTCTCCATCCATTCTCCAATTTTACCAGTCTACCATGGGACCCAAGATCATCTTTATTCTGTTTTGCTTCTTTGAAAAAAGACTCTTCAGTTCAGTGGCAATCAATTCAATTTATTACAGTCATAGACCAGAACAAATAAAAACACTCAGTAATATACAATTAAAAATTCTAGTATAATATAATAAATAACAGCTAAAATCTATGATAAAATCCAGTCTGGTCTAACATAGGGGTCTTCAAACTTGACAGCTTTAAGACTTGTGGACTTCAATTCCCAGAATTCCTCCTCCAGTCATGTTAGCTCAGAAATTCTAGGAATTGAAGTCCACAAGTCTTAAACTTGCCAAGTTTGAAGACCCTTCGTCTAACACTATACTAAAATTACAATCCACAAAATGTGTTGCCATTGCCAGTTTAATACTAAAAGGGAAAGGAATAAGCAGCGCAAAAGAGTTTGTCACATTTGTTATATAACACCACTCTTCAGTGGCAAAAAAGGAGAAGCCACAAAGCCTAAGCATTGGCTTCTGGCAAGGAGATAAAAGAATTATACATGTGCTTTATAAGAATAAAATTCTTGAAAATCTTGTATTATTTAATCTCTGCCCCCATTAAGCTCATTTTAGCTTCATACCTGTGGGATTTTGTAGATGCCCAACATAGTAGAAACATGATCAAAGAGTTCAGAATCTGTGTTTTCAAGAACTGCCAGGATATTCCTTTGTTTCCCACATCTGTAATTTGGGACATTCTCCTGCCCTGTAGACAGCAAGTCCATCATGACCTCATATGTTACTCTTGCACTGAGGAAGTTATCATAGATGCTGTAGCCCAGGGTAATGTTGGGTAAGAGTCTAGGATTCTGGTTGATCTTATGAACAGTCGAGAAGAAGAGCAGGATGTGGTTGAATATTGCTGAAGAACTGCAAAAAAGATATTATCTGTACAACAATACTAGGCAGTTTAAAACCATTCATAAAACCTGATTAGAAATATAGTCTTCCCTTTGAAGCTAGATCAGACATTCTAAAGTTCAACCCATTGTATTCTAATCCTTGAAGAAGTGGGGTCTTTGTAGATCTGTAGAATTCTTAAAGGAGAGTTTTACCACATGTGCATAAATGTTCTCATAATATCATTCCTTCCTATTGTACCACCTAGAAAGTAACATTTCGACAGATTCAAGAGCAGGATTTAGGCTTGAGGAAGTGATAATATCTGTGTACTATTCCACAAGCCATCTTTAGAACCAGAGATTGTTTTGCTGCAAAATATTAATGTCTTTGGAGTTGCTGCCCTTTATTGAAAAAATCTTTAATGTGACCCTCTATAGTTAAAGTATGAGTTTATTAATGTAAAGGGTCTTATTCTCTGTCTTTAAAAGTTATTCTTATTTAATGGAAAAGTGAAACGAAAGCTACAAAATATATAAAGCTGTAAAAGGCATCAATTGGAAAGAAATGTTGGAAAAGAAGAAAGGAAGGACAGAGAGCAAGGTGGGAAAGGAGAGGAGATTGTGGGAAGCTCAAGAGATTCATGTCAAAGGTATTGAGCCCTTTGACTGTGAGATTGTGGTCAAAGGTATTGAGCTCTTTGACTGTACATAACAATGGTACAGAAATAAATAAACAAAGAAAATAAATATTTGCATGGTATCAAGGAAACACAGAGGTAGTATTTATAAGATTGCTGACCAGTTCTGGAGAACTATTAGCAAACCTTTTGAGTACTTCAGAGAACCGGCAAATACCACCTCTGACTGGCCCCATCCCCATCTATTCTCTGCCTCCATAGTTCCAGCTGATTAGCTGGGTCTTCTTTTGTTGTCCTGCACAGGAGAATGGAGCTGGAAAGCAGGCTAGTGGGTGGCGAGGGAATGGGATTTTGCAGTAACCTTCCCCCAGGAGTGAGAAGGGAAGGGAAATTTTACAGTATCCTTCCCCTGCCATGCCCACCAAGTCATGCCATGCCCACCAAGTCATGCCATGCCCACCGGTAGTAAAATTTTTTGAATCCCATCATTGAGGAAACCATATTGAGAACAGGAAGAACCAACCCAGACAAGAATCATGCTATTAAATTAATTAATTAAAAACGCTACCAAAATTGCTTAAGACTGACTTTTGCAGAAGAATTGAAAAGGAACTTTGCATGCTCAAATTTTCATGTGCTCCAGGAGCCTTTTCTCCTAAAGCAAACTGGGAGAAGCACTAATGACCTGAACTTCTCAAGGTGAGAAATTGGGAAAAAGGGAAAACATTGGAAGGGGTGAGCTCAATCACAAGAATCCTGTAGATGCCAAAAAAATAATTACCTTCTCAATCTGTGGACTGGAGCCTGGGAGAAAACATGTGGGTAAAATGCAGCAACTATTTTAGATGTTATTCCAGTAACCAGGTAGTCTCCTGGCTTGTAGTAATTAAACTCCACAAACTCCTTAAATTCTTCTGCTGTCACCTGCAATAGACATTTCGTTTGCGTCTTGACACAGGAACATTGGGAGAGAAGCAGAATGAAAAAGAGCTTCATTTGCTGCAGCAGCAATGGATATATAATGGTGGAAATCTTTCCTATAGTCTCTTCTTTGGCACAGCGTTGGATCTCATCTCTCACAAAAGAGGATAACTGCAGTGAAAATTTTCTGGCTTCATCTTAAATCTGGAAGAGAAATCTATAAATTCAGACCAGCACGGTGCCTGCCTAATTCTACCTCTATTCTCAGCAGTGCCAGAGGTAGATATTGGTCAGATTTTGAACTGTTGAACATCCCTTTATTGTGGCATTGCTTTAAAATTAAGATGGTGGTGGAAAACTCAAATAGAATAAATAACCATCATTTTAATAATTAGAAGGGGAATTAGGAATGTCTGTTGCTATAGAGGTGTGTGGATTGGGAAAAAAAAGTTTTGCATGCCTCAGGGGCATAATCCTAGTTTAAGTCTTATGAAAGAATCATCTGCGCTAGGCTGTGTTGTTTCCCTGTGTCATATAATATATGTGGATATATGCATATTTATTTATTTATTTATTTTTTCATGGTTATATAGTGTATATTGGAGATGGTGACCCTTTGAGAGACGTATGCAAAAAAATTTCATTTTAATGTATGCCAATTAGTGTACGTTCAAAGTCACAATAAAGAATTCTATTCTATTCTATTCTATTCTATTCTATTCTATTCTATTCTATTCTATTCTATTCTATTCCCATTCCCATTCCCATTCCCATTCCCATTCCCATTCCCATTCCCATTCCCATTCCCTATTCCTATTCCTATTCCTATTCTACTCCACTCCACTCCACTCCACTCCACTCCACTCCACTCTACTCCATGTGAGAGTGGATCAGGGGTGGGATTCGACTGGTTCAGCCCAGTTCTATACAACCAGTAACTCCAAAGAACAGGTGACACTGAACCGGTTCGCTGTGATGGTTTTCTGATCTTCTGTTTGGTCCACCGACCCATGCGGACTCTAGGCTGTGCTTTATTCCCTGATTTTTCCTCCTCAGCTACTTTGCGCAGCCTAGGTGAGTGCTGTGTGTCAGCAGGAGAAGGTGTATACTTGCTGGAGCCTGTGATTTGTAAGTAGTGCACACGTATGCGCTCACCGAACTGGTTGTTATACCAGTAGGATCCCACCCCTGAAATGGATTCAGATCAAGAAATTTTGTCAGAGTTGACCACGCAGCGTCACATAGCCAATTCATCTACCCTCCTGATGGGTGATCAATTTGACAAGGGGCTCCAGGACAGGAGATCTGGATATAGAAAATGACAAAAAGTGCTCAGTGGGAACCTTTCTGAATTCAAGGATGAAATCACATGAACAAAAGGACTATTTTCCATTGGAGGAGGCACCTCACTGGCTTCCAAATGTTGCTTAGGGAGATATCATTGTACTAGATGAGGGAATGGAACAGAAGTACCATGATGGTTTCATTCCCATTCCCATCCTCCTAAGGGGCAGAGACAAAGTTGGAGAGGAAGTTTCTTTCACTTCATGTTAAGAGCTCATAGGTTAACCCTACAAGGTAGACCAGATTAAGAAGTAGATGTCAAGTTTGAAGCACACTTATGGTGTTGCAACCATGCAAGAAGCCTTGCAAATAAAATACCTGAATTTTTCCTATTACTAATTATGGCTAAATTCAACATCATATTTGTCTGTGAAACATGGCTCAATGCATCTCTCCCTGACTCCATTACCATAGTAATAGACTATCATGTTTACCAATCAGATTGTGAAATCCGTAGAGGAAGCGGTGTTGCTAACTTCTATAAAAAATCCCTACATCTAAAAATCATCCAAGTTACCCAGGAGCTTGCTCTTCCTGAGACCATTGTCTGTGAACTGTCCTTAAATATCACATTTCGGTTCTTACTATGTTACAGAGCCCCTGATTATGACATCGAACATGCAAACAAGCTAAATACACTACTAACATGGGCAGCATCCTGCCCACACGCTTTTATCTTTCTTGGTGACTTCAATCTATCTCATATTAACTGGACCCTTAACGAATGTACAACTGAACCCACACATGCAACCTTCTACAATGCAGTAACAAATCTGGGACTAGAACAACTAGTAACCAACAACACTACACTTAACAACTGCCTTGATCTCATCTTCTGCAATAGTTTGAATTCAATTTAAGAAATACAAATTAAAGAACCCTTTTCCAACAGTGACCACAACATGATTGACTTTTGTCTCAACATACGTCCACACAAAAATCATCACTATTGACCTCAACCCCTTCCTAAGCGGTCTGTAGGGGGCCTGTATAAGCACACCAATGTGCCTACCATCCCTGTCTTATTGTTTCTTTTATGTTTTTTGTTTTCTTATATGTATCCATGTATTCATAACTATGTTTTTACTTATACCTATTATCTTGTAAGCAATTGACAAAAATAAATAAAAAAATAAATTATTGTGTCAATCCTGAAATTAACATATGTGCAGCCATTTTATTTAGCTTTTTAATATATTCTTTTTCTTTCTTTCTTTTCGCTGTTATTGGGGGGAAGGGTTGGGTTGCCACATTCCTAAGGTGGGAGGAGTGGAGACAGAGTTGTTTAGGCTAGGTGGTGTTTCTTCCTGTGGGAATGATAGCTGACCTTGCTGAGACCTGGAGGTGGACATTGATGACACCAGGCAATGTTGATTTGCTTGAATTGGGGAATATGACTTTTGGGGGCTGTTTCTAACATCAAATATTATGTGGTATAATTCCAGGTTGCGTCAGCTTTGGAATTACAATAGACTTTGCCAATTTGATGTTTCCTAAATAAAATAAATTATTTTGGAAGATGGACTTTGCTCTTTTCTTTTTAAATGGATTTTATCATTTGGAAACTTGACAATTTTTTCTCAGCTTGCCAAAGACCCGGGGGTGAGGGTGGCGGAGGGAAGGGTGAAATGGAATGTAGGCTTTAGACATCAAGACGATGAGTCATGACAGCCAAGGACACTTGGGCAGGTGCTTGCCAAGAGTAGAGACTTTTTCTCATAACAATACAATAACGCTCAAATGGACAATGTGACTTGCACTAATAGGGTTAGAAATTTATACTGTAATTATGTGGATGTGCACGGGAATTAGGTAGATCTTGTTGTGCCTTCATCAGTGCCAAAATTATGTACTCAATCAAGTTTTGCATTTAGATACTGGAATGTCTTGACTGTTCTTGCTTTGGTTGGGTTCTTCAGTTGGAATGTTGACAGTAGATTTTGCAGAAACCAACAACTATTTTTATTAGAATGGTTGCAGGAATAGAATATCACAAGAGTAGCAACCTAGGTGGCCTAGAGGTAGAGCTCTTACCCTACAATCAAGAGGCTGTGAGTTTGATCTGAGATAGTGGCAGATATTTCCCTCCCTGGGTGCACAGAGAAAATATCTGCTCTGAGCTCCACATAGGCATCAGGAAGGGCATCTGACCAGTAAATGCTCAGATCCATTCAGTCAGCCTGACTCCAACCTGATGCAAGGGACATAATCTACCCATTACAAGACTCTTACTGGTGACCCACACTTGACCCAGTACAAAACCCACAAGACTCTCACTTCACATATCCACACCTGACACATCACAAGATCCATCAGTAGTCCCTGATCTGATGTGACCTCACCATCACAAGATCCACTGATTACACAAAGCCCTTATAAACAGAAGAAAACTGACATGGGCACACCCTGCAATCCCGGTAACAAAATGTTTTGAAAACAACCAATAAGGATTATGTATTCTTTCTAATACTACCTAATGCTTTTTGAATGTTTGCTTAAAGTCTGTCCCTTGGTTCTCTACAGATGTACAGATAGTACATTATTCTGTTTGTGTATGGAAGGACTGCAAACTTTGGTCAAGACTAGAGGAATGTTGTTCTTTTCCCTCTGAATGAATTGGCAGTTCTATGAGAGACCACACTATTTGTGTGGTCATCCATGATGGTGGAAGCAGAGTAACAGGACAAGGCATCTCTGGTGCTCATCAAGAGCATTTGTAGCCCTCTTTGAGTGACTCATATCCCATAGTTAGTGTATCAATAATAGCATTAGTGTTGCCCATTTTCCCCATTGGGAATGCAGAGTTGAAAGAATGTAAAGGTAAAGGTTCCCCTCACACATACATGCTAGTCATTTCCGGCTCTAGGGGACAATGCTCATCTCCGTTACAAAGCCGAAGTGCCAGCACTGTCCGAAGACATCTCCGTGGTCATGTGGCTGGCATGACTAAATGCTGACAGCACACGGAACGCTGTTACCTTCCCACCAAAGTGGTCCCTATTTTTCTAGTTGCATTTTTACATGCTTTTTCAAACTGTGAGGTTGGCAGAAGCAGGGAGGAGTAAAGGGAACTCACTCCACTATGCAGCGCTAGTGATTCAAACTGCCAACCTCTATGATTGACAAGCTCAGAATGAGGGGGGAATAAATGAGTATTGTTAGGTTAGGGTTAGCATTTCCTAGTTTTTCATCATTAGATGCTCCTTGGTGTTCATCTCAGGTCTCAGGATAATAATGTAGCATTTGGGGACAAAAATGCAGCCCAGTAAACCCAGGCTGGAGGCCAAGATGGAGAAGATTTGCACGGCCACCATGTATTTCCCCTTGGTGCTCAGGTAGGTGGGGACAAAGGAGATCCAACACTGCAGAAAACCAGCATACTGAAGGTGATCCATTTGGCTTCATTGAAAGTCCCTGGGAGTTTTCTAGCTAGAAAAGCCACTATAAAACAGGTGGCAGCCAGAAAGCCCATATAGCCAAGGGCACTGTAGAACATGATAACTGAGCTTTCATTACACTGCAGGATGATCTGTCCTGGTTGGGAATGCAGGTCAGAGTCAGCAAATGGGGGAGCGTTTCCCAGCCATATAAGGCAGATGACTATCTGAACTCCAGAGCAGGACAATACAATGGAATTGGACAGACTTTTCCCCAGCCATTTCCTCATCCTGCTGCCTGGTTTTGTGGCCAGAAATGCCACCACCACCATGACAGTCTTGGCCAGTAAGGAAGATATGGCAACGGAGAAAACAATGCTGAAGGCGGTTTGTCGAAGAAGGCAAGTCACTGTTTTGGGGCAGCCAACAAACAGAAGGGAGGTCAAAAATGAAAGCAGGAGGGAGATTAGGAGAATGTAGGTGAGGTCCTGGTTGTTGGCTTTGACTATGGGAGTTTCTCGGTATTTAATGATGATTCCCAGAACAAAGGCAGTAGTTATGGATAAGGCAATAGCAAAGAGAGCCAGGATGAGACCCAAATTTTCTTTATAGGACAGGAAAGTTATAGCCTTGGGGATAAATCGATCTCGCTTCTTATTGGAATGCTGATCATCTGGGCACTTTTCGCAACGGGCTGCATTTGAAAAACATTACCTGACATGTATTTTTTGTTCTGCAGCTGTAGGATTATGACAAATGCAACCAAAGTCAATTACTACCACAATACATAAAAAATGTTTTTAAATGTGATGGGCTTGGAGTGGGATTGGGAGAGATGGGGAACACAGTAGGAAATTCCTCCCCTCTGTACTTGCTTAAGGCGTAAGCTGGAATCTGAGAAAACATATTCAGGAAGGATAAATGGACAAAGGGTGACAATGACAACGCTTGGGATCATGCAGTTGAAAAATAGCTGAAGCATGACAGTGTAGTGCACCATTGTCTTTGGAATCCTACCAAAAATATCAGGCAGGCACAAATCTAGTAATTTGGTTTTAATTAACTGTTTAATTTCTGTTGGGACACAGTTATTTCCTTGTTGCTTTGCTCTTGGACTCTTATACCAGGTTCGTTCACTTGATTGTTCCAACAAGTGGAAGAAAGTTGTTGAATGTATGGGCCGTATCAGTGGTGGTATTCCAATTTTTTTACTACTGATTTGTGGGCATGGCTTGGTGGGCAGGGGAACAATAGAGTAAAATCTCCAGTCAAAATTGGCATTTTCTGGTTCTCCAAACTACTCAAAATTTCCACCATCGGTTCTCCAGAATTGGACAGAACCTGCTGAATACCACCTCTGGGCCGTATAGAATGAAATTTTACTAATTTCAATCATTTGTAATTTAAGTCAAAACTATTTGTGTTCTTTACTCTGTGTTTATTATTATTATGGCTCTTAGCACAACACATGCACCTTGTGTGGAATCAAGCGGAGGACCCCCAAAACCAATAATTAATGCTCACTGCAGTATCTATTTAACAATGTACAGTGGATGGGGATCTCTTCCAACAATATAGTGGGAGACACACTAGTGGAGCAAAAAAAGTGATGTACTTATATTAATTCATTTCATCAAGAAGGAAAAATGATACATGCATACGTATTCAGAAGAAATAATGTAATAGATTCCAGGTTACTTCCTATCCTTATGTAATCTACAGAAATCAGTGGATTTGGTTAGAAGAAACATTTTCATTCTGTCGACTCAGGAGTTGGAAATATTCCAATAAAGCTCTGTGAGGTCTCTGTGAGTTACAAGGATAAATTCCTTATGTTTCTATTTATCTATTAATCAATCCTATTCCTCCGATAACTGATTTCCCCATACTTCTGCCTGGAAAAGAATTTATGTTGGAACTCGGTGTTCCCACCGAGGTAAGTCATAACATGATGATGCACACATGTCCAAGGAGTAATTCAATGCTTTTCAGTTTTAAAAAGCTGAAAAGAGAGAGGGAGAGACCCAATAATAATTGGAAATAATCATCACTTCTTTTAAAGCTGAAAAGCATTGAGTGTCCAGTTTCAAAAGACATCTTGCCATTGCAACTATTATCGCATCTCAGCTTGCCAATGAACTATGGGAGGGAGAAGGAGGTAGAACATGGGCCAGACATCACAACGTTGGCATGAGAACCAAGGACATTTTGGCAGGGGTTTACAAAAGCCCAAAAGACTTTCCCATAAGAATATCCAGAGACTGTATTGGACAATGAAACCTGAGTTAACTGGGGTAGTGGTGGTGGTGGTGGGAGAATTAGAACTTTAGCTATAAGGGTTAGTGTGGGAAAGATCTAGATCTGGTTTTGCCTTCAAAGGTACTCTTCTTTGCAAGAAGAGATTTGACTGTCTCGGTTGTGCCAGCTTTGGTTGGGTTCATCAGTTGGAAATTCAGCATTGAGATCATCAACTCTCCAAATACTTGACTTCTTTCCTGAAGCCAGATAAGAAGGTTGAGATCATCAACTCTCACAATACTTGACTTCTTTCCTGAAGCCAGACAAGAAGATAGCAAGAGATTTTAAGCTACCTTTCATCATTTATTTTAATAGCCACATCAACATGCAGTATGATGATGTAAATTTAAATGGTTCTAAACTTGACTGTAAAAAATATGATTTCTCTAATAGAGTTGTCAAAGTCTGGAATGCCCTACCTGATTCAGGTCTCAGCTCCAAATGTTCACAGTTTCAGTCACAAATTGACTTCCGTGGACTTTACTCCACCCTTAAGTGGTCAGTAGCGGGGAATGCATAAGTGCCCTAATCGGCCTATTGTCCCTGTCATTGCATTTTTAGCCTCTTATTCTTGTTCTCATTTTTGTTTGACAAATACTAATAACAAACAAACAAATAAATATTGAACTTTTCAAGTATTGAAAAGTTTGGGGACTCCTTTAAGAATTGCAGTTTTTCTTGTTCTATGGAATTTTGCTAGAAATTGGGTCTACAATTAGAAAGAAAGAAAACAGTTTTAAAAAATGTTAGCCAGAAAAACAAGATTGAATATTGATTGCACCCTCAAATTCGTTCCCTCTCCCCAGAGCTACCTACCTTCTTGCATAGAAAATGTTCCTTCCATACACAGAGAACAGTCATAGCAACAAATTGGTGCTCCCTCTTGCAAGAGTTTGGCATATTCTGGGTAACAACTTTCTGAACACCGAGAAAAAGGCATCATCTAAGCATAAAAGAAAACCCAAGTTAGAAGAGTTTATTGCAATGAGCCAAGAGGTATATGGGACAAACTCATTGATGGTATAGTGGCATGGAAGTTCCTGATAGAGACCACAATCCTCCATTCTTCCTACTTGTTGGAGGTACCATCTAACATGGACCTTTATGGAAAAGAAGTCTGCACATGAATGAATGAAAGGAAAGGAATTCTCTTTATCAATCTCTATTTGCAATCCTAAAACATATAGTTTACCTATAGGTTTCTCCTGTCCAGTTGTTTATTTATTTATTTATTTGGTTTGTCAATTCCTTACAAGATAATAGGTATAAGTAAAAACATAGTTATGAATACATGGATACATATAAGAAGAATAAAAGAAACAATAGGACTGGGACGGTAGGCACGTTGGTGTGCTTATGCATGCCTCCTACAGACCTCTTAGGAAAGAGGTGAGGTCAATAGTAGACAGTCTAAGGTTAAAATTTGGGGGGTTTGGGGAAGAAACCACAGAGTCAGGTAGACAGAGTAACACGTAGTTGTGTTAGACTCTAGAGCAATGATGGTTAATCATTTTTGGCACCAAGTGCCCAAAGCGTGCTTTTCCGTGTGTGCATCCCCAAAATGCAATGCATGTGTGTCCCCCATGCATGCACCCCACCCTCGTGTATTCATCCCTGTGCATAAGTGCACGTTCCCTGTGCATGCACGAGAGTCTCCTGTGCATGTGCCCGACATTCCATACATGCATGGCAGAGACAGGAAGACCAGCTGGCTGGCAGGAGGTGTGTGCACTTGCATGGTAAAGCTGAGCTGGGGCAACGGCTCGCATGCTCACAGAGTGGCGTGCCATAGGTTCACCATCATAGCCATGGACAGTGCTGTTTCTTAGCCCAGAGAGCAAACATTGTACAAAGACATTTCTGTGATCATGTGGCCAGCATGACTATACACCAGAGGTGCACCGAATGGTGTTACATTCCCACTGAACTGGTACCTATTTACCTACTCACATTTGCATGCTTTCAAACTGCTGGATAGGCAGGAGTTGAGGCAAGTAACGATAGATCAGAATGTCCAGTTGCCTCTTGAAAAAGCATCTTTTGGGACAACCATGACTTGGATGACTGAGAATCTTCAGAGATACTTTGCTTTATTCTTCATTCCAAAGGAAAGTGGTTGCATTGCAAAAGATGTTTCTCCTTAGGGGAGGCTCCCTCTCCTTCCTTTGGCATGAACCCCACCTGTTGAATCTAGCAACAAATGTCTCTGTATTTCTCTTCTAAAGCTGAACACTGTGTCATTGCATACAAATTACTTTTTTTAACACTGCCCCCATTTTCCCCAACAGATTCTCAAGTTGATATTTTTTTCTCATGCAATCAAATGGACTACTCCTTTGAAAGCTTTGGCTTTTTAAAAATTCAATATAAGATTGTTTCATCGGCTATTAATTATGATATTATCTTCCAATTTAATAATGGAAAATGGTAGAGGCTGTAAAACCTGGTGCAGCAGATTCCAGTTTGTGATAAACTTCTGAAATATGCCAAAAGCTACATGATATCTAATGAGTTAATAGGGCTTTCCTTTATTTGGAGGTTATCTCCACAGGACTGAATGGGAATTATTTCTGAACAAAAAAGATTGCATTATGTGCAGTTAAACAGAAGAGCAAAAATGAAGAAACATCAGCTACCTTGTTAAATGATGTTGGCCACTGGATGGCACCCTGATTGATAAAGACCTTGACTTCAGAGAGAGCTTCTCTTTCTACACTGCCAACTTTCACCCCAGCAGTTGACTTGTTGGGAAAAACTGTCCAGTGGACAATATCAAAATCAGCAGCAGGAACTCCATTTTCATCCAAATAAATCCCATCCCTGGAAATATTGTGAAGCTGGAAGTTTCTCATGAATGGATGAAGCTGCAAAGACAAAGAACATCACACATGCAGCTTATATTTTCTTACTTCAGCCTTTATTTCATGTTTTCTGGCTATTATTCTGGGTTACAA